>JASVEL010005412.1:0-121288 GCA_032618575.1 Nicotiana noctiflora | reverse complement strand
CCTGATTGGGATGGTACCGAAGTAGATGGAGTAGAAGAGGAGGGTTGATCCCTCTACTAAGACCGACCACCATGAAACCGAGGACGTTGTCTCCTTATGTGGCCAAACTCACCACACTCGTAGAAACTGCCCGGTGCTGGATAAGGGGACTAAAAAGAACCCATTGCACCAGAATGACCAGCCGATGCGTGCTGCACAGAAGAACCCTAAGATGAATGGGCATATGCTGAGCTCTAAGTCGGGAGGGCACTAAGTGAAGACTGGACCTGCTAAAAGCCCTGATGACCGTGGTCTGAAGATGCCTCGCGATACTCTAGACGAGTTGAGTGATGAGGCCTAAAAGAACGACCTCTGCTCTACTGAACCTGGCCCCTAGATAGAGCACCAATGAAGCTACCAGAACCACGAGGCCTCTTGGCCTCCTGTTCCTCCCGCTCTCGGCAACGATCCGCCTCAATGGAGCGTCCCATATCCACAACCTTCTCAAAAGATGATGATAGAACTCTCTCTATGGTCATAAGAATGCAAATGGAGTAGTTGAGGCCATCAATGAACCTCCTAATCATATCCCAATCAGTCGGGATCATCCATGTTGCATGCCTAGAAAACTGTGTATATCTCAGCTCATACTGGGTCACTGACATGTCGCCCTGTACCAACCACTCAAACTGGCAACGAAGCTCCTCACGACGGGAATGAGGTACATACTTCTCTAGGAAGAGAGTGGAAAACTGCTGCCAGGTAAGAGGTGCTGCTCCCGCAAGCCTACGCCTCTCAAACTCTTCCCACCAATCGAACGCTGGACCAGTAAACTGAAAAGTAGTGAATGAAACTCCGCTGGACTCAAGAATACCAGCTGTACGTAGCATCCTCTGGCACTTATCTAAGAAACCCTGGGCATCCTCGCCCTCAGTACCACTGAAATGGGGTGGCCGGAGTCTACCAAATCTCTCTAGACGATGCTGCTCGTCGTCGCGCATAACCTAAACCATATGCTCTGGAGCTGGTGCAGTTGGTGGAATAACTGGTGCAACCACCTGAGCGGGGACCGCCTCCGGCGTTTGAAGTCCCTGAACCACCTGCTCAAGTGTGCGAGCTGCAGGGGTCTGCTGACCACCCCCTGTCTGAGATGTCGCTGCAGTATCAGTAGTTGATACTACCTGAGCCAAACCGGAACACACCGATAATATCTGGGCTAGTGATGATAGTCTTTAATTAGCAATAGACACTGTCTGGGCCTGAGCTGGGGCTGCTGGAGCATCAACCATTGGGGGCTTCCCTTGAATAGGTACAACGGGCGGGTCAGCTGGCACTGCCTCAACTGCCCTACCTCTACCTCTACCACGACCGCGCCCATGGCCTCTAGCAGGTGGCAATGGAGGTCGTCCACCTCATCCTAAAGCTCGAGTTCTCACCATCTGCGAGAGAATAGAATATAGAAGTTCAGTTCTCAGAACAACAAGATCGCACGACAGAGTTCAAGAAATGTGAAGTGTTTCCTAAAGGTTCGCAGCCTCCCGAGGATAAGTATAGGCGTCCCCGTACCAATCCATAAGACTCTACCAACCGGCTCAAGACTCACGAGGCCTAGTAACCTAGGCTCTGAGACCAACTTGTCATGACCCCAAACCTAGGCTATGAGCTCACTTTAACCATTTTAGGCACAAACAGAGATAAAACAACATTAATAGAAATACCAAGTATGGGGATCACGTCCCAAAACAATAACAACTCCCCAAAGACCGAGGGATCAAAAGTCAAGAGCCTCTAAAGAGTATACAAGTGCAATAGTGTCTACATCAATACTCAGTGCAGAAATAGATAACAATACGAAGTAAAAGGAAAGCTGGAAGGGGAGTCAGGCCCTGCGGATGCGGCAGCTACCTTGACTATCCCGCAAAGTATCTTTGAACAACTACTAGATCAGGTCTGCTGAGACGTAGCTGGATCTGCACACATGGTACAAGGAGTAAAGTGAGTACTTCCAGACTCAGTGGTAATGAACAGGGGTAAGACATCGTAGATAAGAAATAACAATATAGCACTATGTAAAGCTGTAATCAAATACCCTGCAACAGTCTCAATATCAACAATAACTGTACCAACAAGTACCAGCAAAATAGTATAACAGCTATCAGATGTAGCTAAATGCAATGCAATGCATGAATGACCGCTACGGCGCGTAGCCCGATCCAATTTGGGTACCCGTGCTCACTGTGGGGGTTCAGACTCCGGAGGGGCTCCAATAGTACAAGCACAATATCATGAATATGCTGCGGCGCGCAGCCCGATCCACTACCAATCAGCTAATATGCAAATGCGGCCTCACAGGCTCAAAAGTAGTTTTTGAAAACTCTTTTTATCATTTTTTTGTAGAAAATAGTATATCAAAGTTCCAGAGTTTGGAAAACCATAATGACAGTAATAGCTCAGGACTGGTAGTAAAACTAGCATGTCAATGTCACAGAAACAATGATATCGATCCTTGCAGGATCCCAATAACTGGCTCACAACCCATAAATGTATACAACCATCCGAGAAGGAGGTTTCACCGGCTCAAGAATAGCCAATATCAGAGTATAGTTATCAACAGGTCGGACTAAGCCATAGTCCCCAATCCCAATCGACCCCGCACTCACAGGAGAGTACGTGTCTCGCCGCTATACAGCATCACAAAGTGGTATACCCGGTGTTTCGAACCCGCTGGTCATCACCCACATCCGTTACTCACCTCGACTCGGCTCGACGACTAATCCGCAATGCCCTTGCCATGAGAATCAACCTCTACAGGCATAGAATCTGATCAAATATAGTAGAAATACATGAAAATAGGCCAATGGGATGATACCCAGTCAAAACAATTCAATTTACACCAAAAACTACAAAGTTGCCAAAAGCCGACTTTCGGTACGCTTCTCAAAAAATTACAAAAGTAACATATTCGGAATCCTCGTCTCAACACGAGTCTATGCATATAAAATTTACCAAAATCGGACTCCATTTGCCCATTCAAATCAATGACTTTCCATAATTTAGGCCTAGGGCTAAAATCCCCCTTTAATATTCCATTAACAGTGAAATACTCAAAGATTCCATGATAAAATAACGTAATTAGGCAATAAAACTTACCTCTGATGAATACCCAATGAATTCCCAGCAATTTTCTGCAGATTCTGCTAAGTTCCAAATGCCCGAATGAAGGTCCAAATTCACCCCGAGGCCCCCGGGACCCCAACGAAAACCACCAACATACTCCAAAATATGATACGAACTTGTTCCAATTATAAAAACACGCCCTTAAACACAAAAATCATCAGATTATAGCGGATTCAAGCCTAGGATTCAACTCCAACTTCCGAAACTAACATTCAATCAATAACCCGACCAAACGACGTCCGAATGACCTAAAAATTTGCAGACATATCCAAAATCACATAACGAAGCTACAGAAATTGTCGTAATTCCATTCTGAATCCCGGATCAAAATCTCACCTACCGTTCGGATTTTGCCAAAATCCAACCTTAGCCAATTCAAGCATATTTCTACATCGGACCTCCAAATTCAATTCCGATTGCTCCCCTAAGTCACAATCACTTCTCGGAACTAAAAATCATCAGAATCCGATTCTGAGCCCTCTAACTAAATAGTCAACTCTAGGTTGACTTTCGATATTCAAGCTTCCATCAAAAAGGCTATTTGCCTCATTTTCAACCAGAATCACTCCTAACTCACCCGATAGACTCTAACACTGATATAAAAGCATAAAACATATAAATGAAAGGTAACGGGTGGTAATTACCGTGACGACGGGCTGGGTCTTCACAAAAACCTTCGTCACCAAAGTGCTGGAAGGCCGTGCTAAAAATTGGGTCTTGTGTTTTGAAAACATTGTTTTCGGTTTTGGTGTGAGTCAAATAAGTTTTACCTTTTGCTTAAAACCCCTTAATAAATCTGCAGAATGAGCACATGTCCAAGTTTGCCACTAACAGTTATGAGCAAGATCTCTTTGGAATTGCAATTGTGGTGGGAGGATTTAGGAAAGTCGGGGCAGGATAAAATCAAACTACATCTGGGGGGTCTCACTAGTTTATTGAACATCAGACCCTGATGTGACATCATAAAGGCTTTGGTTACATTTTGGGACCTGGCCTACAATGTATTCCATTTCTCAGATTTTGAACTTACCCCAACCTTGGAAGAGGTAGCGGGTTATATAGATATTACCAAGGGACTAAGACACAAATATCTGATTGCTGCGAGAGCTGTCAATTCACACAAGTTCATGGATCTACTGAAGATAAGTAAGGGACTCTCGTACTCTAAATTGGAAGGGGGTTTTCCACTCTACATTTCATATACCAGAGGTATGGGCATATAAGGGTATTCAACGATCCAGAAAGTGTGGTTTGTAGTAGAAGAGATCAGACAAAATGGGATGAACGTAGGCGGTTCGCATTTATGGTAGCTTTCTTGGGCATTGTGGTGTTTCCCCGGAAAGATTGAAACATTGATCTAAAAGTGGCTGGAGCCGTCAAGGTCCTAATTACCAATAACAAAAGCATATTGGCCCATGTGATAGTATTTGAGGTGTACCAGGCTCTTACAACTTGTAGAGCAGGGGCGAATTTCTTTAAGGGATGCAATTTATTGTTGCAGATGTGGATGATCAAGCATTTGTGTCACCACCCTCAGTATGCGAGCTACATATTGCATTGAAGAATATGACATAAGGATTTTAGGGCTCAGGTTGCCGGAAAGATTCAAAGACTGGGTATCCTATCTCCGTGCCATCATGCGGTGAAAATAGATTGGACGTTAGGTTGGCTTCCTGTAGAAGAAATTATATATATGCCTGGCACGGGTCCTTACTTCCTATTAATGGGACTCCCAGGTATTCAGCCTTATGCACCTTACTGGGTAATGAGACAGTTAGGAAGGTGTCAGGTAGTACACCCAGATCAAGATCTTAGTGTTTATGCGGTCGAAGTTAGCAACGATGGCCAATTTCATGAAGAAACTATTCGTTCTATATGAAATGAATGCCAGTACTTGACGGAGAACACTCGGGTACATGACCTATCTAGATGAGAAGTTTCACCAGCCTATCTCACCTGGTATAGAAAGAAGAATATTGTTAGAAATGCCCCAGATCGACCAACCAAAAGGCCACACATACAAAAGTTTGTGGAGGCATCACAAGATTCGTGGCTTTGGCTGGATAAAGAACACGAATATAGGGCCCGCATAGGGATATTGGTAAAACAGGTCCAAGATCTCAAGTTTCAAAGTAGTTTACAGGTTGCCATCGATGAAGGGGTTAAAAAGAAGTTGACCTAGGAAAATAAAGCTTTGAAAACCCAAATCCGACAGATAAGATTGGATGCAGACAAACACCCAAGAAGTGGATCTGATTAGAAGTTGATAAATGAGTTAAAAGAGCGACTCATCGAATGCCAAAAGGATTTAGAGGAATCTGAAGCCAAGATAACAAGGATTAGGGCTAGGTGGTCAAGAGGTACATAAATGAGAGCAAGTCATATGTGGCAAATAAAGAGGGACTACGAAGGGAGCATCACCATATTGAGACAAAACTCTCCAAGAGCGGGTCTTCAGGCAAGCTCGAAATGCCAGGACAGATAGGGAACATTGCTACGGCTTAATGGCACGAATGGAAGAACAGATGGGTGAGTTTCAGGATCAACTCCTTAACAACGCTCAAGTATTGAGTGTCACACCTCCTTTCGGCGCGCTTACCCCGAAAGATAAACGTACAAGGGAGTTTTTCCAATTTAAGTGACAATATTCGAAATGGGATTATTTATTTATTTCAGAGTCTCTACTTGGAATAAATTATGGTGTCCCAAGTCACCAATTTATTTAAATCCCAAATCGAGGAAATTTTCGACTTTCCAAATGAAGTCTGCGAACCAGAAATTCTAAGTAAGGAATTCTGTTGACCCGAGGGAAGGTGTTAGGCATCCCCGGATCCCGTGGTTCTAGCACGGTCGCTTAAATTATTGTAATGGCTAAATATCTCGATTTTAAAAAATGTTCAATACTATAATGCAATTTTAAACATTTACCGCGTTTGGTTATTTTTAAGAAAGAAAAAAAATGAACATTGTTATTGAGGGGCCCCGCAATTTTATTTCTTCTATTTAGCTAGGCTCGTAACATTTTTATTTAAAAAAAAGGATAATCCTAAAGTGACTACATTTTTTCTATTTAGTTTGTCTCTAAAAGAAAAGAAAAGTCCTAAACAATTACATGCTTAAAAGGCTACTCTACATTAGTAGAAAAGGTGTTCCCTTGAATGACAAATTTATTCTTTAAATTATAAAGCTAACTACAATTTGATAAAAACTAATAAAATAGAAAATAACAACAAATATTAATCAACAACTTGCTTTTCTATTTCATTTCAAAACTTCAACTTCCAATTCGAGCTTACATCAACACATGGTTTTTAGAATGTGTACCTGGTTTTGAAAGGAATGGGAAAATGGAAAATCAACAGGGCGGTGAAAATACAGCAACAACAACAGTAACAACCAGCAGTAGCTTCAACACCTCAATCCCGAAAATCCCAGCAATACGGAGAAAAACAAAAAAACAAAACCAGTAAAAAATAGAAAAGAAAAATATATTCCAGATTTTCTCTTTGTTTTGGCTTTCTAGCTTTGAACTCTTTTCACTTCTCAAAAGAAACTCTCAAAAATTGCATTTTTTTTCCGTGTATACTTCTGTATCCAGAGTGTATATCGAGTGTATACCACAGCAGGGAATTTTTTTTATTTTTTCTTCTCTTCCGATTTTTTCTCTCTTTTTTCTCTCCCTCTTTTTCATAAATCTTCTCTTCTATTTATAGGCAAGAATTTCGAAAATTTTCAGATCTTTTTATTAAAAAGAATATATTTTTTAATTTAAAGAAAACCCACTAATCCATGTTTTCCTCTCCATGTTTTCTTCCTTTATTTCCTTGCCCCCACTACTTTATGTTATGTGATTATGATTATTTTTGGCTAAAAATCTAAAATTTTCTTTTTGGGCCAAGGGGTTTTGGGTTGGGTAAGGGTGCTTAGGATTGGGCTTGTAACTTAATTTGCAAGATGGCCCAATCCAAATTTTTTCTATTTTGTTCTTCTCCATTATTCAACATCCTAATTAATAAAGCCCAAAAATACTAAGATTAATTTATAAAAACTAAAAATTATCTTGAAATACTAATTAACTCATAATAATAATTATCACACAAAATTAAACATTAATAAAAATAAAATTGCACGATTTGGACATTAAATGCTTAAAAAATGCAAAAATACATATTTTTTATGACTTTTCATTTCTGTAAAATAAATTTAATTGTAAACTTGAATTTTATATACATATGCAACATATTTTTTGTATATTTTATTTATTTAAACAAGCAAATATGCACGGATAAAAATGCAAATAATACAAGAAAAATAACACAAAATTCACAACAATTGCAAGAAAACTAAAATTATTTTATTTTGAATCTTTGGGAGTATTTCTCTTATAGGGCAAAAATCACGTGCTCACAACTGCCCCTCTTTACTCGGAAACAAGAAGAGTTTTCGTGCAAAGATAAGTGAGCGGATACGAGCGATTTTTGCCCGTTTGAGTACTCCGTGTGAAGCATTTTTTTTTGGAAAAGTTTGACCGAACCTTTGCTTCAGAAGGTCTCCTACATATCCCTGGCTAAAAGGGAATCAGGTCAATGTAGTTCGGGAAGTTTTGGAAGATGGGACTACCATGATTGTTGTGATCTTGCTGTTACTGTTGTTGCTGCTGATGCCACTGCTTAACTGATCTCCTTATTACACCGTGCTAAACGAAAAATAAGAAGCTAGACTAAGTTACAGTATTACAAATTCTTATCTATCTTTTCAACTTGATCTTGTCATGTTCCTTGCTATCCTGCTGGCTCTGATGTTTCTTCACATGCTTCTTCTCTTCTGACAATTATTATTTCAGCCTATCTTGATTGCCGAACTCCGACCATTGGTCCCTTCCTTGTGATCTTCGAACTATTCTCCTTCGAAGTCTGAATCTATCTTTCCGATCCTTGTTGCATTCCTTCCGATTATGAACTTGGATTCATGCTGGGGATTTCCGTTACACTCCGTCACTTTCCGATTCTTCACTATCCTTATCAAATCTTAGAAATTGAGACGACGTTCTGCTTTTCTGGCGGGCTTCTGACTTTATCGACAAACTCTAATCATAAATCGCCATTCCATTCTTCAGGCGGACACCTGCTATCAACATCAACTTTAAAATAACAATTCGCCACTCCGTTCTTCAGGCGGGCTCCCTGACTTCAACTATCCCTTCAAAACTAAATCGCCACTCCATTCTTCAGGCGGGCTCCCTGACTTCAACTATCCCTTCAAAACTAAATCGCCACTCCATTCTTCAGGCGGGCTCCTTGACTTCAACTATAACTTCAAAACTAAATCGCCACTCCATTTTTCAGGCGAGCTCCCTAACTTATACTATAACTTCAAGATTAAATCGCTATTCCATTCTTCAGGTGGGCTCCCTGACTTCAAATACAACTTCAAAATAAATCTCCACTCCATTCTTCAGGCGGGCTCCCTTACTTCAACTACAACTCAAAACTAAATCGCCACTCCATTCTTCAGGCGGGCACCCTGACTTCAACTACAACTTCAAAATAAATCACCACTCCATTCTTCAGGTGGGCTCCCTGACTTCAATTACAACTCAAAACTAAATCGCCACTCCATTCTTCAGGCGGGCTCCCTGACTTCAACTCATAAACTTCAAAACTAAATCGCCACTCTATTCCTCAGGCGGGCTCCCCGACTTCAACTACAACTCAAAACTAAATCGCCACTCTATTCTTCAGGCGGGCTCCCTGAATTCAACTACAACTTCAAAATAAATCACCACTCCATTCTTCAGGCGGGCTTCCCGATTTCAACTTACAACTCACTAACTCCATCCCATCCATATCGCCTTCCTTTGCTTCCTGTACCATTTTCTTCTTCCTGCATCGTCTCTTGGGCCACCTTTTCTCCTAAATTACCTTGTTCTGGAACTGCTTTCCTCCTGGGTCGTGTTGGTTTCCCTCCCGATTGCTGGGGATATCTTTGGAATTGTTTACTTACCTGCTGAGGATAATGATGCTGGGAAAATTTTCCTTCATTCACTCATTTCCTTTGACTCATGCGTTTGAATTTTCGCTGGGAACTCTTGTTGTAACTCTCTGCTTTATGGTGGGTTACTGGTTTCAAGACCTGCAATGTAAAGACTGAAGACATGCCTCTTGTTATACAGGTAGGCGCCTGCTTTTATTAGCAACTTTTGAAATTAAAATGCATTCTGGCAATAATTTATGAAATATGCAAAGGACGATGTAAAATAAAACAAACGTAAAATATCCTATTCGAGGGCGAATACTCCCATTGTATCCTATTTGAGGGCGAATACTCCCATTGTATCCTATTCGAGGGCGAATACTCCCATTGTATCCTATTCGAAGGCGAATACTCCTATTGTATCCTATTCGAGGGCGAATACTCCCATTGTATCCTATTCGAGGGCGAATACTCCCATTGTATCCTATTCGAGGGCGAATACTCCCATTGTATCCTATTCGAGGGCGAATACTCCCATTGTATCATATTCGAGGGCGAATACTCCCATTGTATCCTATTCGAGGGCGAATACTCCCATTGTATCCTATTCGAGGGCGAATACTCCCATTGTATCCTATTCGAGGGCGAACACTCCCATTGTATCCTATTCGAGGGCGAACACTCCCATTGTATCCTATTCGAGGGCGAATACTCCCATTGTATCCTATTCGAGGGCGAATACTCCCATTGTATCCTATTCGAGGGCGAATACTCCCATTGTATCCTATTCGAGGGCGAATACTCCCATTGTATCCTATTCGAGGGCGAATACTCCCATTGTATCCTATTCGAGGGCGAATACTCCCATTGTATCCTATTCGAGGGCGAATACTCCCATTGTATCCTATTCGAGGGCGAATACTCCCATTGTATCCTATTCGAGGGGGAATACTCCCATTGTATCCTATTCGAGGGCGAATACTCCCATTGTACCTATTCGAGGGCGAATACTCCCATGATATCAATGTTTGAGAGTGAAGAAACCTGAGACGTCCTGTTCAAAGGTGGACAAACCCGAAACATCCTATTTGAAGGTGGACAAACCCGATACGTCATCTTGAATTGCCTTCCTCGTTTCTCCGAGAAAAGTTTCAACAACGTCAGAAAATTTTCTGCCCCAGTATTGGTGTTCTTCCTTGTGGCATGACTTTCTGCTATCAATAGCACTTTCTTTTCCTGTTTCAAATCAAAGAAAATTTGTTAGTTCAAAACATTGTGAGCGGTTGTGCCGCTCCTGTAGGGTGGTTTTTCCTCTTCCCCTTTCCCTCGCTCGGGGTTCCCAAAACATTGTTGGGGAATGATTTCATTTGCTGGAGATGATATTCCTGCTGGGAATGGGTTTTTCCATTTATCCCTTCCCCGTTATGTGTTTCTCAACTTGCTGGGGGTTATTTTGTTGAAGATGGGATTTCCTTTCTTCCTTTATCACTCTGTGTTGTCCGACCACCTCGGAACTTGTTGTAGATAACATTGCTGGGGGATTTTCATTTCCTCAAAATTGACGTTTCACTCTTCTTGAAGGCTGTTGAGGATGACACTGGTTTGAAGACCATTTCCCTTAAGACTTTCCTTCTTCCCCAAGTGGGTATTGACTTCCAGAAATTTTTCAAACTGAAAAGAAAATTTTTTGCCCCAGTTTAATAATCTTCTTTGCACCCTACTTCTCTGCCGTCAATGGCATTTCCTTGCTTTGCATAATAATTGGAAAATTGGTGGCAAGTTTTGAAGTCATTTCTCACTTGTTCTGACTAGACATACTTTGATGGGGAATTTTTTTATAAAATGAGAAAGATAAAAAGAAACAAAATAGAAGACAAAGGAAAAAATGACTCTCTAGCAAGAAATAACTATAAAAACTTATCAAACGCGAATACCAACTCTACTGGTCATGACATGCACATATGGCCTATCCTCCATCGTTAATTGCCTTTCACGATTTCCGTCTCGTGATTTCCATCTGATTATCACCTTTATTCGACTTGTAGTGCCCGAAGGGTTTTCACTTTCAAGCCTCTCTCATTTTGATTTTCTCTCGGCTTTCGTCGCTTTATGGTGCCTGTGAAGGTTTTCACCGGTAAGACTCTCTCGTTTGTATCACTTTTAGCCGGGGATTGGGGTGTCACTACTAAGACTCTCTCGTGTTTCCTTTCTGCCGGGAATCAAAGTGTCATATTCTGAGGAGACTCTCGTGTTTGTTTGACTTGGCCTATTTTGAAGACTGATCGGAAGGTCTTTCTTTGGAGCGTAATGTGGGATTCGGATAGGGCTAGAAAGAAAGGGTGTTAAAGGCTAAAAACAAATTAATTTTGGGTTCAAAATTTACAACCTTCGGACCTAAACACAATTTTTTTTTTTGCCCCAGCTTTTTACTTGGGGATTTTTTTATTTCTTTATTTACACTATGACCGAGCTGTGAAGCGCCTACGTATCCTCTTTAAGGAATCAGGTCAAACGTAGTTCCCAATTCCCTTTTTTTCATTTTTCTTTTTGTTATTTCTTTATCTCTTTTTGTTGTTTTCTTTTCTTTTCTTTATCCCTTTCTTCTCTCATCTTTCAAACTTGTGTTTCTAGTCTTTGCAACTAATTCCGAAGGAGGGGTATGAAAGAATTTAAATTAAGGCTCAAAGGGTTGAAGATGGATAAAGTGTTTGGATAGCAGAACAAAATGCCTTCATCATTCCAATTTTCAAAACATGCCAAGTTCAAACAACATATTCACGACATCTTCTGTTTGTGCCCTGATTGATAAACATATCGTCCATTCGCCTTTTCATCTATCATTTTAAAGTATTGCTGGATGACACTTTCATTTCAGTATCACGAGCGAACCTCGTCTTAGCATGGCCAATTTTCCTTTAAGGGTTTCTTCGTGTTTTACCTGCCCCAGTCTCACATGATTCGGGCTCCAAATAATCTCAAATCATTTTTATTTCTTTTTAAAATGACCTGATTATCTTCCAATTGCTTCATGATTAACCCTTACTATTAGGCCAAAATTATGTGCGATGCCATGTCATTAGAGTCGGCGTTCGAACAAATAACAAATTTAAAAATAGAAAAACTAAACAAAAAGACGAATTGGGTAATAAAAGACCGAAAGTTCCATTAAACGGAGAAAAAGGTTCAAATACAAACAAGCAAACCAACACTACAAACCTGAAACGACACTTGATAAGACTAAGCAAACTGAAATGACCAAAAATGGAAAGATAAGAGGGTTTCACTACCAGACAAAATCTAGGTCACAACCCTGGAAACAACTCGGACAAAAGAAATGACAACAAAAACAAACCACCGAAAACTCTTCCTGATTACCAAGCATGACTTCTCATATACCAACTTCTGCCGATTGGTTTTGCTTTGGAATACAGATCGGGCTTCTTAATTTTCCCTTCCCTTGTGTATCAATTTGATCATATGTGTCTAAGGGTGAGCTGGCAATGGATTCTGATTAATGTTGGGTGCCTCTGGTGTCTGAACCTCGATCTTATTGGTGTCAATAAGATTTTGCACCGCATGTTTTAGTTTCCAACATTTCTCGGTATCATGTCCGAGAGCCCCTGAACAATACTCACAGCTTACCGAGCGATCCACATTTGGGGGTAGGGGATTTGGCAATCTTGTCTCAATAGGAATCAACAAACCTATCTGCTTCAATTTGTGGAACAGAGCAGTATAAGTTTCTCCCAACTCAGTGAAGGTTCTTTGTGCCTTTTCCTTTCTGAAGGCATGATTCCCTCGGAAACCTGGTCCTGGAGGGTTATTGTAGGCCCTCGGTGGTGGATATGTGTTTCGGGGAGGGTGATTAGGGTGATTTGGGTGGTAGGGTCTGGCTTGGTAATGAGGTGAAGGACCTTTCGATCTGGACCAAGTACCCTCCTCTACCGTTGCAACTTCTTCTCCTCTCTTCTTCCCGAATGCAACCCTTGTGCCATTCTGAATAGCTTGAGTTGTTGCTTTCAATGCGGAATAGCTCAAGATCTTATTGGACTTAAGTCCCTCTTCTATCATTCCGCCCATTTTGACCACCTCATTGAAAGATTTACCAACCGATGTCACCAGGTGACTAAAGTAAGTTAGCTCCAGTGTCTGCAAGAAGTAATCTACCATCTCGTTTTCTCTCATCGGTGGATCTACCCTTGCTGCCTGTTCCCTCCAGCGGAACCCAAATTCTCTAAAACTTTCGGCGGGTTTCTTCTCTAACTTTAGCAATGATAAGCGATCGGGGATTATTTCAAGATTATACTAGAACTGGCCGATGAATGCTTGAGCCAAGTCATCCCATGTAAACCATCTGCTGGGATCCTGCCTGGTGTACCACTCTAGTGCAGACCCTCCCAAACTCTGACCGAAGTAAGCTATCGGAATTTTATCTCGCCCTCCGGCTCCTCGCATTTTGCAGCAGAAACCTCGGAGATGGGCTACTGGGTCACCATGCCCCTCGTATAGATCAAACTTGGGCATTTTGAACCCAGCGGGCAATTGGACATCTGGAAATGGGCACAGATCTTTGTAAGCAACACTGACTTGGTTGCCTAAACCATGCATATTCCTGAAGGATTGCTCCGGGCTTTTAACTTTCCGAATAACTTCCTCCTGCTCCAAACTTTTGAAGTGCTTTTTCGGTTCTGCTGGGTTATCCTAGTGAGGGGTGTGTGAATGCGGTTCAGGAGCCTTAAAGATAGCCTCGGGAGCATAACAATGATTGTCATGTATTTGAAAAAGCGGTACACTGGACGACTTCTGTAAAATAGCAGGTGGAGGTGCCACAGAGACAAGGGTGACCGGAGGAGGAGTATTTTGTCTAGCTGGTGGAACCTGGGATGTATAAGGGTTTTCCCTTGATAATATGGATAGATCGGTGCACTTGTTGAGGGGTCAATGGGCGGACGCTCTGGTGTTGGTGTAAGAGTAGGAAGGTTTGGTGATGGCTATCCCCTAGCCCAGGCTAGGTGCATCTCTGTTATTTGCTGTCTCAACTGGTCCACCTCCTCTTTCATGATATGTATCTCTGTTTTCTCTCCATCGAGACTTTTGCCGGAACTAGACATGCTTGCTAGAATTGGCCCTTTTGATCTAGTATGGTAATGGTGATTGACCAGAATATTCTGTCAAGCCAACCGCTAAACTTTCTGGAAATGCAACAAACTTGTAAGCTCACAGAGTTTAACAGATATGTTATCGCACGTTGGATGCAATGCACCTAGTCAGTTGACCATATATGTATTCACCGCATGCATCATTCCAGCTTTTCCTTTTCCATTATCCTTGAAAACCTCTCTCGTTATTAACCTCCCTTTTTTTCATTTTTTTTTTCAAATTGGAATAAAAAAAAAATTTGTTTTTACAAACACGGCCTTTCAGCGCCTCGAGGACGAAGATTATAAGGTTGTGAGGGTCAATTGACCAAAAAATCTACAAACTGACCCAAAAGTGGCCGTTTATGCAAAGTCAGCCTTCCGGCGTCCCTTTCAGGTACATTCGACTGTTTTTTAAAACGACATCGCTTCGATTTATTGAAAACTAAACACACATTTCTTTTTTAAAAAAGGGTGGTAAACTCAAATTTGATTTTGAGGCTACGGCCTTTCAATATTTTCTCATGGAATATTTCAAGGCGATTATTAAAAGAAAAAGGAAAGATTTCAAAGTGGCCATTTTTGCAAAATAGCCTTCCGGCGTCCTTTCGGAACATTCGGCTATTTTCAAAAACAGCGTTACTTTGATTTTATTGAAAAACTAAAACTTCAACATTTTTTTATTTTTTTTTATTTTTTAAAGGGGTGGTTGGACCCGATGAGGGTTGCCTACGTATCCCACCTAATGGAGAGAATCAAACCTGCGTAGTTCGGTTATAAAAACCAAATCATTTTAAGAAAAGAAAACAAAGTATTTTTAAAAGCATTTTTTTTACTAACTTATTTTTCATAAAATTAACAAAATTTATTGGGAATTTGTTTTTCATTTTTCAAAAATTATTTTCAAAGAAACTAAACTATTTTTCGTAAAATTAAAAAAATTTATTTGGAAATTTTTTTCTTTTGCACTTTTCAAAAATTGTTTTCAAAGAAACTAACTATTTAAAATTAACAAAATTTATTCGGAGATTTTTTTTTATATATTTTTTTTTCATTTTGTTTTTCAAAAATTATTTTCTAAGAAAAACATACCATTTTCCATAAAATTATTTTGATTTTTCACCTTGACATCTTCCACTTCTTACCCTTCTCTTTTTAATAACAAACCAGTCGGCATGTAAGATCGAAACAAATAAATGCACAGACAAAGATGCAACAAGTTGGTCTTTTGTTTCAGGTACACCTGTCCTAGACAGGCCCAACCCCTGTGTTGAGCCTCCTAAGTCAAATATGCACATGATGCAAATATACGTTCCTATCGGGGATCCGGCATAAGGTTTTGTTATTCTAAGTCATCATCCTGTTGGAAAAAGTGTCTAGACTGGCTTTAAATCGAGCGGACAACTCGAGTCGAGGAGTGTCAGTGCACCGGTAGCATGGCTTTCCAGCTTAATTGACAATACTCCCCGCCTAAACATGTGTGACTACAAATCCTTCACCGGGTGCCAAGCACCACAGCTATCTTGAGAAAAACGGGCTATGTCCAACAAATGCCCGATATTATATTTCAACGAGACTCATAAGAGAAAAATGGGTATCGGCACAATTTATATACAATTCACAAAATATCAAAGCGGTAAAAGCAACATTTAGCATATTAAATATAAACATGTAATAAAATCAAATAATAAATAAGCCAAATACAACAATTATTCAAAGCTCGAATTCTTAAACCCTGAACCAGTGGTTCTGGGTTTGTGTCCCCAGCAGAGTCGCCAGAGCTGTCACACCTCCTTTTGGCGCGCTTACCCCGAGGATAAACGTACAAGGGAGTTTTTCCAATTTAAGTGACAATATTCGAAATGGGATTATTTATTTATTTCAGAAGTCGCCACTTGGAATAAATTATGGTGTCCCAAGTCACCAATTTATTTAAATCCCAAATCGAGGAAATTTTCGACTTTCCAAATGAAGTATGCGAACCAGAAATTCTAAGTAAGGAATTCTGTTGACCCGAGGGAAGGTGTTAGGCATCCCCGGATCCCGTGGTTCTAGCACGGTCGCTTAAATTATTATAATGGCTAAATATCTGATTTTAAAAAAATGTTCAATACTATAATGCAATTTTAAACATTTACCGCGTTTGGTTATTTTTAAGAAAGAAAAAAAAATGAACATTGTTATTGAGGGGCCCCGCAATTTTATTTCTTCTATTTAGCTAGGCTCGTAAAATTTTTATTTAAAAAAAAAAAGGATAATCCTAAAGTGACTACATTTTTTCTATTTAGTTTGTCTCTAAAAGAAAAGAAAAGTCCTAAACAATTACATGCTTAAAAGGCTACTCTATATTAGTAGAAAAGGTGTTCCCTTGAATGACAAATTTATTCTTCAAATTATAAAGCTAACTACAATTTGATAAAAACTAATAAAATAGAAAATAACAACAAATATTAATCAACAACTTGCTTTTCTATTTCATTTCAAAACTTCAACTTCCAATTCGAGCTTACATCAACACATGGTTTTTAGAATGTGTACCTGATTTTGAAAGGAATGGGAAAATGGCAAATCAACAGGGCGGTGAAAATACAGCAACAACAACAGTAACAACCAGCAGTAGCTTCAACACCTCAATCCCGAAAATCCCAGCAATACGGAGAAAAACAAAAAAACAAAACCAGTAAAAAATAGAAAAGAAAAATATATTCCAGATTTTCTCTTTGTTTTGGCTTTCTAGCTTTGAACTCTTTTCACTTCTCAAAAGAAACTCTCAAAAATTGCATTTTTTTCCGTGTATACTTCTGTATCCAGAGTGTATATCGAGTGTATACCACAGAAGGGAATTTTTTTTATTTTTTCTTCTCTTCCGATTATTTCTCTCTTTTTTCTCTCCCTCTTTTTCATAAATCTTCTCTTCTATTTATAGGCAAGAATTTCGAAAATTTTCAGATCTTTTTATTAAAAAGAATATATTTTTTAATTTAAAGAAAACCCACTAATCCATGTTTTCCTCTCTATGTTTTCCTCTCCATGTTTTCTTCCTTTATTTCCTTGCCCCCACTACTTTATGTTATGTGATTATGATTATTTTTGGCTAAAAATCTGAAATTTTCTTTTTGGGCCAAGGGGTTTTGGGTTGGGTAAGGGTGCTTAGGATTGGGCTTGTAACTTAATTTGCAAGATGGCCCAATCCAAATTTTTTCTATTTTGTTCTTCTTCATTATTCAATATCCTAATTAATAAAGCCCGAAAATACTAAGATTAATTTATAAAAACTAAAAATTATCTTGAAATACTAATTAACTCATAATAATAATTATCACACAAAATTAAACATTAATAAAAATAAAATTGCACGATTGTGACATTAAATGCTTAAAAAATGCAAAAATACATATTTTTTATGACTTTTTATTTCTGTAAAATAAACTTAATTGTAAACTTGAATTTTATATACATATGCAACATATTTTTTGTATATTTTATTTATTTAAACAAGCAAATATGCACGGATAAAAATGCAAATAATACAAGAAAAATAACACAAAATTCACAACAATTGCAAGAAAACTAAAATTATTTTATTTTGAATCTTTGGGAGTATTTCTCTTATAGGGCAAAAATCACGTGCTCACATTGAGAATGCGGGAGCAACAAATAGATTGACTGCTTGCGGAAATGGACTGAATCAGAGGGAGAATTGAAGATATAGGGCACTACATCACCATGAAGTGCCTAGCATGTGAGGATATGACCCGTTCACCTTCTTTGCTGCAGTAATAATTTATGTCCGCCAGATCATGGAGGAATTAAAAAGGCTGCAAAGGGATCTCACATCAGGGCCCGTGGCAAGGCCGAATGATGCCTCGTGAGCCACAGGGAAATTCAAAGCATTGATGTATTTTTAATCTTTTTAAATTTGGTGAGTGTGTCAGTCAGTTCTTTAAGTTTTGTTTTGTTTCTTCTTCTAAAAAGTTTGTAAACTTTATTCAAGTGGTTTAATAAAAGTAGTTGTTTGTGTGAAAAATATTTTATCACATGCTTCATATGGCCAGAACTACGCTTGGTCTGATTATACGGGGTCATGATACGTAGGCAATCCATATAAGATTCGACCATCATTAAAAAAAGAAAATAAAAAGAAAGAAAATAAATGAGGAAAGTTTTGGAAGCACTAAAAAATGGGCAAATAAAATAAGCCAAGATGACGCATGTGGTCAGAACAAAGACATGTAGAAATGGTTAAACTACTTAGGAACATTACATCCCAACGTGCAAACGCAATATATGTTAAACTCTAACGCTAACCAAGTTTGTTGTTATCACAGCAGATTTCAAACAGATAGCTTGTTAGGATGTTCTGGCGGATTACCATTACCACACAAGATCAAAAGGGCCCATTTCGAAAAGCATGTCTAGTTCGGACAAAATTATTGAAGAGTAAAAAATGGAAATGAAAACAATGAAAGAAGAAGTAGACATGTTGAGGAGACAGATAACAAAAATGCATCTAGCCTGGGCTAGATGGCAACCATTACCGATGCTTCCCAATGCTCCTCCTCTCCCACCGGCTCAGACTCTGGAACATCCTCTCACTAATCCATCAACGATCTTCCCAATACACCAATACTATCAGGGGGAAGCTGCCTATAATTCCCAAGCTCCACCACCCAAACAGAACCCTCATCCGCCAATTGTTCCTGTTTTCGTGGCACCTACACCCGCCACATTGCAAAAAGCATCTAGTGAGCCGGTGTTTCAGGCCCATGACAACTAATACTATCCTTCTGAACCCACATTCAAAGCGCCCGAGCCTTATACTTACACCCCTCACTTTGAGCTCCCGACAGAAAATGAAAATCCATCCAAGAGTTCAGAACAAGAGGAAATGACACGAAAGTAAAAATCCTAGAACAATTGTTTCGAAATATGCAGGGCCTGGGTTGCCAAGTCAGCCTGGCATACAAGGATTTATGCATGTTTCCAGATGTTCCGTTGCCATCTGGGTTCAAGATGCCTATGTTCGATCTGTACGATGGGCATGGTGATCCAGTGGCATATTTGAGAGGGTTCTGCAGTAAGGTGAGATGAGCAGGCGGAAGAGATGAGTTGTTGATGGCGTACTTCATAGAGTTTGAGTGGGTCTGCGTTGGAGTGGTACACACTCCGAGACGATGGTAGATGGTACACTTGGGACGACTTGGAACAAGCATTCGCCAACCACTTCCACTACAATTTTTAGATCATTCCCGATTGCATGTTGCTGATAAAGTTAGAGAAGAAACCTGGGGAGAATATCAAGGTATACGAATTCCGCTAGAGAGAACATGCTACAAGGTTTGATCCCCCAATGAATGAAGGAGAAATGGTCGATTACTTTCTGCAAGCCTTGGAGCCAACTTACTTTGGTCACTTGGCGACGACAATTGGCAAGTCATTCAATGAGGTTGTGAAAATGGGAGGTGTGATCGAAGAGGGACTCAAGTCTAATAAAATACTGAGTTACTCGGCAGTCAAAGCCACCACTCAAGCTATCTAGAGCGGCACAGGAGGTGTGCTCGGGAAAAAGAAGAAAGAAGTAGTCGCGATGGTTGAAGCCGGTAATTGGTCCAGATCGAGAGGTCCTTCCCCTAGCTACCAATACCGACCCTATCACCCAAATTACCCTACACATCCCTACTACCCACCAGAAGAACCACATTTCTCGTCCATCAAGCCCAGACGTATTCCCAACCTCTAGCTCGCCCGCAATGGCGCACTCCGGCTCCACAAAACACATACCCACCTCCACAAAGCACATATCTACCTCCACAAAATGCATATCCACCACCAAGGGCCTACAAGAACCCTTCAGGTCTAGGTTTCCGGGGAAATTAGGTTTTCATAAATAAAAGGATACAAAGATCAATGACATTCACCAAGTTGGGAGAAACCTATACTGCTTTGTTTCACAAATTAAAGCAGTTAGGTTTGTTAAGTCCCGTTGAGCCCAGACTGCCAAATCCTCTTCCCAAATATATGGACCACTTGGTGAGCTTTGAGTATTGTTCGGGGGCTCCCAGGCATGATACTGAGAGGTGTTGGAAATTGAAACATGCCGTGTAAGATCTTATTGACACCAATAAGATTGAGGTTCAGACACCAAAGGTACCTAATATTAACCAGAATCCGCTGCCGACTCACCATGAGGCCCATATGATTGAATTGATACACAAAGAAAGGGAGCCCAAGAAACCCTCATAGATAGTGATGATGATTCGTACCAGCCCAGAAGAAAAGTCGACTAGTGGGAAATGACAGTACAATTGGAAAAGGTAGATGTCAAGCCGTTGGTAGTAATTAGGAAGAGTTTGCCTACTGTTGCAAAGAATCCAGAGCTGATCAAAGTAATAGTGCAAGGGAAACCGAGCAAGCCAGCATGCATAGAGCTAGTTGTTATCAGGCAAGTACTGTAGTTGCCGATAACCAGCGAGAAAGTCGTGCCATGGAGCTACAGTAAAACGTTGGTAATGTACAAAGGAAAGGAGGTTGTGGAAGAAATATGTGAGGCCCAAGGGTTAACTCGTTCGGGAAAGTGTTTTGCACCCGTAGATTTAAGAAGGTCCAACCCAGCAGTGATAAAGAAGCCCGTGATGGAGGAAGAGGCAGATGAGTTTTTAAAGAAGATGAAGGCCCAAGACTACTCCATTGTGGAGCAGTTAAGAAAGACCCCAGCACAAATTTCATTACTATCATTGTTGATCTATTTTAGCGACCATTTCAAGGCACTGATGAAAATCCTGAACGAGACCCATGTTCGAGATAAAATCTTAGTAAACCATTTGGAAAGGATAGTGCAAAACTTTTTTGAGGTAAACCGCGTGACGTTTTCTGATGATGAATTGCTAGTAGAGGGCATAGAATACAACAAATTCCTATACTTGACCATGAAATGCAAAGACTCGGTGGTCACCCGAGTATTGATTGATAATGGGTCAAGTGACAACATCTGTACTTTGACTATTCTGAATAAGTTGAAGGTTGATCATGATCGGATTCACATGAATAGCATTTGCATCTGAGGTTTTGATGGGGGTGGTACTGATACGGTGGGTGATATCATACTAGAATTAACCATTGGTCTAGTTGAATTCACCATGGAATTCCCAGTGGTAGACGTGGCAGTATCATACAATCTTCTATTGAGGCGACCCTGGATCCATGTCGCCAAAGCAGTGCCTTCTACATTGCATCCGATGGTGAAATTTGAGTGGAACAGACAAGAAATAGTAGTGCACGGGGATGATGGTACATGCACTGTAGATGAGGCCATTGTGCCATTCATAGAAACCGATGACGACAAAGGTCCATATGTTTACCAGATTTTGATGCAGTCTCAACGGATAAAGTTTTTGAAGGCGAGGACATTCCACTTTCTAGAATCGCAGCGGCCATCTTCATGATAGCCTCAGAAATGTTAAACAACGGGTTTGACCAGGAAAAGGTTTGGGGGTTGATTTGCAAGGTATTGTCCAGCCAGTTTCTTTGCCCAAAAATCTGGATACTTTTGGTTTGGGGTTCAAGCCTATAGCAACAGATGTGAGACGAGCTCGAAAGTTAAAGAAAAAAATTTAGGTTCTTCCCAAGTCAGTTCTGCATGTCTCCAGATCATTTGTCAAAGCAGGTATCAGAAAGTTGTTGGCCCCTAAAGTTCTCAGATTGTTGATTGGGTCGGATGGAGATCTGGATCAAGGTTTTGAAAGGTCATTCACCGATGTCAACGTGATAGAAGCTGGAGAAGGTTCCAGTAGGGCATATATACAGTTTGTGGGGCCTAGAGCCAATATCAACAATTGGACGACTATTCCTCTTCCTACTTGGAGGGAGTCTTGGTAGTATGCTCTGGATTTTTCTTTCTTGTTTTCTGGATTATCCCACAGTTGCAATCCAATTCTTGTTTTGTTTTGTATTCAGCAAAAATGTGAAACTCTGTTATCCCGCATTTTAATAAAGTGAAAGTTTTCCCTTCTTATTTTTGTTTTAGTTTTTTTTTCTGAACAGTTTTCTTTATACTGGTTCGAATGACATGGCATGCACAACGGATCTTCAACTTAGTCTAAAAAATCAATCTGATTCTGAATTAATTGTACAAGAGGTCGATTATGATGATGAATCAAAATACGATGAAGATGAAGCCTTTCAAGAGATAAACAAAGAATTAAGACAGTTCGAAGAGAAACCTAAGCCCAATTTAAATGACACTGAAGCCGTCAATTTAGGGGATGCCGACAATGTCAGAGAAACTAATTTAAGAATCCACATTGGGATGAGCTAATCAAAACACTCATGGAATTCAAAGACGTTTTCGCATGGTCGTATGATGACATGCCGGGTTTAAGCACCGATTTAGTGGTTTATAAATTACCCACTGACCCGGCATGCCCTCCTGTCAAACAGAAATTGAGAAAGTTCAAAATAGATATGAGTGTGAAGATTAAAGAAGAAATAACTAAGCAGTTGCAGGCAAAGGTTATTCGCGTCACCCGATATCTTAATTGGTTGGCTAATGTGGTTCTAGTGCCGAAGAGAGATAGGAAGATTTGGGTATGTGTCGATTATCGCAATCTAAACAGGACGAGCCTAAAGGATAACTTTCCATTACCCAACATCCGAATTTTTATCAATAATTGTGCCGGACGTGAGATCGGGTCTTTTGTGGATTGTTATGCTAGGTATCATCAGATCTTGATGGATGAAGAAGATGTAGAAAAGACTGCTTTCATTATGCCGTGGGGAACTTATTACTACCGGGTAATGCTATTCGGCTTGAAGAACGCTGGGGCAGCGTATATGAGAGCAATGACTATTGCATTTTATGACATGATACACAAAGAGATTGAGGTGTATGTAGATGATGGGATCATAAAATACAAGCGTCATGAAGACCACGTACCAGATCAAAGGGTATCTATCAAATCCACCTGTGTTGGTTCCACCCGAGCCGGGAAGACCGTTGATTCTTTATCTAACGATCCTGGAGAATTCGTTTGGTTGTGTACTGGGAGAACACGACATTACAGGAAGAAAGGAGCAGGACATCTATTATCTCAGCAAGAAGTTTACGGTTTATGAGGTTAAGTACACCCAACTCGAGAAGACATGTTGCACCCTAACTTGGGTGGCACAAAAGTTGAAACATTATTTGTCTTATACTACATACCTCATATCTCGTCTGGATCCATTGAAGTATATTTTCCAGAAAGCCCTCAAGGAGGTTAGCAAAATGGCAAATATTACTCACGGAGTTCGACATCATCTATGAGACGAGGACGACTATGAAATGCCAAACATTGGCTGATCACTTGGCTGAGAATCCTGTTGATGATGAATACGATCCCTTGAAAACATATTTTCCCGATGAAGAAGTAATGTATATAGATGAGTTGGAATTGACCAAGGAACAAGGATGGAAGCTTTTATTTGATGGAGCTGTAAATGCAAAAGGAGTCTGAATAAGAGCGGTACTTATCTCTGAAACAGGACATCATTATCCTGTTACGGCTTAGCTACGTTTCTATTGCACCAACAATATGGTTGAGTATGAGGCATGAATTTTAGGCTTACGGTTAGCTGCATACATGGATGTCCAGGACGTCTTGGTCTTGGGAGACTCGGACCTCCCGGTGCATCAGATTCAGGGTGAATGGGAAATATGGGATTTGAAGCTTATACCATATCGACAATGTTTGTATGATCTCAGCAAGCGATTTCGATCAGTAGAGTTCATGCACATACCAAGAGGAGGTTGCCGATGCTTTGGCTACTTTAGAATCAATGATGCACCACTCAGACAAAATTCATGTTGATCCATTGCATATTCAGGTTCATGATCAGCATGATTATTGCTATATGATAGAGGAAGAAATGGATGGCGAGCCATGATTTTATGATGTCAAGAAATACCTCAGGATGGGGATATACCCGTAGTAGGCCACCGGAGATCAAAAGAGAGCCATTTGGCGATTGGCAAATGGATTTTTCCTCAGTAGAGGAGTATTGTACAAAAGAACACCAGATTTGGGATTACTGAGGTGTATAGATGCTAGTCAAGCCGCGATAGTTATGACAGAGGTACACGCTGGAGTTTGTGGGCCACATATGAGAGGATATGTATTGACAAAGAAGATTCTTTGAGCAGGATATTATTGGCTCACCATGGAGCGTGATTGTATCAATTTCATGAAAAAATGGCTTCAGTGTCAGATACACGGAGATCTGATTCATTCTCCGCCAACAGAATTGCATACAATGTCAGCGCCATGGCCATTTGTTGCATGGGGAATGGATGTCATTGGACCTATTGAGCCGACAGCTTCCAACGGTCATATGTTCATTCTAGTAACCATCGATTATTTCACTAAGTGGGTTGATGCTAAGACTTTCAAGTCGATAACTAAGAAGGCAGTGGTTGATTTTGTTCATTCCCATATCATCTCTAGATTTGGGATCCCAAAGGTGATCATCACGAACAATGGTGCTAATCTTAATAGTATTTTGATGAAAGAAGTCTGTCAACAGTTTAAGACAAACATGTAACAAAAATCAGGTAATAAATAAGCTAAATACAACAATTATTCAAAGCTCGAATTCTTAAACCCTAAACTAGTGGTTCTGGGTTTTTGTCCCCAACAGAGTCGTCAGAGCCGTCACACCTCCTTTTTACACACCTACCCCGGAGGATAATGTACAAGGGAGTTTTTCCATTTTAAGTGACATTATTCGAAATGAGATTATTTATTCTTTTCAGAGTCGCCACTTGAGAAAATGTTTGGCTTTGGTATCCCAAGTCACCAGTTTATCTTGAATCCCAAATCGTGGAAATTTTCGACTTTCCAAATGAAGTCTGCGAACTAGAAATTCTAAGTAAGGAATTCTATTGATCCAAGGGAAGGTGTTAGGCACCCCCAAATCCCGTAGTTCTAGGACGGTCGCTTAAACTATTATATTTGACTAAAATTTTGATTTTTATACATGTTATAACTTGTGTCCTTTTTAATTTTGAATCGCTTTTATTATTATTATTATTATTATTATTATTATTATTATTATTATTATTATTATTATTATAATTATTATTATTATGAGAATTACAATGTTATGAAAACGCGTCTCGAACCACACCACATCAATGCAACCGTGGTTGTTGACACATCTTGACTCCGTTGAGATTTGAATTTGGTTCACATAAATGTACACCCGAGTTAAGGAGATAATATTATTAAACTAATGCGCCTAAAGCAATTACGCATTTTTAACGTTGCGAGGGCCATAGAAATTTGCTAGATGGCATACCTCGAATACTAGGAATTTTAAACAAACAATTAAATGAGGGCCAAGCATTTGAAGTTTTATTTTGGCGCGGCGCACCTCAAATCATTAATATCAAAGATATATCTAATAAGAGAAAAAAACACATGAGCTTAGCTCTACGCCTCTACCGTAACATTTCCAATAGTTGAAGACCACATGTGAAAGTTAAGACTATGGACTAATGTGATGACCAAATCATCAGATACATTCAAATTAAAACACGATGAATTATTCCAATATTTAGGATGAATCGAATTTTTGTTTTTCTCTCTCTTTTTTTTTTAAAGAAAACACAATACAAATTGCAGCTCTTAATTGCAAAATCAAGATTCACATGCATTTCCTTACATTTTTAACAAATAGCTAAATAACTCAAACTTTCTGCTAGCTCCTCAAGAATTCGAATAAGTGCTCTTTATAGAGCTTAAACCCAGTGGCCCAGTCCCGTTTAATGGCTCATTAATTATTCCCATTTGAATTAAGCCTCACCTCACACCCAACTAGAAAATAATCCGTCAATTGATACGACTAGAGTTTCAACCAAAAATCAACATGGAATTAAAAGTAGTCATAGGCAAATCAGAATAGAGAAGAACAGAATGGACCGTCAAAGCTTTGAATTACAAAAACATCATCCACTGAACAAGACTTTGGCTGGAAACGATGGGTGTCACTTGGATCAGAACCAACGAATGCCGACCTTGACTAAGCAACGACCGGACTCCAAAATTGAAACCAAGAAACTCGGAATCGCAAGGGGGAAACAGAATCCTTTGTAATTGCTGTCCATTTCGCACCCCTCCTTACTGTGAGTGCGTGTTTCTGACGGATCTGCTGACCGAGTGGTGTTTGCTGTGGTGGTCGTTTGAAGTGTTCGGGTTCTGGTTCATTAGTTTGATAGATTGGCAATGGAAAGCTTTTTAATTTAGGAAGATGCGTCTATCTTTGTTACCTAAGTATTTTTGGAATTAATTATGTTTTTTGATGGAGAAGACCGAAAATCTGATGGGGAGTTCTCCTATATCCAAGCTGCGCAGCCCTATTTTCTCAGTGCATCTACCAGTCTTTTTTTTTGAAGAAGATGAGGTCTCCTTTTTGTTCAGTCGAGAGAGACTAGGAGGAACATTGAAGAACGACGCTCAGATTTTTTAAAGGGGAAGAGTAATTAGGAACGTGAGGAGTGGAGGATTTTATGGAAAAGGGAATAAAGTGACGGGGAGACAAAGGGAATAAAGTGAGTGGGGATAAAGGGGAGTGGGGGACAAAAGAGAATGGGGTGGGGACAAGGAAAAGTGGGAAAAATGGGTGAATGAGATATTAGTGAGATAAAAATTCCAAATATGGTAAAAAATTATGTGTTAACAGCTGCCCCTCTTTGCTCGAAAATACAAAGTGTTTTCGGGCAAAGATAAAGTGAACTATGTGACTAATTTTTGATCATATCATTATTCAAAAGAGGAAGAAAACAAAAAGGAAAGGCGCAACCTAGTCTTGGTTTTGGACAGCCTACATATCCCGGGTTATAAGGGAATCAGGTCGCGTATAGTTCAGAAGTGGATGAGGTGATGGAGTGATGAGTTTGAGAGTCGAGTGAGGTGCCGTTCCGCTGAGGTTCCAGTCCGCGGTCCCGTTATTACATCAAAAAATGAAAAAAGACTAGATAAGCCTATCAGCTACGAGTTATAAGATTCCTATCTATAAATTCCTTGAAGCTTGATCTTGAGTCTTGGCTAGCTCTTGCAGACCATGATCTGAATCTTGATGCGTGTCAACTGCATGTGTTGGTTCTTTCTGCCGCATTGGCTCAAAACAGGATAAGCGGAGCTTGTGACTTCAACCAGATTTTGAGCAATCCACACCCTTGTTTGCTTCACATTTGAGTTCATTTCTTTTTTGTTCTTTTCTTCTTTTCTTTGTTCTGGATTGAGAATCATTTCATCGGTCATCTCGCACCCTATGTCTTGAGGCCGACCTGCTTAAGACATCAAAGACAAACAAACAAACAAAATTCTCTGCCCCAGTTTTCACTAGAAAAATATTGTGAGTTAGTTGTGACACATATCTAAACAGTTAAATCAGGATTGTGTATCCTTGTGAATGGATCAAGGTTATGCCGGTAAATGGATGAGTTATGCCAGAAAGGTCTGCAGGTTATGCTGGGAAAGTTATCGGGCTATGCCGGAAAAGTCCACGGGTTATGCTAGGAAGAATCATCGGGTTATGCCAAAAAAGTCCACGGGTTATGTCGGGAAGGTCATCGGGTTATGCCAAAAAAGTCCACGGGTTATGCCAAGAAGAATCATCGGGTTATGCCGAAAAGGTCCATGGATTATGCCGAAAAAGAATCATCGAGTTATGCCGGAAACAGGTCCACAGGTTATGCCGGGAAGGTCATCAGGTTATGCCGGAAAAGGTCCACGGGTTATGCCGGGAAAGTCATCGGACTATGCCGGAAAAGGTCCACGGGATATGCCGGGAAGAATCATCGGGTTATGTCGAAAAGATCCACGGGTTATGCCGGGATAGTCATCGGGTTATGCCGAAAATGTCCACGGATTATGCCGGGAAAGAATCATCGGGTTATGCCGAAAATGGTTTACGGGTTATGCCGTTAATGGTCCACGAGTTATGCCGGGAAGTCATCGGGTTATGCCGAGACTTGGAAAGAAAAGGTTCCTTGGGTTATGCCAGGAAGATCCACGGGTTATGCCGGGAAGTTTAACGGGTTATGTCGTTGGGTTCAACGAGTTATGCCGTTAAGGTCATCGGGTTATGCTGAGACTTGGAAAGAAAAGGCTCCTTGGGTTATGCCAGGGAGATCCATGGGTTATGCTAGGAAGTTCAACGTGTTATGCCGTTGGGTTCAATGGGTTATGATGTTAAGGTCATCGGGTTATGCCGAGACTTGGAAAGAAAAGGCTCCTTGGGTTATGCCAGGGAGATCCACGAGTTATGCCGGGAGGTTCAACGGCTTATGCCGTTGGGCTCAATGGGTTATGCCTTTAAGGTCATCAGTTATGCCGATACTTGTAAAGAAAGGCTCATTGGGTTATGCCAGGGAGATCCACGGGTTATGCCGGGAGGTTCAACGGGTTATGTCATTGGGTTTAACAGGTTATGCCGTTACTTGGAAAGGAAAGGCTCCTTGGGTTATGCCAGGGAGATTCACGGGTTATGCCGGGATGGTCATCGGGTTATGCCGAGACTTGAAAAGAAAAGGTTCCTTGGGTTATGCCGGGGAGATCCACGAGTTATGTCAGGAAGTTCATCGGTTTATGCTGAAACTTGGAAAGGTAAAGGCTCACCGGGTTATGCCAGGGAGATCCACGGGTTATACCGAGATTTGGAAAGAAAAAGCTCCTTGGGTTATGCTAGGGAGATCCACGATTTTTGGCTGGGATTTCTGGGGAATGGGACCCTATGCTACCATGATGATGATTTTTTTGTGGGGATTTTCACTTTCTTTTATTTCTCTTTTTTCTTCTTTCTTATTATTTTCATTTTTATTATGATGGAACAAATGAAGGAATTGGTGACCCTATGTCTAAAAGATGCAACTTAGGGATTGAAGCCCTAATATTGGCAAAAGGTAAAATGCTCAACTCAGGGATTGGAGCTCTAATGTTGGTCAAGGGAAAAATGCTCAACTCAGGGATTGGAGCCCTATTGTTGGCTAAATGAGACTAGGGGATGGAGGCCTTATGTCTAAAAAGACACAACTCAGGGATTGGAGCCGTAATGTTGACAATGATAAAAACTCAACTTAGGGATTGGAGCCCTAATGTTGGCAAAGGTGACTAGGGAATGGGGGCCCTAAGTCTAAAAAGACAACTCAGGGGTTGGAACCATAATGTTGGCAAAAGGCGACTAGGGAATGAAGGCCTTATGTCTAAAAGGCACAACTCAGGGGTTGGAGCCCTAATGTCTGCAAACAAAAGTAAAATATTGATGTGGGGGATTATAAACTAACTTTTTTTTGATTTTCTTCTTAAAATCTTTTATTTATTTAATAAAATACAGGAAAGAACTTGGAGGAAACTTCCCTTTATGGATTGATTCTTTGCTGCAAAGTTATTTCAGCACTTGCGCATTTCTTTTCTCTTTGGTTGCACCTGCTTCTTGCTCGGTTGCTTGGATTGCACATGTTTCAATTTTTCAAATAAAGAAATTTTTTTATTTTGAAACGTTGGTTGGTTTTGTGGCCTTAATTTTTTGATCACTTGATTTCGGCCCTTTCAACTACAACTGGTTGCTTCCTGAACACCGATTGCATTCTATCTCTGGAGAAAACTCCAATTTTTCCAGACTTTGTCATGATGATTGGTCGGTGGAATGAAATTTATTTTGCCTTTGTAGGATTTTCCTTTCTGACCTTTTTTTCCCGGAGCATTAGGGAACTTTTGGCTCCTCAAACTTGCTGCAATTGCAAGTGGTGTGGCACTTACCTTTCCCAACTTTATTTTGCCTTCGTAGGCTTTTCTTTTCTGATTTCTTTCTTCCAACTTTAATTTCAAGAGCATTTGGGGCACCTTGGATTTTCAAACCTTTTCCGCGACAGTTAGCCACGTGGGACTCAACCTTTTCAACTTCACTTGTCTTTATAGGTACTTCACTAATTTTATCCTTTCAAGAGTTCTAATTCTGAAGCATTGGCCAGCATGGCTAGTCGGGGTCGACTTGATGCCTGTGATGAGGCTGGGTGCCTTTATACACATTAGCTCGTGCCAAATGAGAACCCTGTAAATCAGTCTTGCCATCCTTTCTTTGTCTTAGTTTAGAAACAGTGTTAAACCTAAAGGAATTCAAAGAAAACAAACAACATAATGGAGAATGAGTTTTAAAACATGAAGTGTCCCTTTTGGGGAAAGAAAAGAAGGACTTATCTGGAGTACATGCGGACTTCAAATGAATATGACATGCCTTTTGGACTGGATGCCTGATCTGTGCAAACCGTCCGACTCTCAGAAATTCAGCACAACTTTGCTTCAAAGTTCGAGAAACCTTGCCAGGACTTTGCCGGTGCCGATGGCTGTGAGGATCCTCTTTTCGACAGCGGCGCCCTTTGCGAGTATTCACTAGCTGACCTTTCTCATTCCTCTACTCATCATCGCCTTATAGTGCCAGTGTGGGCTTTTCACTAACAAGACTCTCATTTTGATTTTTCTCTGCTTACCATCGCCTTACGTTTTCACCAATAAGACTCTCTCATTTTATTTTCTTATTTTGTTCATTGTTGACTGTATCAGACCCAAGTAGTTGTATTCTTTGATCCTTGAACATTCTCACCGATTAATTAGAAGGACTTGAACAGGGTTTGGGTGAAAGAATTTGGATTGAGTTACAACTTTGAAACCTTTTGGGCGGAATCATCGCCGAAACACTATTTTGCCCCAATTTCACTTTGGAGGGGAATGTAGATTTTTGTTTTGGTGTGACTGAACCCCAGAGAGAGGTTGTCTACGTATCCTTTCAGAATCAAGTTGAACGTAGTTCAGGAAAACTTTATTTTTTTTTATTTTTTTTGTTTTTGTACTTCTCTTTCTTTATTTTTTCATTTTTTTAATTCCATTTTCTTTTTCTTTTCTTCATTTTTTTTGAATCTTTCTTTTCTATTCTTTCAATCAAATCTTTTTCAGTAACACTTTCAAGTTTCAAAGAGGGTAATCAAAGAAGAGTAACCGGCTCAAAGGGTTTGCAAATGGTTGGTAATGTTTAGGTAGCGAGAATAAAAGCCTTCTTCATCCCAATCGGAATGTATTAGAATTATATGGAGGATCCAACATAATACCTTTTGACTGCATTTGTATTGACAGTTATTTCAGGTACATTTCCTTTGATGTGTCTCAAATATAACGTACTCTTTTGGCAGTACTCTTGTTGCAATGTATGGACCTTTCCAATCCGGAAACCAATTTTCCTTCAGTTGTTCCAAACTCTTTGTTTTATTTTCTCAAACTTATCGTCTTTGCATTTTGACTCTTGATTCATTATTTCGAAGTCCAACAACATTTTGGGATCTGGCATGAAGTCCACAGGCATGTCATGTTATTGAAATCTACATTTAATAGAACTGAAAAGAGAATAAGAAACGACAAGATTAAGAAAAGAGACATTCCTGGACGAAGAAATATTAATTTTTTTTATTTTTTCTTTCATTTTGAAGAAGAAGGGTTTACGTCGGAAAGTAAGTCAATAAAGTAAAACATCCGGATCACACCCTGATATAATCCGGACGTAGAAAGGATTGCAAGACTGGCTACCGAGACTCCTATTTGATGGGGAACTTTTAGGCTTGTCAACCATTTTGGCTTTTCTTCTGTCTCGACAATGGGTGCAATAACCTTCAATGCCGGATCAAATTCCTCAACTTCATAGATCATTCCGACTATTGGCCCGATGTAGTGGGCAGACAACAGCTTGTTCATTACATTAGGAGCTTCTTCATCTCAAAAAATGATTCATTCATCTTTAATCAAATGTTCAACTACCTTTTTGATGCTCCAACAGTCCTCTGTATTGTGTCCAACTTCTCCAGAGTGGTATTCACATATAACATCAGCTTGGTGCAAGGAGGACTAGGGGTCCAGCCGGATTTAGGCCACTGGGTGCAGAAAAAATTGCCTGACTAGCTTTTGGAACAAACCCGAGTATGATTCACCAATAGGGGTGAACTGATTCCTTTTGAAAGGCTCTCTTGGGCGAGGATTGTATTGGGGATCATTTGGTTGATGATTATTGTGAGCACGTGATTTTTGCCCTATATGAGAATTACTCCCAGAATTTCAAAATAAAATAGTTTTGTGTTGTATGTCATTTAATGTACAATTGTGTGATTTGATATTTAATTATGTATGTTAGTAAAAATTAATTAATTGTGTTACAAGTTAATCTGATTATATATATATATATATATATATATATATATATATATATATATATATATATATATATATATATATATATATATACAATACAATATAGAGTCTATTTGTAGGAAATGAAGAGATAGGGAAAAAACCCAATTTCAACACAACAGGGCCCAAACAAAAAGGCCCCAAATCGTCCCTACCCGGTCCAGCCCCGCCCCATCGCCCGAACCGGCCCACCATCTTTCTATTCTGAACCGTTGGATTCACATGATCCAACGGCTAAGATTAAAAACCCCTTTTAATTACCCAAACCCCTCCCAAACCCTAATTCCCATTCATTTCGCATCTCTTCAGAGAGCAGATGAAACTGCCGCCTCACACCACCACAAACCGCCGGCCGGAAATCGTCTCCGCCGGCGGAAGCACCCCAAACCACCCCATTTTAACACCAAATCTTCCCCTCACCTCCCCCATTACGAATCCAGTCTTCCCTTGCCTCGAATCATTCCGGAAATCTTCGAATCTTCATTTGAAGATTCGAGTCAAACTCGAACCCACACCAAACCACCCCAATCTCTCACCATAGCATCCCTAGGCCTCCCTCATACCCCTCCCAGCCTTCCCTTGGTTCGAATCAAGCCCAAACACTCAAACCCCAAATCCGAGCCTCAAGAACCCTAGCTTTAAAAATTAGGGGATTGTGTTCGAGTCGGCGGCACTGGAAGGCAACGAACTCTAATTGGAGTGTTTTTCGTTTGAAAAACACTTCAATTAGATTTCGTTTACTTCAAAAGGTGCAGAATTAAATCCATTGGAGCCGGGTCCGTCTCATTTCAATTTCTTTTTCGGAGGTATTCTATTCTTCTCTTTCTGTATTGTTGATATGCTCATTACATTAGTGTAGTGTTCATTTATCTAATGTTATGTTAATTTCAATTTTTTCTCTTCTTCTCCAATCCGACCTTTATTTGGTCAAACTTCTCTGTCATTTTTGTTAAATTGTATGCAATATTGAGTGTCGTCGTTTAAATTCGTAGACTTTACTATACCAAACAATATTAGCACAGTTGAAATGAATTTTGTCTGCAAATCTGCCCCGATTCTGCCCGTAAGATATAGTGGGAAATGTCGATTAGTCGTTATCGATCGTATAGATCGTAGTTGTTTAAACGAATATCGTCGCAGTCTCGATAGTTAGTATGTTGGCAGAAGTGCCATTAGGATTGCCTGGTTGCATCCGAAACTTTACTTGGTTTGATAATTGCGAGTAATCGTTTAATTTTGAATAAAGGATACTTTGGTTATAGCTGCTTATAGTCAGGAATTAGGTTAGCTAGTAGGGTGCAATGCACCTAAGGATAGCTAAATGGAACCTGCTGTTACAGCAGGGTTTCCTATTAAAGGCCCTGCACTTATCAATTTAATATTAACACCCATGCTTAGACATAGTGTAGTGGTGAAAGCAGAGGTATGGGTTCAGTAGAGGTAGGGATGGGCAGAGGTGATTATTTTTGTTCTGCTCATTGGCTTTAGGAGGGGTCTTAGCTATAAGTAAAAGAGGACACTGGAGGGTATGCGGGGAGAACAGAAACATTAGAAGCAGGGAGACTGGATTTTGGGAGAGCCTGTGATTAAGGAAAACAGTGAGAATAGAAGAGCAGCAGACATTAGAATGAGAGTTCTTTGAAGAAGAGCATTCTAGCATTGAAAATAGGCAAGAGGTAAAGAAGAAAAGGAAAACATTTCCTGTGATGGAGAGGGAAAGGAAACATAGATTCACATTGTGAAAGAGAGTGAAGGAAGCTTAAGAAGAATTAGCTTGAGAGATCCAAAGAATCTTCGTGAGAGATCTTTTGAGAGTTAGTCTTGTTGAAATCAGTCTCTGAGATTAAAGCCTAGAACACATTGGGTCACATTGCTCCAGTAGGTATTTTTGAGTTAATTCAAGTGGCTAGGTGATTCTGATAACTACCAGCCCTCCTCTGGTTTAAGTTCAAGCTCCTTAGGGTCTGTTGGGTGTTGTTTATGGCTATTTGGTTCTTTGCAATTGCTTCTGATTTATCATTCAAAAAAGCATTCTGGAAGGAGTCGATCTTATTGTGTGTTTGAGACTGGTCTGGTGTTGTCTTGCTACTGCTGATGCCACTGTTGTTACTATCGCTGACGGTCCTTTTTTTCTCCTATTGTTATCATCCAGGTACACACTTTTCGTAAACCTTAAAGCTTATAGAGATAAATTGAAAGATATTCAAAGCCATGCTGTTGCAATCTTTTTTTTCTATTTCAGTTTTCTTATTTCTTTTTGTACATAAAGATGATGAATGCTGTATGGTCCATCGGATGAAACTAATGTTTAGTTCGAATTGCGATGAGGTCTGGATTGTTAAACTAGACTACAACTGTTAGATCTTGGATATCACTTGGTTGATTTTAAATAGGAGATATAGATATTTAACCGACTAGAATTTTGGAATGAGTCGTGTGACTGATTTCATGGCCTTTCGCAAAAATAGTAATACACTAGTCACTTTAAGCGCGGGTTTAATTTTTACTTTCTTAAAATGGGTGTGCATTTCATGTGACCCGACTCCAATTTTGAATCAGATTAAATAGGGCGTGTCAGGAACCACAGGCGCATTTCATGCGGTGTGGCTCGTAACATGCTTTTAAATAATTTAGAATCAATTCCTAAACAAATATAGTGGGACATAGTTCGCTTTAGATTTGAACTAGAGGCACGCCTCGCCCAACAGTCACATAAATCGCAAGGCCTTCATAAATGTACATATAAAATACTTAGATGTCGAGATGTGTCGTTTCTTAGCGAATATCACAGTGTAAATAAGTAATCGCTCCGGGCGCATATTTTAGTTCTACCTTCTTAAATGCGGGGGTGCATTTCATGCGACCCCAAATCCAAACCCCGAAATGTTGAATGAGAATATGTCGAGGATCCGGGTGCATTTCATGTGACGTGATTCGGAAGCATATTTTTAAGCAACTTTCTCTTTCGTAAATCATAATAATAATCAAAGCGGTAAAGGGATACTAATTTGCACTAAGTACATAACTACAAAGAATTAGATAAATCAGCCAAATATGACAGTTAAGCGACCGTGCTAGAACCACGGAATTCGGGAATGCCTAATACCTTCTCCCGGGTTAACAGAATTCCTTATCCGGATTTCTGGTTCGCGGACTGTTAAACAGAGTCATTCTTTTCCTCGATTCGGGATCAAACCGGTGACTTGGGACACCATTACTTTCCCAAGTGGCGACTCTGAATTTAATAAAATGGATCCCGTCTCGATCGTCCTTTAATTGGAAAAACTCTTTGCACCCTCGCGGGTGCGGTAAAAAAGAGGTGTGACAGCTCTGGCGACTCTGCTGGGGAAGATAAAACCTCTGAACTTCGGCTCAGGGTCTAAGAATTCGAGCTCAGTTAAATTGTTGTTTTGTCTATATCTGATTTCATTACATGTTTAATTGACGTGCTACATGTCTACCGCTTTGATATTAGTTGCACTGTATATGCAAGCTGCTATATGTTTACCGCTTTGATATTGCGTGAACTGTATATAAAACTGTGCCGAAAACCCGTCTCTTCTTACCCCCGGGGATGTGCTTACTGGTTGAGATTCCCCTTTCTGTTAGTGTCAATACCAAAATAAGAAAAGAGGTAGGATAAGTTACAAAGCCGGACGATCCCGCGGGTCCCCGGTACGTAGCTCCCTCCTCAAATCCGAGTTGTCCGCTCGGGTACACGGTCTAGTACCATTGAAAACATCAGGATATTAAGCCTAGATTTAGGACGTTTATTTGCATCATATCTGACTTAGGGGACTCAACACAGGGGTTGGGTCCGTCTAGGACAGGTGACCCGGAAAATTAAAGACCGAGCATGTTATATGTTGCATTTATTTGTTCTAGATTATTATTGGCTAAATTCTTGAAAAACAAAAAGAGAGAAATTTTAGATATCGAAATATTGACGAATTGTTTGAGAAGAAAATTCGAAAAAAATAGGTAGAACAATTTTGTTGAAATAATTGGTCAAATAATCTAACCGAACTACGCAGGTTTGATTCTCACCACTAGGTGAGATACGTAGGCAACCCTCATCGGGTTCAACCACCCCTTTAAAAAATCAAAAAAAATGTGTGTTTAATTTTGTCAATAAAATCAAAGTGATGCCGTTTTTGCAAATAGCCGAATGTTCCGAAAGGACGCCGGAAGGTTGTTTTTGCAAAAATAGCCACTTTGAATCTTTATAAATAATTTTTGGGCACAACCTTGAAATATTCCCTCGCGAAAATGTTGAAAGGTCGTAGCCGCAAAAATCAAGTTGGGGTTACCACCCTTTTTCAAAAAAAAAAAAATCAAAAATGTTTAATTTTGTCAATAAAATCAAAGCGATGCCGTTTTTGCAAATAGCCGAATGTTCCGAAAGGACGCCGGAAGGCTGTTTTTGCAAAAATAGCCACTTTGAATCATTTTTCATAATTTGCGGGCACCGCCTTGAAATATTCCTTGTGGAAATGTTGCAAGGCCATAGCCGCAAAATCAAGTCCGGGTTCATACCCCTTTTGCAAAAATAACCAAAAAATATCAAAATTTTGATTTTGTTATAAATAAGTCGGGTGATGCTATTCTTGCTTAAAATAAGCCGAATGTCCCTCAAAAAGACACCGGAAGGCTTTTTGCAAGAATAGCCACTTTGAGTCATTTGTAAATAATTTTGGACACAGCCTGAAAATATTCCCTCGCGGAAATGTCGAAAGGCTGTATCCGCAAAAAAATCAAGTTTTGAGTCATCACTCAACTTTACAAAAATAATCACTTTATCCAATAAGCCATTACATGGCCGGTCCTTGCATAAATAGCCACTTTTGGCATTTGAACTTCTTCGGTCTTGTATTGGCCTGTGTCGGTGCTGAATGATGCCCCATAGGCCCCAGGATTAAATTTTGAATTTATATCTTCTTTATAAAATTTTGCAAAAAAGAGCCACTTTGTCTGAATAAGCCATTATATGGCCAATTTATGAAAATATTCTTGTGTCGGTTTATGGTGATGCCGGACGATGCCCCATGAGCCACGGAATGAAAAAAAATTTCAAGTTTATCTTTCTTAATTAAATTTTGCAAAAATAGTCATTTTGTCAAATAAGCCATTATGTGGCCAATTTTGTAGAAAGTCATAATTGACACCAAAAATATTCTTATTCTTGTAGAAATCTCCTACACAAGTTTGTAGTTGGAGTCGGCTTCTATAATTTTCCTTCAAAAAAAAAAAAAAAAAAAAAAAAAAAAAAATCAAATAAACATCTCTTTATTTCTTGCATTAATTTGCAAGAACTACGCTCGGTCCGATTCATGCGGGGTCATGATACGTAGGCAATCCACATAGGATTCGACCATATCCATAACCAAAAAAAAAATGAAAAAACTAAAAAAAAAAGAAGAATGATCAATAAGCGGGATACCTTAATGCCGACATGCTGGCGTTGTTTTGTTGTGTCCATTTCCAGAAAGGTGGTTGGTTGTGGTTCTGAAATAACTCTTCCCCGTAAGACGAAGTCAGGAGGACAATGGCAGATAATCTCAAGACCGAGTGGGTTGGTACAGGTACCCGACAACAGCTGGTTGAACGGAACCACGGGTTAGTAGAGGAGGTCAAGATATTGAGACAACACGTGGCTGATATGTATCGGGCGTGGATGGATGGAAAAGCACCACCTCCGCCACCACCTAGCTTCCTGGACTCTGTCCTTACCCGTACCATGAACCCGATGCCGGATGATCTCCCGCACTCTCCATATATACCCGCCTATCACAACTTCTCCAGCCATTCGAGTAACTCAATTACTCGTCCCCCAACTATGTTTTCACAACGCTACTCCCGTCCCCAACACCACTACTCTCCCCGGGACACCCAAAACCGTACTTCACCTTCCAGTTACCCAGCCTCACAAAAGGTCTACCAACCCCCACGAGCCTACCGGAAACCCCCCGGGTCAGGTTTCAGGCCAAATAAGGCGTTTAGGGAGGAGAGGTTGCTGAAGCGAGAAAAGGCTCTTACCCCTATCGGAGAATCCTATGCAAGCTTGTTTGAAAGGTTAAAGCATGTCGGCCTGATTACACCGCTCCCCGAATATACTCCCGATCCACGTGCAAGAAGCTTCGATCCTACTGCACGATGTGCATACCATTCCAATGTCAGAGGGCACGATATCGAGAGTTGTCGTACCTTGAAAAAGGAAATAGAAAGAATGATTCAAAAAGGGTGGTTGATTGTGATCAATGACGATGACAGGGAGCATACGAATCCTCTGAGGGGTATATTGACTGAAGCTAAAAATGTTGAAGCAGATGGAAGCCCCAGCGATATTGATGCAGAACTTAGTGGCTAAAATATTGTGCTTGGTAATTGGGAAGACACTCCATCTTTTGGTCAGCTAGATGGAGCTTTGGTGGTTCATTTCGTCGTCATTTCTGTTGTCCGAGTTATTTTCAGGGTTCTCTTGTGGTCAAACCCTTTTGTCCTAGCAGTTTGCTTTGGTCTTGCCCAGTTTTGTTTCAGGGCTGTACTCTAGTTTGTTTTGCTTGTTTTGTCATTGAGCCGTTTCGTCATTAGTTTAATGAAGCTTTCGACCTTTTGTTACTTCCGGTCATTTTATTTGTTTAGTTCTTTTACCCTTTAGATTTGTCTTGTGCTCAAACGCCGAATCTAGTGACACGACATGCGCACACATAATTATGGCTTAATTCTAAAAGTTAACTACTAAGCAATTGGAAGATGATCGGGTCATCTAAAGGAAACAAAAACAATTTGAGACTATTTGGATCTCGAGTCATCTGAAACCGGGGCAAGTAAAAAGAAACAGTCAAAGGCAAGCTGGCCAAAATTGACATGGGGTCGTTCATAATGAGAGTGTTGCCCAACAGTGCTTTAAAGACATGATGAATATTAATTGTGTTGTTTACGCTTGGCATGTTTTGAAGATTGGAATGACGAAGGCATTTTGTTCTCCTATCCAAACACTTTATCCATCGTCAACCCTTTGAGCCTGAATTTAAATTCTTTCATACCCCTCCTTCGGAATTAGTTGCAAAGACTAGAAACACAAGTTTGAAAGGCAAAAGAAGAAAGGGATAAAGAAAAAGTAAAGAAAAAGAAAACAACAAAAAAAAAAGATAAAGAAAAGAAAAAGAAAAATGTATGAAAAAATCCCTAATACTAAAAACTTGTGCTGGGAACTACGTTTGACCTGATTCCTCAAAGAGGATACGTAGGCGCTTCACAGCTCGGTCATAATGTAAATAAAAACCAAAAAAAATCCCCAAGCAAGAAACGGGGGCAATAAAAAAAAAAAAGAAAATTTTTTAGGTAAGGAAAGTCTAGGATTCCGAAGGTTGTAATTTTGAACCCAATTTATTTTATTTTGAGCCTTTAATACCCTTTCTTTCTAGCCCTGTCCAAACCCACATTACGGTCCAAAGGAAGACCTTTTTGACCAATCTTCAAAAGAGGCTGAGTTAGGAAAATGAGAGAAGTTTTATCGGGACATAACACTCTGATTCCCGGCAGAAAGACTCCGATCTCCAGCAGAAAATAGGAGAGTTTTAGCAGTAACACCACCAATCCCCAGCGGAAAAGTAAAACAAATGAGAGAGTCTTAGCGGTGAAAACCTTCACAGGCACCATAAGGCGACGAAAGCTGAGAGAAAAATCGAAATGAAAGAGGCTTGGTAGTGATAATCCCTCGGACACTACAAGTCGAACGGAGATCGGAAATCAGATGGAAAGCCTCGAGCAAAGATTACAAAAGGCGGTTTAACAGCGGAATATAGGCTATATGTGCATGTCATGTCCATTAGAGTTGGTATCCACGTTTGATAAGTTTGCTTTATAATTTTTCTTTTTAGAGAGTCATCTTCTTTTTGTCTTTTATGCTGTTTCCTTGTATCTTTCTCCCTTTTATCGAAAATTCCCCAATAGAGTCTGTTTGCAAGAAATGACTGCAAAATTTTCCATCAGCTTTCCAATTACGCAAGACGGGATTTTGATTGGTACACCCAAGTGGTATAAGTCAGGAAGGATCAAGCGCAAGGCTAGCATCCAGAGGTATATTCCCCAGCAATAGGAAAATGACAAAGGGAGGGATTGTTGTCAATAAGGATATCTCAAGGAAGGTTAATGAGACTCAAAGGTTGGGAAATGCCCAGTCCTTAGATATGCCGCAAAAGAAGGAAAGATATCCCCAGCAGAAAGGAATTCGGGTGGTCAGGATACCAGTGGAAAACCACGTGGAAAGGTTCGCGAATAAAGAGTCGTCAAGGAAGGCGGGGAAGCGAGAAAGGAGAAAGCTATCCCCAACATGAATATCATCAAATAATAATATCCCCAGCAAGTTCTGATAATGAAACGCAGAGCAGGGAAAGAGGAGGAGAACCATCCCCAGCAGGAGCACCACAACCAGCCACCACATTTTAAAACTAACCAATTTTTCTTTGATTTGAAACAGAAAGAAGAGGGGTTGTTGGCAGAAAAGCATGCCACGAAGAAGATTCTCAAACTGGGGCAGAAAATTTTCTCCCGTTGCGAAAATTTTCTCGAAAACCAAATACCCGGTTGAGGAAAGAAGCCGGATAACGCAAGGAAATGATCTTTGAACCCGATTATCCCCAGCAGCTTTGAAAAAAAAAAAAAAAAAAAAAACAACAACAAGTTGTGATAGAGGAAATTATACCCCCAGCAGATAAGACAAAACGAGGAAGCTTGCGTTCAGAAAGGCAAGAGGTCGATATCATCCTCAACAATTCTCGGAAAAATGAAACACTGATTTCGAGATTTCCCCGGCAGCATTATATCCTACAAGTTTTTCAAGGGAGCAAAGCGCGAGTCCCGAAGGAGTTTTGGGAAGAGGGAAAAGGAAAAGGGATCTCCCGACAGGGTAATCCCCAGCTGATGACATTTTAATCCCCAGCGATCTCGGGAGAGAATAAAGGTTTAGAAGGAAGCAGAAAAGGAGGAAATAAAGAAAATTTCCCCAGCAGCATTATCCCCAGCAGGTAAGTAATCAATTCCAAAGATATCCCCAGCAGTTAAGAGAAAAATAACACGACCCAAGAAGAAAGCAATTCCGAAACAAGGTAATTCAGAAGAGAGGAATGGCGTTTAATTTTCGGAGTTGTTGTTGAAGTCAGGAGCCCGCCCGAAGAGAGGAATGGCGATTTATTTTCAAAAGATGTTGTTGAAGTCAGGAGCCCGCCTGAAGAGAGGAATGGCGATTTATTTTCAAAAGATGTTGTTGAAGTCAGGAGCCCGCCCGAAGAGAGGAATGGCGATTTATTTTCAAAAGATGTTGTTGTGCAGATCCAGGTACATCAGAGCAGGCTCGTACTAGGTGATTCTGCAGCTTTCTGGGAGACCTCGAGGTATGATCTGCCACGTCCGCGGATCCGGAGGCTTCCCTTCTATTCTAGTATTACTAGTGGACATTTCTTCATTTCGTTGTTAGATACTCTTCACACTTAGAGCCACAGTTGTATTTCTCTTTAGTCTGTGTTACCGTGGGGTTCCGGATCTTGGTAGTGTTTTATTCATTGTGAGACGGATGTATGTGCCAAGCGGCACGAATTACATATCTTTTATGTTATTTTTCCGCTGTTTCTTATTTAAGTATTTATAACTTATATATTCCGCAACGTGTTAGGCTTACCTAGTCGTGGGGACTGGGTGCCATCACGACATGTTCACAATTGGTGAACTAGGGTCGTGACACCGCCTGAAGAGAGGAATGGCGATTTATTTTCAAAAGATGTTGTTGAAGTCAGGGTGCCCGCCTGAAGAATGGAGTGGCGATTTATTTTCAAAAGTTGTTGTTGAAGTCAGGAGCTCGCCTGAAGAGAGGAATGGCGTTTTATTTTCTAAGTTGATGATGAAGTCAAGAGCCCGCCCGAAGGGAGGAATGACGATTTATTTTAAAAGATGTTGTTGAAGTCAGGAGCCCGCCTGAAGAGAGGAATGGCGATTTATTTTATAAGTTGATGTTGAAGTCAGGGTGCCCGCCTGAAGAATGGAGTGGCGATTTATTTTCAAAAGTTGTTGTTGAAGTCTGGAGCTCGCCTAAAGAGAGGAATGGCGTTTTATTTTCTAAGTTGATGATGAAGTCAGGAGCCCGCCTGAAGAGAGGAATGGCGATTTATTTTCAAAAGATGTTGTTGAAGTCAGGAGCCCGCCTGAAGAGAGGAATGGCGATTTATTTTCAAAAGATGTTGAAGTCAGGAGCCCGCCTGAAGAGAGGAATGGCGAGTTATTTTCAAAAGATGATGTTGAAGTCAGGAGCCCGCCTGAAGAGAGGAATGGCGAGTTATTTTCAAAAAGGTGTTGTTGAAGTCAGGAGCCCGCCTGAAGAGAGGAATGGCGTTTTATTTTTCCAAGTTGATGTTGAAGTCAGGAGCCCGCCTAAAGAATGGAATGACAATTTATGATTAGAGTTTGTCGTTAAAGTCAGAAGCCTGCCAGAAAAGCAGAACGGCATCTCAGTTTCCAAGATTTGATAAGGATAGTGAACAATCGAAAAGTGAGAGAGTATAACGAAAATCTCCAGCATGAATCCAAGTTCATAGTCAAAAGGAAGGCAACAAGGATCAAAAAGAGAGGTTCAGACTTCGAAGGAGAATAGTTCGAAGATCACAAAGAAGAGACCAATGGTCGGAGTTCGGCAATCAAGATAGGCCGAAATAACAATTGTCAGAAGAGAAGAAGCATGCGAAGAAACATCAGAGCCAGCAGGATGGCAAGGAACATGACAAGAGCAAGTTGAAAAGATAGATAAGAAGAATTTGCAATACTGTAACTTAGTTTAGCTTCTTATTTATTTTGTTTTGTTTAGCACGATGTAATAAGGAAATCAGTCAAGCAGTGGCAACGGCAGTAACAGCAGTAACAGCAAGATCACAGCGGTCATGGTAGTCCCAGCTACCAAAACTTCCCGAACTACATTGACCTGATTCCTGTTTAGCCCAGGATATGTAGGAGACCTTCTGAAGCAAAGGATCGGTCAAATTTTTCCAAAAAATGCTTCATACGGAGTGCTCAAACGGGCAAAAAATCGCTCGTATCCGCTCACTTATCTTTGCACGAAAACTCTTCATGTTTCCGCGCAAAAGAGGGGCAGCTGTGAGCACGTGATTTTTGCCCTATATGAGAATTACTCCCAAAATTTCAAAATAAAATAGTTTTGTGTTGTATGTCATTTAATGTACAATTGTGTGATTTGATATTTAATTATGTATGTTAGTAAAAATTAATTAATTGTGTTACAAGTTAATCTGATTATATATATATATATATATATATATATATATATATATATATATATATATATATATATATATATATATATATATATATATATGTATGTATAATACAATATAGAGTCTATTTGTAGGAAATGAAGAGATAGGGAAAAAACCCAATTTCAACACAACAGGGCCCAAACAAAAAGGCCCCAAATCGTCCCTACCCGGTCCAGCCCCGCCCCATCGCCCGAACCGGCCCACCATCTTTCTATTCTGAACCGTTGGATTCACATGATCCAACGGCTAAGATTAAACACCCCTTTTAATTACCCAAACCCCTCCCAAACCCTAATTCCCATTCATTTCGCATCTCTTCAGAGAGCAGATGAAACTGCCGCCTCACACCACCACAAACCGCCGGCCGAAAATCGTCTCCGCCGGCGGAAGCACCCCAAACCACCCCATTTTAACACCAAATCTTCCCCTCACCTCCCCCATTACGAATCCAGTCTTCCCTTGCCTCGAATCATTCCGGAAATCTTCGAATCTTCATTTGAAGATTCGAGTCAAACTCGAACCCACACCAAACCACCCCAATCTCTCACCATAGCATCCCTAGGCCTCCCTCATACCCCTCCCAGCCTTCCCTTGGTTCGAATCAAGCCCAAACACTCAAACCCCAAATCCGAGCCTCAAGAACCCTAGCTTTAAAAATTAGGGGATTGTGTTCGAGTCGGCGGCACTGGAAGGCAACGGACTCTAATTGGAGTGTTTTTCGTTTGAAAAACACTTCAATTAGATTCCGTTTACTTCAAAAGGTGCAGAATTAAATCCATTGGAGCCGGGTCCGTCTCATTTCAATTTCTTTTTCGGAGGTATTCTATTCTTCTCTTTCTGTATTGTTGATATGCTCATTACATTAGTGTAGTGTTCATTTATCTAATGTTATGTTAATTTCAATTTTTTCTCTTCTTCTCCAATCCGACCTTTATTTGGTCAAACTTCTCTGTCATTTTTGTTAAATTGTATGCAATATTGAGTGTCGTCGTTTAAATTCGTAGACTTTACTATACCAAACAATATTAGCACAGTTGAAATGAATTTTGTCTGCAAATCTGCCCCGATTCTGCCCGTAAGATATAGTGGGAAATGTCGATTAGTCGTTATCGATCGTATAGATCGTAGTTGTTTAAACGAATATCGTCGCAGTCTCGATAGTTAGTATGTTGGCAGAAGTGCCATTAGGATTGCCTGGTTGCATCCGAAACTTTACTTGGTTTGATAATTGCGAGTAATCGTTTAATTTTGAATAAAGGATACTTTGGTTATAGCTGCTTATAGTCAGGAATTAGGTTAGCTAGTAGGGTGCAATGCACCTAAGGATAGCTAAATGGAACCTGCTGTTACAGCAGGGTTTCCTATTAAAGGCCCTGCACTTATCAATTTAATATTAACACCCATGCTTAGACATAGTGTAGTGGCGAAAGCAGAGGTATGGGTTCAGCAGAGGTAGGGATGGGCAGAGGTGATTATTTTTGTTCTGCTCATTGGCTTTAGGAGGGGTCTTAGCTATAAGTAAAAGAGGACACTGGAGGGTATGCGGGGAGAACAGAAACATTAGAAGCAGGGAGACTGGATTTTGGGAGAGCCTGTGATTAAGGAAAACAGTGAGAATAGAAGAGCAACAGACATTAGAATGAGAGTTCTTTGAAGAAGAGCATTCTAGCATTGAAAATAGGCAAGAGGTAAAGAAGAAAAGGAAAACATTTCCTGTGATGGAGAGGGAAAAGAAACATAGATTCACATTGTGAAAGAGAGTGAAGGAAGCTTAAGAAGAATTAGCTTGAGAGATCCAAAGAATCTTCGTGAGAGATCTTTTGAGAGTTAGTCTTGTTGAAATCAGTCTCTGAAATTAAAGCCTAGAACACATTGGGTCACATTGCTCCAGTAGGTATTTTTGAGTTAATTCAAGTGGCTAGGTGATTCTGATAACTACCAGCCCTCCTCTGGTTTAAGTTCAAGCTCCTTAGGGTCTGTTGGGTGTTGTTTATGGCTATTTGGTTCTTTGCAATTGCTTCTGATTTATCATTCAAAAAAGCATTCTGGAAGGAGTCGATCTTATTGTGTGTTTGAGACTGGTCTGGTGTTGTCTTGCTACTGCTGATGCCACTGTTGTTACTATCGCTGACGGTCCTTTTTTTCTCCTATTGTTATCATCCAGGTACACACTTTTCGTAAACCTTAAAGCTTATGGAGATAAATTGAAAGATATTCAAAGCCATGTTGTTGCAATCTTTTTTTTCTATTTCAGTTTTCTTATTTCTTTTTGTACATAAAGATGATGAATGCTGTATGGTCATTAGATGAAGCTGATATTTAGTTCGAGTTGCAACTGTTATGAGGTCTGGATTGTTGAATTATGTTAGACCTGTTAGATCTTGGATATCACTTGGTTGATTTTAAATAGGAGATATAGATATTTAACTGACTAGAATTTTGGAATGAGTCGTGTGACTGATTTCATGGCCTTTCGCAAAAATAGTAATACACTAGTCACTTTAAGCGCGGGTTTAATTTTTACTTTCTTAAAATGGGTGTGCATTTCATGTGACCCGACTCCAATTTTGAATCAGATTAAATAGGGCGTGTCAGGAACCACAGGCGCATTTCATGCGGTGTGGCTCGTAACATGCTTTTAAATAATTTAGAATCAATTCCTAAACAAATATAGTGGGACATAGTTCGCTTTAGATTTGAACTAGAGGCACGCCTCGCCCAACAGTCACATAAATCGCAAGGCCTTCATAAATGTACATATAAAATACTTAGATGTCGAGATGTGTCGTTTCTTAGCGAATATCACAGTGTAAATAAGTAATCGCTCCGGGCGCATATTTTAGTTCTACCTTCTTAAATGCGGGGGTGCATTTCATGCGACCCCAAATCCAAACCCCGAAATGTTGAATGAGAATATGTCGAGGATCCGGGTGCATTTCATGTGACGTGATTCGGAAGCATATTTTTAAGCAACTTTCTCTTTCGTAAATCATAATAATAATCAAAGCGGTAAAGGGATACTAATTTGCACTAAGTACATAACTACAAAGAATTAGATAAATCAGCCAAATATGACAGTTGAGCGACCGTGCTAGAACCACGGAATTCGGGAATGCCTAATACCTTCTCCCGGTTAATAGAATTCCTTATCCGGATTTCTGGTTCGCGGACTGTTAAATAGAGTCATTCTTTTCCTCGATTCGGGATTTAACCGGTGACTTGGGACACCATTACTTTCCCAAGTGGCGACTCTGAATTTAATAAAATGGATCCCGTCTCGATCGTCCTTTAATTGGAAAAACTCTTTGCACCCTCGCGGGTGCGGTAAAAAAGAGGTGTGACAATTATATGGAGCTTTGTAAGGATGGACATTTCTGGGAGGTGGAAGCTCGGCTTTGTGGATAATGTTGTGGTCGCGAGCACGGTTGCGCATTCATCACCGCATACCAACAAAACCAAACACCTGAATAGAACCTGGCTAATTTGCCCACACATACAACCTTGTTAGTTTTGAGGCATTTAACATATAAGAAATCGCACGTTGGGATGGAATGCACCTAAACAGTTAAACGCTTCTACCATGTGTTTGAACGGGTTGCATGTTTCATCCCGGCCTTAACTAGCCCCTTTTATTTTGTACCTCTTTTTCTTCACTTCTGCCTCTTTGATCAGTCTTGATTTTTTATCTAATTTTTGCCGCTCATTTATTCTTTGGAACTCTCTATTTCTCTTTTTTTTTCATGCTTTTTTTTGTCGCTCTCTCCCCTTTTTCACTTTTCTTTTAATTATTTTTCTCTCAGAGTATTTATGATTATGATCGAATCCGATGAGAATTACCTATGTATCATGACCTCGCATGAATCAGATCTTGCGTAGTTCACGAAGATTGGGAATGGAGTAAATAACCTAACTTTTTTTAAACTTTTTGAAAGAAATACTTTAAAAGAAGAAAGAAAAAATATATATATTTTTGATTTTTTTTGAGTAAATAACCTAACTTTTTTTAAACTTTTTGAAAGAAATACTTTAAAAGAAGAAAGCAAAAATATATATATTTTTGATTTTTTTTTCATCTTTGTTTTGCTTTTTTGAAAGAAACAACAACAACAACAACAACCCAGTATAATCCCACTTCGTGGGGTCTGGGGAGGGTAGTGTGTACGCAGACCTTACCCCTACCCTAAGGTAGAGAGGCTGTTTCCAAATAGACCCCCGACTTTTTTGAAAGAAAGACTTCTAAAAATTCATTAGCTTTTGATTTGAACTTTGGAATTTTTAGAAGTAAAAAGAATTTTTTTTTTTGAATTTTCACTTATTTTCTCTTTTCTAAATAAGAAATAAAATATTTTTTTGAATTTTGGATGTTGCCTCTTAATTTTCGAAAGAGGGAATTTTTAAGAAATTATTTTGGATTTTTGATTTTTTTATTTATTTACAAAAACACTTATAAAGAGAAGCAAAAATATTTTTGGACTTTAATTTTTTTTAAAATTTATAGACATTTACAAAAGAAAGACATCCAAAGAGTATTTTTGGATTTTTTTGTTTCTAACTTTTTTTTGTTTTTTTTTTAATTTTATTTTTGAAAGAAAGACTTCTATAAAATATCTTTTCTTTTTCTTAGTACTTTTGGAATTACAAAAGTAAAAAAATATTTTTTTTTGAATTTTCATTTATTTTATCTTTTTCTAAAGAAGAAAGAAAATATTTTTGCATTTTGGATGTAACATCTTCATTTTCGAAAGAGGGACTTTTTAAGAAAATTATTTTGAATTTCTGAGCTTTTTATTTATTTACAAAAGTACTTCTATAGAGAAGCAAAAAAAAATAAAGTTTGGACTTCCATTTTTTTAAAATTGTTTTTCGACATTTATGAACGACATACTTTTAAAGGAGGAAAAGAATATTTCCCATTTCTTGGTTTTTTGTTTTGGAAAATACTTAAAAATAAAGGAAACCCATATTTCGGATATTTGTTCTCATTATTTTTTAATTCTTTTTTCATATGAAAGAATTTAGAAAGAAGGAAACTACTTTTTTTGCGTTTTTAAAATATTTTTTTTTTGTATTTTATGTGGAAGTATTTCTAAAGAAGGAACTAAAAGAAGATATTTTTAGATTTTTAGAAAATTGGGGTCGGAACTGATGATGTTTGCCTACGTATTTCACATCCGGTGAAAAACCCGCGTAGTTCGACTGATAAAACAAACTGTTTGAAAACAAAATATTTTTTCTCTTTTCTCTTTTGAATCATTAGCAAATAAAACCCGAATTATTATCTTCATTTTAAAACACAAACTATTCTTTTGAAAAACCAAATCACATATTTTCCTTCATTGGCAAATGAAGCAGAATATTTTTGAAAATATATTTTTTAGTGGAAAACAAAACGAACTATTTTGAAAAATAAAACATTTTGTTTTTTAGAAATTCGGCAAAGTATCGACACCACTGATATTTTCACAATTAGTGATTAACTCTCTTAACTCTCTACACTACTTTTTTTTCAGTACTTAAAAACCGGTCAACATTCAAGTCCAAAGCAAATAAATGCATAAGTAGCAAGTAAAATGCAATATGATGATCGTTTTCATTTCGAGTACACCTGTCCTAGACAGACCAACCCTTGTGTTGAGTCTCCAAAGTCAAAATGCACATGATGCAAACAAACTTTCCTATTAGGGATCTGACATGAGACTTTGTTATTCTAAGTTGACCTCTTGTTGGAAAAAGTATCTGGACTGGCTTTACTCGAGCGGACAACTCGAGCCGAGGAGGGTCAGTGTACCGGTAGCATGGCTTTCTGGCTTAACTGATGGTACTCCCCGCCTAAAATATGTGTGACTAAATCCTTCACCGGGTGCCAAACACCTCTGCTATCTCAAAGAAAAATGGACTATGTCCAACAAATGCCCGATGATAAATTCAAGGAGACTCAGAGGAGAGTCGGGTATCGACACAGTTTATATATAGTTCACGAAATATCAAAGCGGTAAAAGCAACATTTAGCACATTAATGTTAACATGTAATAAAATTAGGTAATAAATAAGCTAAATACAACAATTGTCCCCAACAGAGTCGCCAGAGTTGTCACACCTCCTTTTTACACATCTACCCCGGAGGATAAATGTATAAGGGAGTTTTTCCATTTTAAGTGACATTATTCGAAATGAGATTATTTATTCTTTTCAAAGTCACCACTTGGAAAAATGTTTGGCTTTTGGTGTCCCAAGTCACCGGTTTATCTTGAATCCCAAATCGAGGAAATTTTCGACTTTCCAAATAAAGTCTGCGAACCAGAAATTCTAAGTAAGGAATTCTGTTGATAGGAGGGAAGGTGTTAGGCACCCCCAGATCCCGTGGTTCTAGCACGGTCGCTTAAACTATTATATTTGGCTAAAAATCTGATTTTTATACATGTTATAACTTGTGTGCTTTTTAATTTTGAACCGTTATTATTATTATTATTATTATTATTATTATTATTATTATTATTATTATTATTATTATTATTATTATTATTATTATTTTTATGAGAATTACAACGTAATGAAAATGCGTCTTGAACCACGTCACATCAATGCACCCGTGGTTGTTGACACATCTTGACTCCGTTGAGAATTGGATTTGTGTCACATAAATGTACACCCGAGTTAAGGGAGGTAATATTATTAAACTAACGCGCCTAAAGCAATTACGCATTGTTAACTTTGCGAGGGCCATGAAAATTTACTAGATGACATACCTCGAATGCTAGGAATTTTAAAACAAACAATTAAATGAGGGCCACACATTTGAAGTTTTATTTGGCGCGGTGCACCTCAAATCATTAATATCAAAGATATATCTAATAAGAAAAAAAAACACATGAGCTTAGCTCTATGCCTCTACCATAACATTTCCAATAGTTGGACTACATGTGAAAGTTAAGACTATGGACTAATGTGATGACCAAATCATCAGATACGTTCAAATTAAAACACGATGAATTATTCCAATATTTAGGATGAATCAAATTTTCTTTTTTCTCTTTTTTTTTTTAAAGCAAACACAATACAAATTGCAGCTCTTAATTGAAAAATCAAGATTAACGTGCACTTCCTTACATTTTCAACAAATAGCTAAATAACTCAAACTTTCTTCTAGATCCCCAAGAATTCGAATAAGTGCTCTTTATTGAGATTAAACCCAGTGGCCCAATCCCGCTTAATGGCTCATTAATTATTCCCATTTGAATTAAGCCTCACCTCACACCCAACCAGAAAAGAATTCGTCAATTGATACGACTAGAGTTTCAACAAAAAATCAACATTGAATTAAAAGTGGTCATAGGCAAATCAGAATAGAGAAGAACAGAATGGAACTTCAAAGCTTTGAATTACAAAAACATCATCCACTGAACGAGACTTTGGCTGGAAACGATGGGTGTCACTCTGATCGGAACCAACAAACGCCGACCTTGACTAAGCAACGACCGGACTCCAAAATTAAAACCAAGAAACTCGGAATTGCAAGGGGAAACAGAATCCTTTGTAATTGTTGTCCGTTTCGCACCCCTCCATACCGTGATTGCGTGTTTCTGACGGATCTGCTGACGAAGCGGCGTTTGCTGTGGTGGTCGTTTGAAGTGTTCAGGTTCTGGTTCATTAGTTTGATGGATTGGAGACAATGGAAAGCTTTTTAATTTAGGAAGATGCATCTATCTTTGTTACCTAAGAATTTTTGGAATTAATTATGTCTTTTGATGGAGAAGACCGAAGATCTGATGGGGAGTTCTCCTATATCCAAGCTGCGCAGCCCTATTTTCTCAGTGCATCTACCGGTCTTTTTTTTTTTTTTTGAAGAAGATGAGGTATCCTTTTTGTTTAATCAAGAGAGACTAGGAGGAATTAGGAACATGAGGAGTGGAGGATTTTAGGGAAAATGGAATAAAGTGAAGGGGGACAAAGGGAATAAAGTGAAGGGGGATAAAAGGGAGTGGGGGACAAAAGAGAATGGGATGGGGACAAGAAAAAGTGAGAAAAACGGGTGAATGAGATATTAGTGAGATAAAAATTCCAAATATGATAAAAAATTAGGTGTTAACATCTCCGAATTGTCACTGAGGCTGAGATTTATGATGATGAATGGGTCAAATCCCGATTAGAGTAGTTGAGCTTAGTTGATGAAAAGAGATTGACAGCAATATGTCATGGCCAATTGTATCAAAAGAGAATGGCAAGAGCATACAACAAGAAGGTGCATCCTAGGAAATTTGAAGCGGGACAACACGTGCTAAAACGAATCTTGCCACATCAGACCGAAGCAAAGGGCAAGTTTGCCCCGAACTGGCAAGGACCATTCAATGTGACCAGAGTGTTATCCAATGACACTCTATATCTGACAGATGTCGACGGAAGATGCATCGACATTGCTATTAATTCTGATGAAGTCAAGAGATATTATGTGTAATTTCTTTGGTTGTAAATGTCATTTGTTTTGTTTGTTTGTACTTGGCATTTATCTGAGAATGAAATGGCGGATATAATTTTTCTACTATCCAAACACTTTAACCTTTGCTCCCCCCTTTGACCCTTACTTATTCTTTCATACATGTCACGACCCTAGTTCAACAATCGTGAACCTGTCATGAAAGCACCCGGCCTTCGCGATTAGGTAAGCCTAACACGATGCAGAATGTACAATTTCATGAAACAAAAGATAAAATAATAGCGAAATAATATAAAAGAAATGTAATAAGTGTCGCTTGGCACATACACTTCGCCAAAACACACTAAGTAGCATACTACCAAGACCCGGAATCCCACGGGTAACACAGACTAAAAAGAAGAGTACAACTGTGGCTCTATACATCACGAATGTCTAAACAACGAGAATAATGGAAAATAACTGCTACCACTAATGAGAATAGAAGGAGACCCTCCGGATCCGCGGACGTAGCAGATCATACCTCAAGTCTCCTGATGTTCTGCTATATCACCTGTGATGAGCTTGACCTGATGTACCTGGATCTGTACAACAAAAATGTGCAGAAGCGTAGCATGAGTACACCACGGCGATACTCAGTAAGTGCCAAGTCTAACCTCGATGGAGTAGTGACGAGGAAGGCTAGGGCCCTACCGAGAGACAATAACATAACGATAATAACAATAATAAGCAGTTTAATTAAGAATGAGTCTGAAATAACCATAATAAAGTAATTACTGCAACCGTCTACAATTAAGCTGACAATAAGTTACCAACACAACATAAACTCAAATCAGCAAATCCAGGATCTATGGGAATTGAACCCACAGTCCCTCTCTATATTCAACAACTCAGGATCTCCAGGAATTTAACCCGCAGTCCCTGCATCAGTATCTCTGGGTCTTCGGAAATTGAACCCGAAGCCCTAGGATCTCCGGGAATTGAACCCGCAGTCTGTACCTCAATATCTCAGGATCTCCGGGAATCGAACCCGCAGTCCGTACCTCAATATATATCAATAAACTCCAGGTCTCTGGGAATTGAACCCGCAGCCCTTGGATCTCCGGGAATTAAACCCGCAGTCCACCAACACAAATAATAAAGGAAGGAAAAGCACAAAGAAATATGATATGCGAAAATTACAATTCACCAAAACCAGTATGAACAAATATCAAGAAGTTCAAGTAAGACAATTAGCCACTTAGACGGATAAATCCTATCTAACCATGCTTTTCTAACGAATATTAGGTAAATATCCGATTTAATCAGCTAAGAACAGAAATATCACGAACTGAACAATTCAAGTAAGGTGGGTTCCAACAATCTGCGCATGTACACGCTTGTCACCTCGCGTACAAGGCATTTAAATTAACACATAGTATCCTAGGGGTGAAGGTTCCCCCACACGAGGTTAGACAAGCCACTTACCTCGACTCCGGTACGAAACCGCTAAGAGACAACTCTCTTGCCACGAGTATCGACCTCCACAGGTGTAGTATCTGATCAAAATCAATAGAAATACATCAAAATAGTCCAATTGGGCATTACCTAATCGAAACAACTCGAAATACACCAAAAACCACAAGTTGCCAAAACCCGACTTTCGGTACGCTTTTCGAAAAATTATGAAAGTTATATTTTCGGGTTCCTTATCTCAACACGAGTCCATGCATATAAAATTTACTAAAATCGGACTCCATTTGCCTATTCAAATCAATGATTTTCCATAATTTAGGCCTAGGGTGAAAACCTCCATTAATCCACCTCCAATCCTCTATTTTCAGAGGTTAAATCCGTGGTTTAACAATATATTAACATAAAATTAGTCTAGCAGTGATTACCTGATGTTTTCCCTTGATTTCATCCTCAAAATCGCTAAAACCCTCTCCTAGTTCGAAGCCTCAAATGTGTTTAAGTGTTCTGAAATTTCGAGTTACCGATTTTTAAACCCTTTAGTGGTTTTCGCTTCTGCGACCCCACTGCCGCTTCAGCGGATCCGCTTTTGCGGAATAGTGGTCGCTTCTGCGACCCCTTTGCTTACACTCGAGTTCCGCTTCTGCGGACTCCCAGTCTCTTCTGCGACTTCGCTTATGCGGACATAAGTCCGCTTCTGCGGAAGGCCCCAAACGGTCCGCTCTCGCTTATGCGGAAGCCTTTCCGCTCCTGCGGGATCGCTTCAGCGATCCATGATCCGCTTCTGTGGACTAGGATGGCCTCCCAAAATCTCGCACCTGCACGACCATTGTCTCTTATGCGGTCCAAGTTCCGCAGAAGCGAAAACAATAGAAGGCAGACACCAGCCTGCTACAACTTTCAATTTTCCTGCCGTTTAATCACCCGAACTTATCCCGAGGCCCCCGGAACCTCAACCAAAAATGCAATTCTACTCTAAATCACCATACGAACTTGTTCGAATCATAAAAACACGCCCTTAAATACAAAAATCACCAAATCAAAGCGAGTTCAAGCCTAAGTTTCATCCAAAACTTCCGAAACCTACATGCTATCAAAAATCCGACCAAACGATGTCCGAATGACATGAAAATTTGCAGACATATCCAAAATCACCTAACGAAGCTACTACAACTGTCGAAATTCCATTTTGACGCCCGGATCAAAATCTCACCTATCGATCGGATTTCCAAAAATTTCAAACTTCGGCATTTCAAGCCTAATTGAGCTACAGACCTCCAAAATACATTCCGAACGCGCTCCCAACCCCGAAATCAGCTAACAGAGCTAATGGAACCATCAGATCTCCATTCCGAGGTCATCTTAACACTGTTACAAATACGGGCCATTTTTCAACTACAAATCTCTCATTTAGGGACTTAGTGGCACAAAACACTCCAAATTCCACAACCGACCCTCCCGACAAACCACAATAGTAGAAATGAACTTAGGGGAATAGTTAAATTAGGGATCGGGGCGTAAATTTCAAAAACGACCGGCCGGGTTGTTACATCTTCCCACACTTAAAAGATTCGTTCGTCCTTGAACGAGCATAGAAAACATACCTGGAGTGGTGAAGAGATGAGGGTACTGGTTGCGGATATCCTGCTCGGTCTCCCAAGTCGCCTCCTCGGCCGGCTAACCCCGCCACTGGACCTTTACTGAAGCGATGTTCTTTGACCTTAACTTCCCGATTTGCTTGTCTAGAATGGCCACTAGCTCCTCAACATAAGACAGATCCTCGTCTAGCTGAACAGAAGTAAAATCCAACACGTGCGACGGGTCACCATGGTATCTCCGGAGCATAGATACATGAAATATGGGACGGACTTCGGCTAGGCTGGGAGGTAAGGCCAACTCATAAGCAACCTTCCCAACACGCCTCAAAATCTCAAAAGGACCAATGAATCTTGGAATCAGCTTCCCCTTCTTCCCAAACCTCATAACGCCCTTCATGGGCGAGACCCGAAGCAGAACCCGCTTGCCAACCATAAAAGCCACATCGCGGGCCTTCTTGTCCGCATAACTCTTCTGTCTAGACTGGGCTGCACGAAGTCTGTCCTGAATCACCTTTGTGAGCACGTGATTTTTGCCCTACATGAGAATTACTCCTAAAAATTCAAAAAAATAAAATAGTTTTGTGTTGTGCGTAATTTTTGTGATTTTGTGTTATTTTTCTCTTATTATTTGCATTTTTGTGTGTGCATGTCTATTTGTTTAAATAAATAAAATACAAAAAATATATTGCATTTTTTTTTATATAAAATTCAAGTTTGCAATTAAGAGTAATTAAGTTTGTTTTATGAAAAATAAAAAAAAATCACAGAATGTGCATTTATTCTGTTTTTGTCATTTTAATGTGCCGTTATGTGATTTTATTTTTTTTACTCGTGCGTTATTTGTTCTTTAGGGTCAATTAATGTTTTATAGCTTAAAATTTGTTTTACAAATTATTTTAGAATTGTTGTTAATTTTGTTAATTAAAAGAAGAAAAAGAAAAGAGTTAAAAATTAATGATACTCGGATTTTGGGCCAGCCAAGTTAAAATGTAAAGCCCAAAACCAAAACCCACCTCACCCAATCCAGAACCACACCTTGAACCCGCCCAATACATTAACCAACCCGACCCATTCCCGTTCTAATCTGGACCGTTGGTTTTCATCCATCCAACGGTCCTAATTAAATCCCTAATTTAATTATACTAAACCCCCAAACCCTATTATTTATCTTCATTTCTCCTTTCTCTCTCAAAGCCCAGCCGATGCCGCCGCTGTCCACCGTCCGCCGCCGCCGGAAATTGCCTCACGGCGGTTCCGGCGGTCCAAACACCACCATCTTAATACCAAATGACCATCTCGATACCCCCAATCCAAATCCATACACCATACACTTCGAATCAACCCAGAGCTTCTCGAATCTTCATTTGAAGATTCGAGTCAAACTTGAACTAACGCCAAACACTCCCAAATTGATACCACACCTTCGCCGGACCTCCCCCATGTCCATATCAAACTTGGTTCGGCTCAAATCTAACCGGAAACCAAAGAACCCCAAATCAAGATTTCAAGAACCCTAGAATCCGAATTAGGGATTTTTGTTTGAATTCAAAAGAAATTGGGGTCTAATAGACCTTAATTGGATTGTTTTTACTTAAAAAAACATTTCAATTAAAGTCTTTTCGACCCCGAATGCAAAAGAAAAATCAAGCCGCCGAGTTTTCTCAATTTCTTGTTTCAAAGGTATTTCTTTTTCTTTTCTGTTCTTGTTTAATTATATTCGTCGCTCTAGTTTAATTGCTTTGTAGTTGGCATTTGTTGTTGATTTTTGTTGTGAATATTTCTAAATATTTCTGTTTTTCTTCATCTACTTGGGACCTTTTATTTGGTCGATTTGTTTGCTTCTGATTGTTTATTATAAATGACGTAGTTATAAGATAGGAATTCGATTCGATATTTCGTCGAATAGCTAATTCTTCACTTTTTGATTACTCTGGCCGAGAGTTTTTTTTACTGTCTCTGCGATTGATTTGTTATCGATTGCACGTGTTGTTATTCGACTGATTGAAGGTTGTCGATTAGTTTCGTTAGGTTCGTTTGTTAGAACATTGAAACAAATTTCAGATTTTGCTATTTTGATTCAACACTGTGTTTGGTTGTAAGTTTCTAGTTGTTGTGATAATGAATAGGATTGGAATTGGATTTGGGTATTAGTTGTTTGAGTTTGGTTTAGAAATCTGAAGAAAAACAATATTCAAGGGTGCAAAGTGATGCATTGCACATGGAAAAGATAATGGAATCTGTAAGGCAGCTTGACATTCCATTTAGAGTTCAACTTTAGAGTTTAAAATGAATAAATCAAGTTTGAATAATGTTTTGAGTGGAAGTACAGAGGGATGTAGTAAGCTGGACAGATTTAGAATTGATTAAAAAAAGGGTTGCTGGATCTGTTGATGTCTATAAAGGAGAACAGTTTCATACACAGATGGGGACACATTCACAAATTTTTCATCTGGCAGAACATTAGATACACACACACTCCCACAGAAAGATCACTAGAATACACTCACTAAATACACAAAATACTCACACTCATAGATACAATCACTGGCAGAATACATTGAGAATCTGGCAATACACACACTCACAGAGAAAGCTGGAAACATTGAGAAACACATACTCACATTGACACTCACTGACAGAACACTCACATTTAGAATTCCAGTTTGATTTTGAAACCATTCTGGGAATTTTTGGTGGCTGTTTTGATGCTGTTTTGGATTTGATTATCGTTCAATCTTTGGTTAGCTGAGTTGGTTGGGTTTTCTTCCGTTTGAAAGTGTTGGTTGCTGCTAGTTGCTGTTGGTGTTGCTGTTTTCTGTTAGCTGTTACTGTCGGAATACTGCGATTGACCTTTTCTTCATCCTTTGAATTCCTATTTTCAGGTACACAATTTGGATTTCGTTGTTGATCTGGACTTGAATTAATCTGGAAATAAGAATGCCCTGCTGATTTTATGCATTGGATCACTGTCTGTTAGCTTCAAATTTAGATTAAATCTTCTATATGTGTACATTAGCTTTTGTAAAGCATATTTGGATAACTAAAACCGCTGCATGCTTTGATTTAAATCATGGGTTGAAATTAAGTCGGCGTTTTTTGATTAGCATGTAAATCTGTTTAATTTTAGTGCTATATTTGAATCATTGTCACATGTTTGTAACAAACTAAATTATAAATAGAGTTTGAATTAGTTTTGCAATAAGCATGCTTTATAAGTTTTTTTTGTAGCAACAATGGTTCGTAGTAAAACTTTAGTGTTGGGACAAATTTAATTCCCTCACAAGTCTGTAATAATAGTGGTGGTTTCAAAAACAAAACTTTAGAGTTAACTTGGAAATTCGTTAGTGAGTATCAACTGTCCTAATTTTACGAGTCATGCGCAAATAAATTCTCGATCTAGTTCGGCATTAGAATTCAAAAGAATGTGTTAAAATCAGGATGTATACACTCATATCTCGATTAAGAGTTTTTTCTTTTATTTGAACCAAATGCAGTCTTTTTAAGAGCTTTTTATTTGGCCCTAGGAAAATGAGTCATGGAATAAGGAATTATGTTGCACATGTTTAAATTAGAAAAATGACAAAACTGTGCGTCTTTACATAAATTGAATTCTTGTTTAATGTAGAAATCAATTTTTTTTTTGGATAATTTCAAAGTAATCCGGATACCCTTTTATTTCACCTATTTGTCAAAGTCCGAGTCTATGTTGTAATTAATCTTTCTTTTGGTATGGTTTCAAATTAACAGAGCGGTTTAAAGTTTAATTAGAGCGTATAATTTATAAGCATGCATAAAATCAAGAATTGTTAGCCATTTATAATAATTGAAGCGACCGTGCTAGAACCACGGGATCCGGGGGTGCCTAACACCTTCCCTCGGGTCAACAGAATTCCTTACTTAGAATTTCTGGTTCGCAGACTTCATTGGAAAGTCGAAATTTCCTCGATTCGGGATTTAAATAAAATTGGTGACTTGGGACACCTTAATTTATTCCAAGTGGCGACTCTGAAATAAATAAAATAATCCCGTTTCGAACATTGTCACTTAAATTGGAAAAACTCCCTTGCGCTTCTACCCCCGGGTAGCGGGCGCGCCAAAAGGAGGTGTGACAGCTCTGGCGACTCTGCTGGGGACACAAACCCAGAACCACTGGTTCAGGGTTTAAGAATTCGAGCTTTGAATAATTATTTTATTTGGCTTATTTATTATCTGATTTTATTACATGTTTATATTTAATATGCTAAATGTTGCTTTTACCGCTTTGATATTTTGTGAATTGTATATAAATTGTGCCGATACCCGTTTTTTTCTCTTCTGAGTCTTTTGAAATATAATACCGGGCATTTGCTGGACATAGCCCGTTTTTCTCAAGATAGCTGTGGTGCTTGGCACCCGGTGAAGGATTTTGTAGTCACACATATTTAGGCGGAGAGTTTTGTCAATTAAGCCGGAAAACCATGCTACCGGTGCACTGACACTCTTCGGCTCGAGTTGTCCGCTCGAGTTAAAGCCGGTCTAGACACTTTTCCAACAGGATGATGACTTAGAATAACAAAACCTTATGTCGGATCCCCGATAGGAACGTTTATTTGCATCATGTGCATATTTGACTTAGGAGGCTCAACACAGGGGTTGGGCTTGTCTAGGACAGGTGTACCTGAAACGAAAGACCAACTTGTTGCATCTTTCTGTGTGCATTTATTTGTTTCGATCTTACATGCCGACCGGTTTGTTAAAAAGAGAGGAAGAAGTGGAAAACGTCGGGGTATATAGTCAAAATAGTTTTATGGAAAATAGTTAGTTCTTTGAAAATAAATTCTGAAAAAATGCAAAAAAAAATTCCAAATAAATTTTCTTAATTTTACGAAAATAGTTAGTTCTTTAAAAATAAATTCTGAAAAAATGCAAAAAAAAAAATTCCAAATAAATTTTCTTAATTTTACGAAAATAGTTAGTTCTTTAAAAATAAATTCTGAAAAAAAAATGCAAAAATTCCAAATAAATTTTCTTAATTTTACGAAAATATTTAGTTCTTTAAAAATAAATTCTGAAAAAAAAATGCAAAAATTTTTCCAAATAAATTTTCTTAATTTTACGAAAATAGTTTAGTTTCTTTGAAAATAATTTTGAAAAAAAAATGCAAAAAAAAATTTCCAAATAAATTTTCTTAGTTCCTTTGAAAATAATTTGTTTTAGAAATGCTGTTTAAAATAGTTTGTTTTCTTTTCTTAAAATGATTTAGTTCTTTTATTTTCGAACTACGCAAGTTTGATTCTCACCAAACATGAGATACGTAGGCAACCCATATCGGGCTCAACTGATACTGATTTTTTTAAGAGAAAAAATAATAAAATATTAAAATTAGGATTTTTGTTCTTAGTCGAGAGTTAGGAATTTTTGCAAAAATAGCCAAACGCCTCAAAAGGGGCGCCGGAGGACTAATTTCGCAAAACGGAATATAGACATCACACTGGTATCCTGTTATACAGCCTTCAAATCTTCTTCAAGTGCTGAAAGACCGTATTAACAAGATTCATTTTTTTTATATAATAATAATAAATAAAAAAAATAAAAATTTTGAAAAAAAATCTTAAGTCCATTTTTTATCTTTTCTAGGATCAGCATGACTTCTTCGCAACGAATCGGCCAGAAAAGGGTGAGAGACGAAATGCCACCTATGTTCATGGTCCAGGACAAAACCCCGGATCGGCTCTGTAAATGGTGGACTAGTTTTTCAGCTTGGGAAAGAAATCAAGTTCACAAGCACCTCAAGTTTCTTCCGGATATCATGATGATAAAACCGGACAAAAATGTGATCAGAGCTTTAGTAAGTTTTTGGGACTCAACAAGCAATGTGTTCAGATTCCGGGATTGCGAAATGACACCCACTTTGGAAGAATTGGGCGGACTCACAGGACTCGGAAGAGATTTGCACAAAATGAGACCTGCAGCTCCTAGGCAGATGGGTGTGAATAATTTCTTGAAAAAGTTATGTCTCCGGCGAGTTCCCCTGGGTTGTCTGGAGAACGGTTGGGTGCCACTGGATTATCTCTACGACAGATTTGGTGATAAGAAAGGGTTTGAGAAATTCTCAAACGCTGAATTTGTTAACCAGATGAATTATGACGCCTGGGGAGATTTAAAAATCTATGCTTTTATGATCGCTTTTTTGGGAACCATGGTTTTTCCCGAACATGGCGGACGCATCAGAATCCGTTTAGCTGCGGTGGTCTCATATCTACAGAGTAACGAGGAACACACTGTTCTTCCGATGATACTAGGAGACATCTTCCGGGCCTTAACTCGGTGCCAAGAAGGACAAGACTATTTTGAAGGCTGCAATATCTTATTACAAATGTGGTTTACAGAACATCTCTATCATCACCCAATTGTGATAAAATTCAAAGCAGATTGGCTGAATTATATTCGCTGTCATACAAACAGAGCCACCCGTTGTAACCTTCCAGAAGACTTGAGGACTTGGCAAGAACTTCTCAACTCTTTGAGAGCAGACCAACTTACATGGAATTATTATTGGTTCCCTTCCGCCAAAATCATGCATATGTCGACATACCGCCCATTCTACATACTAATGGGTTTCAGGGGTTTCCAACCATATGCCCCGTTACGTGTCATGCGGCAGTTGGGAAGAGAACAGAAAAGGGCCCCAATTGAGGATATGCGATCATTTGTATGGGAATTTGTGACGGAAGAGACCCCGAGAGAGACTTATGCACAGAAGGTATGGTTCGGTAGTCGACTCTCCGACATCAATGAGATGGTTGCCGATCGAGAACGGGGAGAAGTGAGTCTCGCTTATCTTGAATGGTTCCACAACCAATCAATACCGGAGCAAAGGTCAGAAAGGTCAGTGAAGTATGCCGTCGATTGGGAGAGAGAAATAGAAGCCAGAGTTAGGGAGGCTGAGCATGAGACAGCGTAAAATTTCCAATCTTGCATCAACACTTTAAAAGAAGACAAAGGAATTCTGGAAGCGGCCATGGACATACAACAGGCTGACTTCGATCGGGAAAGGGCCAGCTGGGAGGAGGAAAGAGAAACACTCCAAACTCAAATTCGAGAGATGCAATTGGTCGCAGAGAGGTCAAGGAGGAGTCGAAATGATCAGATGCTGATAAACGATTTGGAAAGGAAAGCCTTTGAACACCAAGAAGACTTGGAGAAGGCAAAAGCGGCTTTGGTTGCAGTCCGGACAAAATGGAAGAGAGCAGCCCACCAAGAAGCACTCCGTCTACAACAAGTAGAGAAAGACTATGATGCAATCATCGTTGATTTGAGAAAAGCAAATGCCACTCTTAGAGAGCGAGCTCTCAGGCAAGTCCAGGATGCTAAAGCAGATAAAGACCGTTGTCACAACTTGATAGCGCGGATGGAAAGGCAAATAGACAGGCTCTTGGACCATATCTCCGGCAACTCTCAAGTATTAGGGGCAAAGAACAGACACATAGGGCAGCTGCTCAGAGAAAAAGACATGATCAGGACCAGGATCAATGAGATCGGGCACTACATTACTATGAGGTGTTTGACCTGCGAACGAGTACCTCGGCCTGCCCTCTTCTCTTCAATCATGGAATGTGTCCACCAAGTCATGGCAGAATTGGGGAGTATACAGGAAGATCTTACACCAAGAACTGCAGCAAGGCCAAACAACGCCCCCCGGGCGCAAAGATTCGAGGCGTTGGAACATGCTTAGAAGATTCTGTTATTTTAGAGTCTGTTTGTCCTTTTAAAAGTTTTTCTCCATTGTTGTCATTTTGCAAGTGTTTTAAGTTTGAGGTTTGTTGGAATAAAATTCATGAACATTTCATTCATATCTTATGTCTTTTATTTCCGAACTACGCCCGGTCTGATTCATGCGGGGACATGATACGTAGGCAATCCACATAAGATTCGACCATCACTAAAAAAAAAAAAAATAAATAAATAAAAAAAGAGGGAGAAGTTAAAAGAAAAAGAAGATTGATAAAGGATGAAAGTGAAGGAAAATACAAACCGGAATGACGCATCGCGAACGAATACATGTAGCAACATCATCGCCTGTATAAGTGCATCACACCCAATGTGAGATTACTTATCTGTTATGTTGTTTCAGACTAACCGTTTGTTTGCCAAACTCCAGGTTTTAGTAAAAGTGGTTGACTTTGTGGTAATCTGGCACCACATTCGTACTTCACAAGGTCCAAAGGAAAAGTTCGGCAGCCTGAAAGTACTCATTCCTATTTTACTAGATCAAAAAGGGTGCCGACATGTCTTCAGAAATGCCTTTAGCAACCATTCCCGTTTCAGAGGAAAGCTCATTGACAACCATCCCGGCTACTGAGTCGGCAGCTTTGGAGGAGAATAGAATGTTGCATTACCGCATGCTCGAGATGTTGGACGATTGGAACAACGGGAAAGAGCCCCCGAGTCCGGTCCCTGGGTTCCCTGAAATTCTTCTCAGGTCAAGCGGAATTTCAAATACCCCTATCAATTACCCACCTACTCTGTTCGGATATTCTAATGCTACAAACCTCTCTGAATCACCCTCCACCTCCCATCCTCGGGTGACACCACATGATACATCTGCAAGAACGTCGGTTGAGTTGCCAGTTCCAGTCACAACGCACCCCACCACACATGCTCCTTTCTTCGACTCCTCATCCTTTACATTCCCAGCACCACCACTTACACGGGACCATACCCAGGTTGCAGCCAATATATATCCTCAACCGCCTCGATATGAGTTTCTACCAAGCCAAAATCCAAAGGCCCCCGAGCAGGATGAGATGGCAAAAAGAATGAGGAGTTTGGAACAAAGCTTGAAGAACATGCAAGGTCTGAGTGGACAGAAAAGTGTATCTTACGCCGATCTATGCATGTTCCCGCACGTCCACTTACCATCAGGTTTTAAGACACCAAAGTTCGAAAAGTATGACGGACATGGCGGCCCCATTGCTCATCTGAAGAAATACTGCAATCAATTGCGAGGTGCCGGCGGCAGGGAAGAATTGTTGATGGCGTACTTCGGAGAAAGTTTGGTCGGAATAGCATCGGAATGGTATATGGATCAAGACATATCTCGATGGCACATCTGGGACGATCTGGCCAGAGATTTTGTGAAACAGTTCCAATACAACATCGATATTGCGCCAGACAGGAATTCTCTATAGAACTTAAAGAAGAAGCCCTCAGAAAGCTTAAGAGAATACGCTATCAAATGGCGAGAGCAAGCGTCCAGGGTGAAACCCCCTATGGATGAAATTGAAATGGTCACGACTTTTCTCCAAGCTCAAGAGCCAGGACTACTTTCAAAATATGATGTCGGCGATGGGAAAACCTTTCGCCGAAGCAATCAAAATCGGAGAAATGGTAGAAAATGGCTTGAAAACAGGGCGAATTTTGAGTCAAGCGGCCATTCGGGCAACTTCCCAAGCCATACAAGGCGGGTCTGGAGGGATGCCTAGAAGCAAGAAAAAAGAGGAAACTGCCATGGCGGCAATAAAAGATAGGAGATATCGGACTTCAAGACAGGTATTCTCCGACGGGGCCCCCCAGCATTACTATCCACCTCACAGCATGGCTTATGCTCCTCCGCCTCCACCTTATGCAGTTATGAACATTCAACCTCTGGCACGGCCACAGCCACCAGCCAACAGGAATCCACCTCCTTTCCAGAGAAACCAACCCCCTTACCCAAACCAGTATAATCCACGGCCAAATAACACCCGACACCGTGAGCAACCCAAAATGAGCTTTACACCGATTGGGGAGCCATATTCCACTCTTTTCCCAAAACTCAGGCAAGAAAACCTACTGCAGCCTGTTCCGCAGAACAGGCAGAATCCAGATTCTCCTGCCTACCAGAGAGGAATATATTGTGCATATCATTCGAGTGTCGAAGGACACAGTACTGACAATTGTTGGACATTTAAAAAGGCAGTGCAAGACTTGATCAATCAAGGGAGGATCGTCTTCGCAGATGAAGACATCCCAAATGTGACAAACAACCCATTACCAGCCCACAACAACGGGCCGGTGATTGGAATGATTTGTGACGACAAGGAATTTGACCCAGCTTTGAAAGCGATAATCGCCATTGCCAACATAGAGAAGCGGCTTGAGGCTCCCCCGAAACAAGAGAAAATGGGGAAAAAGGTTGAAGTTCTTGAAACCAAATCTGAAAAGACGATTGAATTGAAAGCATCGTCTCAGAAGAGCGGAGTCCTTTACCTCCCACGAGGTCGGTCGGAAAAACCATTGTCAATAGGTGCCCCCAAGAAGTTCCACTTAAAGAGAGAAACATCAATGTATGTACCAAAAGGAACTTATGTGGCCCGAAAACCGGATGAACCCGTGGTTATTGCACGCGTGCAACAAAAACCAATGACAGATCCATCCGCAGTACCCTGGAGCTACCAACGAACACTTGTTACGCGCAAAGGGAAAGAGATTGGGGGAAATTCATCTGAGAGCGTCCTAGGGCAGAAGTACTTAAACACACAGGAGGTAAATAACACCACACAAAGGCGTTTCCCATAAAAGAAACCCGTAAGTGCTGAAGAGGCAGAGGTCTTTTTTTCAAAAGATGCAAATGCTTGACTATGAGGTGATAGACCAACTGCGCAAATGCCCAGAACAGGTGTCAATGTTGTCCCTTCTAATGAAGTCTACTGAACATCAGAAGGTTTTGCTAAAAGCCTTGAATGAGGCATATGTACCTATTGAGACTTCATACGAACAACTTGAAAGAATGACAGAGAGGTTCGTCGCGATCAATCAGATTTCTTTCAGTAAAGCTGATTTGCCTGTGGAAGGTGCCGCCCACAATAAAGCTTTGCATTTGACTGTCAAAAGCGAAGGCTACTACATGAAAAGGGTCATGGTTGATGGTGGTTCGGGGGTAGACATATGCCCGCTTTCCACTTTAGGCCGCATAGGAATCGGAGCTGAAAGGATTCGGCCTAACAACATATGTGTGCGAGCTTTTGACGGTGTAAAAAGAGATACCGTCGGAGAGATTGATGTAATTATGACCATCGGCCCGGTGGACTTCGAAGTGACATTCCAAGTTTTGGATATGGACACTTCTTACAATTTTCTTCTAGGGAGACCATGGATTCATGCGGCCGGAGCTATGCCCTCTACCCTCCATTAGATGTTGAAATTTGAGCACAAGGGACAAGAGATCGTGGTCCACGGGGAAGACGAGCAATCAATTTATCGAGATCCATCCATCCCTTGCTTAGAAGCGTAAGCGGGAAGCGAAAACATTGTCTATCAAGCTTTCGAGATTGTGTTGGCAGATCAACACGAAGAAGGGAACCCTCCCCCCCAACCTTTCTTGTCTAATGCCTCCATCATGGGGGCAAAAGAAATGATTAAACATGGCTTCCAGCCGGGAAAAGGTTTGGGAAAGTCCTTACAAGGAATGCCGAAGCTGATAACCTTACCCGTAGCTGAAAAGTTCTTCGGAGTAGGCTTTCGCCCAACCCCTGAAGATGAGAGATGGGCCAATAAGAGAAAGGAGAAAGGATGGGTTCTGCCGCAACCATTGCCACATTTGTACCAAAATTTTGTCCGACCAAGGTACAGTGAAGAAGAAGAAGACGAGGTCTTCACAGCGGAGGAAATTGGAGAAATATGTGGGGCCATGAGGCAAATGCTATATGATGTTAATATGGTCCAATCGGGAGAAGGAACAAGCACCGCTGAGGTGCTGTATATGTGGGCCCTGAAGCTAAATTGCAAAATTGGAAAGCCACACCCTTCCCAATCAGACGGGAGTTCCGGTAGATTTGTCCTGTCGTTTTTCCTTCATCACAAGTTACTTCAGGATGTAGCTTGGATGTTTTTCTTTGTTTTCTTGTATTTTTTGGTTTCCCCAATGTAATTTTGTTTGTTTTCGGAAAATTCCAAGAAAATAAAATAAATATTTCCTCATTTTTGCACTCTTTCTAATTTTGATATTTATTCTTCCTTTTCAGTCCTAATAATGCGGCTTTAAATAACATGACATGCTTGCGGAGCTCATACTCAAATCCGAACACGCCACCTAATCTGGAAATAATGAACCAAGAACCAGAATACGATGAAGACGAGGCTTTTAGGGAAATAAATCGAGAATTGGAACATTTCGAGAATAAACCTAAGCCAAACTTGAATGACACCGAACCGATTAATTTGGGAACTGATGAAGAGGTCCGAGAGACCAAGATAAGCATCCACACAGATGAGAAAACACGAGATGCGATAATCCAACTCTTGTTTGAATTTAAAGACGTGTTTGCTTGGTCTTATGACGACATGCCAGGATTAGGAGCTGACCTAGTGGTGCATAAATTACCAATCTACCCTGACTGTCGCCCAGTGCAACAGAAGCAAAGAAAGTTCAAGACTGACATCAGTGATAAAATCAAAGAAGAAATCACTAAGCAGTTGAAAACAGGGGTAATTCGAGTGGTACAATACACCACGTGGTTGGCTAATGTTGTGCCCGTGCCAAAGAAGGATGAAAAAACTCGAGTGTGTGTTGACTACCGAGATTTGAATAAAGCGAGTCCTAAAGATAACTTTCCTTTACCGAACATCCACATCCTTGTTGATAACTGTGCCAAACATGAGATATAGTCGTTTGTGGATTGTTATGCGGGATATCATCAAGTGTTGATGGATGAAGAGGACGCCGAGAAGACTGCTTTCACCACACCTTGGGGGACTTGCTGTTACCGAGTCATGCCATTCGGCTTGAAAAATGCAGGAGCAACATACATGAGAGCTATGACTGCCATTTTCCATGACATGATGCATCAGGAAATAGAGGTGTACATGGACAATGTGATCATCAAATCCAGAACTCAAGGCGATCATGTGCGAGACTTGAGGAAATTCTTTGAGAGGTTGCGGAAGTACGATTTGAAGCTGAATCCAGCCAAATGCACTTTTGGAGTCCCGTCAGGTAAACTTTTAGGTTTCATAGTCAGTAGAAGAGGTATTGAATTAGATCCCACAAAGATAAAATCCATCCGGGATTTACCTCCTCCCAGAACAAAGAAAGATGTAATGAGTCTTCTAGGCCGACTGAACTACATCAGTAGGTTCATCGCTCAGTTGACTTCCACATGTGAACCCATATTCAAGTTGTTGAAGAAAGACGCTGCAATCAAATGGACAACTGAATGCCAAGAAGCTTTTGAAAAGATCAAGGAATATTTGTCGAACCCTCCAGTCTTAGTCCCGCCAGAGCCAGGGAGACCTCTTTTCTTATACTTAACAGTATTGGAAAACTCTTTTGGGTGTGTCCTCGGACAACGTGATGCGACGGAGAAGAAAGAGCAGGCGATTTACTACCTGAGCAAGAAATTCACTAGTTATGAGGTCAAGTACACTTTGCTGGAAAGAACGTGTTGTGCTTTAACTTGGGTCGCTCCGAAATTGAGACACTACCTCCAAGCCCATACGACTCACCTCATTACTCGGTTGGATCCTTTGAAGTATATATTCCAGAAACCGATGCCCACCGGAAGATTGGCAAAGTGGCAAATCCTGCTCACTGAGTTTGACATAGTCTATGTCACTCGCACGGCAATGATAGCCCAAGCATTGGCTGACCATTTGGCCGAGAACCCGATTGACGAAGAGTATCAACCATTGAATACCTACTTTCCTGATGAAGAGGTAAATACGACAGAAGTTGTTTCGGAAGACAGTCATGCTTGGAAAATGTTTTTCGATGGGGCGGTAAACGCTAAAGGTGTAGGGATTGGGGCAATCTTGATCTCTCCTGCTGGTCAACATTACCCAGCCACGGCTAGGCTCCGTTTCTTTTGCACGAACAATACGGCTGAGTATGAAGCTTGTATCATGGGTATGAACATGGCAATTGATCAAGGTGTCGAAGATTTGTTGATCATGGGAGATTCGGATCTAATTATCAAACAATCTCAAGGTGAATGGGAAACTCGAGACGTTAAACTCCTCCCTTATCGACAGCACGTGAACATTCTTGGCAAGCGATTTGCATCGATAGAGTTCAGGTATATCCCACGATGTCACAATGAACTAGCTGACACACTTGCCACTTTAGCTTTAATGCTACCTTATCCGGGCAACGCCCATGTCAATCCCTTGTAAATTCAAATCAAGGAAAGCCACGGTTATTGCAATGCAATCGAAGAAGGGCCAAGCGTCAAGCCATGGTATTACGATATCAGGAGATTTTTGAAAATGCAAGAATACCCAGAACATGCTACTGGAGATCAAAAAAGGACCATTAGGCGACATGCAGGTGGTTTCTTTTTGAGCGGCGAGGTCATGTATAAAAGAACCCCGGATCTTAACCTTTTAAGATGTGTTGATGCCGAAGAAGAGGGAAGAATCATGCACGAAGTACAGGCAGGAGTATGCGGACCTCATATGAATGGGTATGTTTTAGCCAAGAAAATCCTTCGAGCAGGGTATTATTGGATGACCATGGAGAAAGATTGTTTCGGTTTCGTCCGAAAATGCCACCAATGCCAGGTACATGGAGATCTGATTCATGCACCTCCAACTGAGTTGCATCCTTGTCAGCACCGTGGCCATTTGTCGCTTGGGGATGGATGTCATCGGCCCGATTGAGCCAAAAGCTTCGAATGGACACCGATTCATACTGGTGGCTATCGATTACTTCACAAAATGGGTCGAAGCCGTCACTCTCAAATCAGTCATCAAGAAAGCTGTGGTGGATTTTGTACACTCAAATCTTATCTGTCGTTTTGGTATACCCGCAACTATCATCACAGACAATGCTGCGAATTTGAATAGTCATTTGATGGAAGAAATATGCGAACAATTCAAAATAACGCATAGGAACTCTACCCCTTATCGGCCCAAAGCCAATGGTCCCGTGGAAGCAGCGAACAAAAACATTAAAAAGATTTTGAGAAAGACGATCCAAAGCTCTAGACAATGGCATGAACAATTACCGTTCGCTTTACTGGGATACCGTACTACAGTACGCACATCGGTAGGAGCAACTCCATACCTGCTAGTCTATGGAACCGAGGCCGTGATACCGGCACAGGTAGAAATTCCTTCACTTCGTACGATTGTTGAAGCAGAGATTGAAGATAGCGAGTGGGTTAAAACTTGTTTGGAACAATTAACTTTGATCGATGAAAAGCGAATCGCTGCAGTCTGTCATGGACAACTGTACCAACAAAGAATGGCTCGTGCTTACAACAAGAAAGTACGACCGAGAAATTTCGAAGTAGGTCAGTTGGTTTTAAGACACATTCTTCCACATCACGAGGAAGCGAAAGGAAAATTCGCTCCTAATTGGAAAGGACCATACATCATCAGGAAGATACTGCCAAGAGGAGCATTATACTTGGGAGACATGGAAGGAAAAGATCCCGAAACGGCTGTGAATGCGGATGCTGTGAAAAGGTATTATGTCTGAACTTGCTTCAATGAGGTCCTCACAAGTCGAAATGATTGAAGGCTTTTATTCCCGCTACCCAAACACTACCAACCCTTTTTGTAAACCCTTTGAGCCGATTACCTTTCTTTGACTACCCTCTTTGGAATCCAAATTAAAAAAAAAAAAAAAAAAAACAAAAAACCAAACAAAACAAAACAAAACAAAGTTCCTGAACTACGTTCTGACTTGATTCCGAAAGAGCCATTTACTTTTACCTCGGACAAAAAACCGAGGATCTGACGGCCAAAAAACCGTTAGATATTGTTTGAACTCCGGCCGGAAAGCCGCGCAACTTTTATCCCCGGTCAGAAAACCGAGGATCTCCCAGTCAAAAAACTGCGGAGCCATTTACTTTTACCCCGGCCAAAAAACCGAGGATCTGACGGCCAAAAAACCGTTAGATGTTGTTTGAATTCCGGCCGGAAAGCCGCGAAACTTTCATCCCCGGCCAGAAAACCGAGGATCTGACGGCCAAAAAACCGTTAGCCATTTATTTTTACCCCGGCCAAAAAACCGAGGATCCGACGGCCAAAAACCGTTAGATATTGTTTGAATTTCGGCTAGAAAGCCGTGAAACTTTTCTTCCCGGTCAGAAAACCGAGGATCTCCCAGTCATAAAACTGCGGAGCCATTTATTTTTACCCCGGCCAAAAAACCGAGGATCTGACGGCCAAAAATCGTTAGATATTGTTTGAATTCCGGCCAGAAAGCCGTGAAACTCTTCTACAAAATCCCGGCCAGAAAGCCGTTTGAACCTTTGTGAAACCATGACTTTTTACTTTTACCCCGGCCAAAAAACCGAGGATCTGACGGCCAAAAAACCGTTAGATATTGTTTGAATTCCGGCCAGAAAGCCGCGAAACTTTTATCCCGGTCAGAAAACCGAGGATCTCCCGGTCAGAAAACTGCGGAACCATTTACTTTTACCCCGGCCAAAAAACCGAGGATCTGACGACCAAAATCGTTAGATATTGTTTGAATTCCGGCCAGAAAGCCGTGAAACTCTTCTACAAAATCCCGGCCAGAAAGCCGTTTGAACCTTTGTGAAACCATGACTTTCTTACCCAATGCCAAAGAGTCTTTTAATCACTTTCTGTGCCACAACTAACTCACGAAATTTTCCTAGCAAAACTGGGGCAGAAAAATTTCGTTCGTTTGTTTGTTTTGTTGCCTAAATAGGTTGGACCTCGGGACGCAAGGATCGAGATAATCTGCGAGTAAGTCTTGATCCAGAATGAAGAAAAGAAGAAAAGAGCCAAAAAGAAGATGAGATCAAATGTTGGAGTAAACAGAGGATCCGACGGCAAAAAAAAACCGTTAGATATTGTTTGAATTCCGACCGAAAGCCGTGAAACTTTTATCCCCGGTCAGAAAACCGAGGATCTCCCCAGTCAAAAAGCTGCGGAGCCATTTACTTTTACCCCGGCCAAAAAACCGAGGATCCGACGGCGAAAAGCCGTTAGACATTGTTTGAATTCCGGCCGAAAGCCGTGAAACTCTTATCCCGGTCGAAAAACCGAGGATCTCCCCGATCAAAAATTGCGGAGCCATTTACTTTTACCCCGGCCAAAAAACCGAGGATCCGACGGCCCAAAATCGTTAGATATTGTTTGAATTCCGGCCAGAAAGCCGTGAAACATTTCTTCAAAATCCCGCCGAAAGCCGTGGAACGTTTATTTGTGAAATTGTGATTTTCTTACCCAATACCAAAGAGTCTTTTTAATCGCTTTTTGTGTCACAACTAACTCACGAAATTTTCCTAGCAAAACTGGGGCAGAAAAATTTCGTTCGTTTGTTTGTTTTGTTGTCTAAATAGGTTTGACCTCGGGACGCAAGGATCGAGATAACCTACAAATGGAACATCAATCCGGAATGAAGAAAATAAGAAAGGAACCAAAAGAAAAGAGTTCAAACGTTGGAGTAAACAAAGGCGCGGATTGCTCAGAAGATGATTGAAGTAACAAGCTCCGCCGACTCCGTTTCACTCAATGTTACAGAAATAAACAAAGCACATACAACTTGTTGAGCATCAAGATTCGGATCGAGGTCTACAGCAAATCAGCTAAGATTCAAGATCAAGTTTCCAAGAGAATCATAGATAGGAATCTTGTAACTCATAGTTTGATAGTATAGCTAGTTCAGATTTAATTTCTCTTTTTGGTGTAATAAGGAGGTCAGTAAGCAGTAAGCAGAAACAACGGCAACGATAGCAACAGTAACAGCGAAGTGTCAGTCCATGGTAGTCCCAGCTACCAAAACCTCCCGAACTACATTGACCTGATTCCTGTTTAGCCCAGGATATATAGGAAGCCTCCCGAAGCAAAGGCTCGGTCAAGATCTTTTTAAAATGCTTTACACGGAGTGCTCAGACGGGCAAAAATCGCTTGTATTTGCTCATTATCTTTGCACGAAAACTCTTCGAGTTTACACGCAAAGAGGGGCAGCTGTGAGCACGTGATTTTTTCCCTACATGAGAATTACTCCTAAAAATTCAAAAAAATAAAATAGTTTTGTGTTGTGCGTAATTTTTGTGATTTTGTGTTATTTTTCTCTTATTATTTGCATTTTTGTGTGTGCATGTCTATTTGTTTAAATAAATAAAATACAAAAAATATATTGCATTTTTTTTTATATAAAATTCAAGTTTGCAATTAAGAGTAATTAAGTTTGTTTTATGAAAAATAAAAAAAAATCACAGAATGTGCATTTATTCTGTTTTTGTCATTTTAATGTGCCGTTATGTGATTTTATTTTTTTTACTCGTGCGTTATTTGTTCTTTAGGGTCAATTAATGTTTTATAGCTTAAAATTTGTTTTACAACTTATTTTAGAATTGTTGTTAATTTTGTTAATTAAAAGAAGAAAAAGAAAAGAGTTAAAAATTAATGATACTCGGATTTTGGGCCAGCCAAGTTAAAATGTAAAGCCCAAAACCAAAACCCACCTCACCCAATCCAGAACCACACCTTGAACCCGCCCAATACATTAACCAACCCGACCCATTCCCGTTCTAATCTGGACCGTTGGTTTTCATCCATCCAACGGTCCTAATTAAATCCCTAATTTAATTATACTAAACCCCCAAACCCTATTATTTATCTTCATTTCTCCTTTCTCTCTCAAAGCCCATCCGATGCCGCCGCTGTCCACCGTCGGCCGCCGCCGGAAATCGCCTCACGGCGGTTCCGGCGGTCCAAACACCACCATCTTAACACCAAATGACCATCTCGATACCCCCAATCCAAATCCATACACCATACACTTCGAATCAACCCAGAGCTTCTCGAATCTTCATTTGAAGATTCGAGTCAAACTTGAACTAACGCCAAACACTCCCAAATTGATACCACACCTTCGCCGGACCTCCCCCATGTCCATATCAAACTTGGTTCGGCTCAAATATAACCGGAAACCAAAGAACCCCAAATCAAGATTTCAAGAACCCTAGAATCCGAATTAGGGATTTTTGTTTGAATTCAAAAGAAATTGGGGTCTAATAGACCTTAATTGGATTGTTTTTACTTAAAAAAAACATTTCAATTAAAGTCTTTTCGACCCCGAATGCAAAAGAAAAATCAAGCCGCCGAGTTTTCCCAATTTCTTGTTTCAAAGGTATTTCTTTTTCTTTTCTGTTCTTGTTTAATTATATTCGTCGCTCTAGTTTAATTGCTTTGTAGTTGGCATTTGTTGTTGATTTTTGTTGTGAATATTTCTAAATTTTTCTGTTTTTCTTCATCTACTTGGGACCTTTTATTTGGTCGATTTGTTTGCTTCTGATTGTTTATTATAAATGACATAGTTATAAGATAGGAATTCGATTCGATATTTCGTCGAATAGCTAATTCTTCACTTTTTGATTACTCTGGCCGAGAGTTTTTTTTACTGTCTTTGCGATTGATTTGTTATCGATTGCACATGTTGTTATTCGACTGATTGAAGGTTGTCGATTAGTTTCGTTAGGTTCGTTTGTTAGAACATTGAAACAAATTTCAGATTTTGCTATTTTGATTCAACACTGTGTTTGGTTGTAAGTTTCTAGTTGTTGTGATAATGAATAGGATTGGAATTGGATTTGGGTATTAGTTGTTTGAGTTTGGTTTAGAAATCTGAAGAAAAACAATATTCAAGGGTACAAAGTGATGCATTGCACATGGAAAAGATAATGGAATCTGTAAGGCAGCTTGACATTCCATTTAGAGTTCAACTTTAGAGTTTAAAATAAATAAATCAAGTTTGAATAATGTTTTGAGTGGAAGTACAGAGGGATGTAGTAAGCTGGACAGATTTAGAATTGATTAAAAAAAGGGTTGCTGGATCTGTTGATGTCTATAAAGGAGAACAGTTTCATACACAGATGGGGACACATTCACAAATTTTTCATCTGGCAGAACATTAGATACACACACACTCCCACAGAAAGATCACTAGAATACACTCACTAAATACACAAAATACTCACACTCATAGATACAATCACTGCAGAATACATTGAGAATCTGGCAATACACACACTCACAGAGAAAGCTGGAAACATTGAGAAACACATACTCACATTGACACTCACTGACAGAACACTCACATTTAGAATTCCAGTTTGATTTTGAAACCATTCTGGGAATTTTTGGTGGCTGTTTTGATGCTGTTTTGGATTTGATTATCGTTCAATCTTTGGTTAGCTGAGTTGGTTGGGTTTTCTTCCGTTTGAAAGTGTTGGTTGCTGCTAGTTGCTGTTGGTGTTGCTGTTTTCTGTTAGCTGTTACTGTCGGAATACCGCGATTGACCTTTTCTTCATCCTTTGAATTCCTATTTTCAGGTACACAATTTGGATTTCGTTGTTGATGTAGACTTGAATTAATCTGGAAATAAGAATGCCCTGCTGATTTTATGCATTGGATCACTGTCTGTTAGCTTCAAATTTAGATTAAATCTTCTATATGTGTACATTAGCTTTTGTAAAGCATATTTGGATAACTAGAACCGCTGCATGCTTTGATTTAAATCATGGGTTGAAATTAAGTCGGCGTTTTTTGATTAGCATGTAAATCTATTTAATTTTAGTGCTATGTTTGAATCATTGTCACATGTTTGTAACAAACTAAATTTTAAATAGAGTTTGAATTAGTTTTGCAATAAGCATGCTTTATAAGTTTTTTTTGTAGCAACAATGGTTCGTAGTAAAACTTTAGTGTTGGGACAAATTTAATTCCCTCACAAGCCTGTAATAATAGTGGTGGTTTCAAAAACAAAACTTTAGAGTTAACTTGGCAATTCGTTATTGAGTATCAACTGTCCTAATTTTACGAGTCATGCGCAAATAAATTCTCGATCTAGTTCGGCATTAGAATTCAAAAGAATGTGTTAAAATCAGGATGTATACACTCATATCTCGATTAAGAGTTTTTTCTTTTATTTGAACCAAATGCAGTCTTTTTAAGAGCTTTTTATTTGGCCCTAAGAAAATGAGTCATGGAATAAGGAATTATGTTGCACATGTTGAAATTAGAAAAATGACAAAACTGTGCGTCTTTACATAAATTGAATTCTTGTTTAATCTAGAAATCAATTTTTTTTTTGGATAATTTCAAAGTAATCCGGATACCCTTTTATTTCACCTATTTGTCAAAGTCCGAGTCTATGTTGTAATTAATCTTTCTTTTGGTATGGTTTCAAATTAACAGAGCGGTTTAAAGTTTAATTAGAGCGTATAATTTATAAGCATGTATAAAATCAAGAATTTTTAGCCATTTATAATAATTGAAGCGACCGTGCTAGAACCACGGGATCCGGGGGTGCCTAACACCTTCCCTCGGGTCAACAGAATTCCTTACTTAGAATATCTGGTTCGCAGACTTTATTGGAAAGTTGAAATTTCCTCGATTCGGGATTTAAATAAAATTGGTGACTTGGGACACCTTAATTTATTCTAAGTGGCGACTCTGAAATAAATAAAATAATCCCGTTTCGAACATTGTCACTTAAATTGGAAAAACTCCCTTGCGCTTCTACCCCCGGGTAGCGGGCGCGCCAAAAGGAGGTGTGACAACCTTGACCTTGTCCATTGCATCCTGGACCATCTCAGTACCTAGCAGTCTGGCCTCGCCCGGCTCGAACCAACCCACGGGAGACCTGCACCTCCTACCATATAGAGCCTCATATGGTGCCATCTGAATACTGTACTGGTAGATGTTGTTATAAGCAAACTCCGCCAGTGGCAAGCAATGATCCCATGAACCTCCAAACTCAATCACGCATGCACGGAGCATATCCTCCAAAACCTGAATAGTGCGCTCGGACTGGCCATCAGTCTGGGGGTGAAACGATGTGCTCAGTTCCACCCGAGTGCCTAACTCCTGCTGCACTGCTCTCCAGAACCGTGAAGTGAACTGAGTGCCTCTATCTGAAATGATGGAAACTGGAATACCATGCAGCCAAACTATCTCCCTGATGTAGATCTCCGCTAGTCGCTCCGATGAATAAATAGTGCTCACCGGTATGAAATGGGCGGACTTGGTCAGCCGATACACAATGACCCAAATGGAATCAAACTTCCTAACAGTCCGTGGAAGCCCAGATACAAAGTCCATAGTGATGCACTCCCATTTCCACTCTGGAATATCAATCTGCTGCATTAACCCACCCGGACGCTGATGCTCACACTTCACCTGCTGGCAGTTGAGGCACCTAGAAACATAATCAACTATATCCCTCTTCATCCGCCTCCACCAGTAATGCTGTCTCAAGTCCTGATACATCTTCGCGGCACCCGGATGGATGGAATACCCCGAGCTATGGGCCTTTGTTAGAATCAGCTCTCGAAGATCATCTACATTGGGCACACAAATACGCCCCTACATCCTTATAAATCCATCTTTCCCAATGGTCACATCTCGAGCATCACCACGCCGAACTCTATCCTGGAGGACAAGAAAATGAGGGTCGTCAAACTGACGCTCCCTGATGCGGTCAAATAGAGAAGACCGAGAAACCACACAGGCCAGAACCCGGCTGGGCTCCAAAAGATCCAGTCTAACAAACTCCTGGCTAAAGCCTGAACATCCATCGCCATAGGCCTCTTCGAAGCTGGTAGATATCCCAAACTCCCCAAACTCTCTGCCCGGCGACTCAAGGCATCGACAACTACATTAGCCTTGCCCGGATGATAGAGAATAGTAATATCATAGTTATTCAGCAGCTCCAACCATATCCTCTGACGCATGTTCAGGTCCTTCTGCTTAAGCAAGTGCTGCAAGCTCTGGTGATCAGTGCACATCTCACAAGGAACCCCATACAAGTAATGACGCCAAATTTTCAAGGCGTGAACAATGGCAGCTAGCTCTAGATCATGAACAGGGTAGTTCTTCACATGTACCTTCAACTGTCTAGACGCGTAGGCAATCACCCTACCGTCCTGCATCAATACTGCACCGAGTCCAACTCGTGAGGCATTATAATATACTGTATAGGACCTCGAACCTGTAGGAAACATCAAGATAGGGGCTGAAGTCAAGGCTGTCTTGAGCTTCTGAAAGCTCGCCTCACACTCCTCTGTCCACTGGAAAGAAGCACCCTTTTGGGTCAATCTGGTCATAGGTGCTGCGATCGAAAAGAACCCCTCTACAAAACGATGGTAATTACCTGCCAAGCCAAGGAAACTGCGAATCTCAGTAGCTGAAGATGGTATGGGACAACTCTGCACGGCCTCCGCCTTCCTCAGATCCACTCGAATACCATCGCTCGACACCATGTGGCCTAGAAATGCCACTAAACTCAGCAACAATTAACATTTAGAGAACTTTGCATTTAACTGCTTTTCCCTCAGAGTCCGAAGCACTATCCTCAGATGCTGCTTGTGCTCTTCCCGACTCTGGGAATAAACTAGAATATCATCAATAAAAACAATCACGAACGAGTCCAGATATGGCCTGAACACACTGTGCATCAAATGTATAAAAGCTTCTGGGGCATTAGTTAGCCCGAAAGACATCACGAGGAACTCATAGTGACTATACCGAGTCCTGAAGGCAGTCTTCGGGATATCTAGCTCCCGAATCTTCAACTGATGAAAACCAGAGCGCAAATCAATCTTGGAGAACACCAATGCGCCCTATAGCTTGTCAAATAAATCATCAATACGTGGCAAAGGATACCAGTTCTTCACCGTAACTTTGTTCAACTGATGATAGTCAATACACATACGCATAGAACCGTCCTTTTTCTTCAGAAATAGCACAGGAGCACCCCAAGGCAAAACACTGGCTCGAATGAAACCCTTACCCAATAACTCCTATAACTGATCCTTCAACTCCTTCAACTCAGGAGGAGCCATACAATATGGTGGAATAGAAATGGGCTGAGTGCCCGACAATAAGTCAATACCAAAATCAATATCTCTATTGGGCGGCATACCCGGGGGATCAGCTAGAAATACATCAGCGAAATCATGTACCACTAGAACAGAATCAATAGAAGGAGTGTCGATACTGACATCCCGCACATAATCTAGATAAGCAGCACACCCCTTCTCAACCATACGCTGAGCTTTGAGAAAGGAAATAACACGACTGGGGGTGTGATCTAAAGTACCACTCCACTCAATACGTAAAATTCCTGGCATAGCCAGCGTCACGGTCTTGGCGTGACAATCAAGAATAACATAATGGGGCGACAACCAGTCCATGCCCAGAATAATATCAAAATCGACCATCCCGAGCAACAATAGATCCGCTCTGGTCTCAAAACCACAAATGGTAACCAAACACGACCGATACACACGGTCCACAGCCAAGGAATCTCCCACTGGAGTAGAAACATAAATGGGGGCACTCAAAGAATCCATAGGCACACCCAAATGTGAAGCAAAATAAGAGGAAACATATGAAAAAGTGGAACCAGGATCGAATAGAACCGATGCCTCTCTGTGACTAACCAAAATAATACATGTGATAACAGAATCAGATGCAACAGCTACAGCACAATTAGGAATAGCATAAATTTGGCCTGACCCCTCTCTCGAGAGCGGCCTCTGGCACCCTGATCCCCGCACCTGGCTGGCTGGGCAGGTGGAGTGGCAACTGGGATGGAATGATGGCCTGCTGGCTCTGTGAACCACGCTGAGGCTGCAAAGTCTGTGGAGGTGCTCCTCTCCTACGCCTGGGGCACACCCTAACCAGAAGGCGAGTATCCCCGCACTCAAAACAAGCTTTGGGAGGACGCGGTGGTTGTGACTGACCGGCCTCGCCCCCACTAGTCTTACCCCTGGAGGTACCCTGCGCAGGAGGCGTACTAGAAACTTGGGGAGCATAATAGGGCTCCTGAGCTACTGGAAGAGCTGGAGTACTACTGGCTGCTGGCAATGCTGAATGAACTGGACGACCGAAATAACCCCTGTCAAAACGACCGACTGCTAAACAGCGGGAACTAGAGAAATGGCCCGAATCATGAGACCTCTTGGCCTCCCTCTCTCCTCGCTCTCTAGGAAGCATACTCTCGATCCTCCTGGCAATGCTCAACGCCTGCTGATACGGTATATCTGTCTCCAATTCCCTGGCCATGCTGGACTGGATCGGCAGAATAAGGCCCTCAATAAATCTCCGCACTCTCTCCCGGACCGTGGCTACCAAAGCCGGTGCATGCCTGTCTAGACGGGTGAAACTAATAGCATACCCCGATACTGTCATGGAGCCATGTCTCAACCGCTTAAACACCGATCGCCAAGAATCACTAAGGCTCTGGGGAACAAACTCCCTCAAAAACAGATCAAAACACTGCGTCCAGGTCAATGTAGCAGACTCATCTAGACTATGCAACTCATACGTGCGCCACCAATCATAAGCGGCCCCACGAAGAGGAAAAGCAGTGAAGGAAACCCCGCTGGTCTCCACTATCCCATTGGTACGAAGGATATGATGACACTCCTCCAGAAAACCCAATGCATCATCTGTAGCCAAACCACTGAACACTAGAGGATCATATTTCTTGAACCTCTCTAATCTACGCTGCTCGTCCTCGGAGGCAGCTGGCCCACCTCCGGGCTGTACTGGGGCGGCATGAGGCATAACAATAATCTCTGGAACCTACTCCATGGGCACTCGCTGCTCAGGTGTAGCGGCTTCGGGAGTTTGGGCCCCTCCCCCGGCCTGAGATGTAGCTGCAGTGAGAGGAAGTAACCCTGCCTGAGCTAAAGTAGTATACATGCTCATGAACTAGGTCAGGGTCTCCTGGAGTGCTGAAGTAGTAGCAGCTGTAGTCGGTGTACCAGGTGCCTGTGCTCCAACCTGATCCACCGGTGGTACCTCAACAGCAGCGCGCGCGGGTGTTGTGGCTGCACCTCGGGTGCGTCCTCGTCCTCTACCACGGCCCCGGCCTCTGGCAACTGCAGCAAGGGGCGCGTGTGCCTGATTCTCGCGAGTAGCACGTGTCCTCACCATCTGTGAGAGAATAGAAAGCAGAAGTTTTAATTTGGTGCCAAGAATGTCGCACGACAAGGAATCCAAAAGAAATGAAGAGTTTCCTAAACAGTTACATAGCCTCTCGTAGATAAATACGGACGTCTCCGTATCGATCAGCGAGACTCTAAGTAACCGGTCTGTGTCCCGTGACTCCTATGAACCTAGAGCTCTGATACCAACTTGTCACGACCCTAGTTCACCAATCGTGAACCTGTCATGATGGCACCCGGCCTTCGCGACTAGGTAAGCCTAACACGATGCGGAATGTATAATTTCATGAAACAAAAGATAAAATAATAGCGGAATGATATAAAAGAAATGTAATAAGTGCCGCTTGGCACATACACTTCGCCAAAACAAACTAAGTAGCATACTACCAAGACCCGGAATCCCACGGGTAACACAGACTAAAAAGAAGAGTACAACTGTGGCTCTATACATCACGAATGTCTAAACAACGAGAATAAGGGAAAATAACTGCTATCACTAATGAGAATAGAAGGAGACCCTCCGGATCCGCGGACGTAGAAGATTATACCTCAAGTCTCCTGATGTGATGCTAAATCACCTGTGATGAGCCTGACCTAATGTACTTGGATCTGCACAACAAAAGTGTGCAGAAGAGTAGCATGAGTACACCACGGCGGTACTCAGTAAGTGCCAAGCCTAACCTCGATGGAGTAGTGACGAGGAAGGTCGGGGCCCTACCGAGAGACAATAACATAATGATAATAACAATAATAAGTAGTTTAAATAAGAATGAGTCTGAAATAACAACAATAAAGTAATTAACTGCAACCGTCTGCGATTAAGCTGACAATAAGTAACCAACACAACATAAACTCAAATCAGCAAATCCAGGATCTATGGGAATTGAACCCACAGTCCCTCTCTATATTCAACTACTCAGGATCTCCGGGAATTTAACCTGCAGTCCCTGCATCAGTATCTCTGGGTCTCCGGGAGTCGAACCCGCAGCCCTATGATCTTTGGGAATTGAACCCGCAGTCTGTACCTCAATATCTCAGGATCTCCGGGAATCGAACCTGCCATCCATATTTCAATATTTATTAATAAACTCTGGGTCTCCGGGAATCGAACCCGCAGCCCTTGGATCTCCGGGAATTAAACTCGCAGTCCACCAACACAAACAATAAAGGAAGGAAAAGCACAGAGAAATATGATATGCCAAAATTACAATTCACCAAAACCAGTATCAACAAATATCAAGAAGTTCAAGTAAGACAATTAGGCACTTAGACAGATAAATCCTATCTAACCATGCTTTTCTAATGAATATCAGGTAAATATCACGATTTAATCAGCTAAGAACAGAAATATCACGAATTGAACAATTCAAGTAAGGTGGGTTCCAACAATCTGCACATGTACACGCCGTCACCTAGTGTACAAGGTATTTAAATTAACACATAGTGTCCTAGGGGTGAAGGTTCCCCCACACGAGGTTAGACAAGCCACTTACCTCGACTCCGGTACGAAACCGCTAAGAGACAACTCTCTTGCCACGAGTATAGACCTCTACAGGTGTAGTATCTGATCAAAATCAATAGAAGTACATCAAAATAGGTCAATTGGGAATTACCCAATCGAAACAACTCGAAATACACCAAAAACCACAAGTTGCCAAAACCTGACTTTCGGTACGCTTTTCGAAAAATTACGAAAGTTATATTTTTGGGTTTATTATCTCAACACGAGTCCATGCATATAAAATTTACCAAAATCGGACTCTATCTTCCCATTTAAATTAATGATTTTCCATAATTTAGGCCTAGGGTGAAAACCTCCATTAATCCACCTCCAATCCTATATTTTCAGAGGTTAAATCCGTGGTTTAACAATATATTAACATAAAATTAGTCTAGGAGTGATTACCTGATGTTTTCCCTTGATTTCCTCCTTAAAATCGCTAAAACCATCTCCTAGTTCGAACCCTCCAATGTGTTTAAGTGTTCTGAAATTTTGAGTTACTGATTTTTAAACACTTCAGGGGTTTTGGCTTCTGCGGCCCCACAGCCGCTTCAGCGGATCCGCTTTTGTGGAACAATGGTCGCTTCTGCGACCCCTTTGCTTACAATCGAGTTCCGCTTGCTCGGACTCCCAGTCGCTTCTGCGACTTCGCTTATGCGGACATAAGTGCGCTTCTGCGGAAGGCCCCAAACGGTCCACTCTCGCTTCTGCGGAAGCCTTTCCGCTCCAGCGGGATCGCTTCAGCGATCCATGATCTGCTTCTGTGGACTAGGCTGGCCTCCTAAAATCTCGCACCTGCGCGACCATTGTTGCTTCTGCGGACTCGCTTCTGCGGTCCAAGTTCCGCAGAAGCGAAAACAACAGAAGGCAGACACCAGCCTGCTACAACTTCCAATTTCCTGGCGTTTAATCACCCGAACTCATCCCGAGGCCCCCGGAACCTCAACCAAAAATGCAATTCTACTCTAAATCACCATAAGAACTTGTTCAAATCATAGAAACATGCCCTTAAACACAGAAATCACCAAATCAAAGCGAGTTCAAGCCTAAGTTTCATCCTAAACTTCTGAAACCTACATGCTATCAAAAACCCGACCAAACGATGTCTGAATGACCTGAAAATTTGGAGACATATCCAAAATCACCTAACGAAGATACTGCAACTGTCGGAATTCCATTCCGACGCCTGGATTAAAATCTCACCTATCGATTGGATTTTCAAAAATTTCAAACTTCGGCATTTCAATCCTAATTGAGCTACAGACCTCCAAATACATTTCGAACGCGTTCCCAACCCCGAAATCACCTAACGGAGCTAATGGAACCATCGAATCTCCGTTCCGAGGTCATCTTAACACTGTTCCAAATACGGGCCATTTTTCAACTACAAAGCTCTCATTTAGGGACCAAGTGTCCCAAAACACTCCAAATTCCAGAACCGACCCTCCCGGCAAGCCACAATAGTAGAAATGAACGTAGGGGAACAGTTTATTGGGGATTGAGGCATAAATTTAAAAAACGACCGGCCATGTCGTTAGAATACCCCTCTCTTGGAATCATTAATGAAAATGACAAAAAAACAATATTGAAAAAAAGGAAAAAAATAATAATAACAAAACAAAGGAAAGTCACAAGAAAAACAAAGGAATCAAGTGAACTACGTTCGACCGGATTCCTCAAAGAGGATATGTAGGCGCCTCATGGCTAGGTCATAGTGTAACGAAAATCAAAGATTCCCCAAGAAAGAAAATTGGGGCAGAATTTATATTTTTTATTTTAGAAAAAATATGATTCCAAGAGTTGTAATTTCTAACCCATTAAATCTATTTTGAATCTTTTGATATCCTTTTCTTTTATCCTCACACAAAAACCCATATTGATGTCCAAAAAAGACCTCTAGATCATTATCTGAGAGGTTCCGAGTAAGGCAAATGAAAGCCAAAAATAGAACATTGATCCCCGACGGAGTGAGGATCATGAGCTGAAGGAATCGATAGCCAAAATAGTCCCCAGTAGAGAGAATCTTATCGATAACATTCCAATCCCCAGTCGAAAAAGAAAAATAAGATGAGAGAGTCTTATCGGTGAAAACCTTTACGGGCACTATAAGGCGACAAAAGCTGAGAGAAACAAAATGAGAGAGTCTTATGGTGAAAACCTTCACATGCACCATAAGGCGACGGGAGTTGAGGGAAACAAGAGAGTATCATTAGTGAAAACCCCTCGAAGGGCACTATGAGGTGGCAAAATGAGAGAAAAGATCCGCATTTGGCAAAAGAGTTGGGTGCTTGTTTATCCCCAGCAAAATGAGGCCATCAGAAAAATTGATTGATATAAATAGAATGGGTTGATTAATCCGGAATGCACGACATGATCGTTGGGATCGATTATACCATTGAGATAAGTTCTTTTACTTTTTCTTCTCCCTGACATTGGTTCAGATAGACTTTTTCCTTTTCTATATTTTGAAGTCATCACTTTCTTTTTTTAAAGTCTTTTTCTCTAGTGGTTTGTTTTTGAGAAAGATTTTTCAGAGCTTACTACCAATTGCCTAAATGGTGCAGAGCAAGCATGATAGACTGAAGATAAGGGAAATTTGGAGAAAAGCAGAAAAATAACAGTTGAGAAATTTATGGATAAGGATCGTTAGGAAGAAGGAGCCTCCCCGAAAGACCATCGACCAAAGTTTCGAGAGGGTCAGACGACACAGAGCGGGGAAAGGAGAAAAGGAAAAATCATCCCCACCAGGAATATCATCCCCAGCAAATAACATCATTCCCCAACAAATTTTGGGAACGTAGAGCAGGGAAAGGAAAAAGGGCGAAACCATCCTCAGCAGGAGTGGCACAACCACTCACCACATTTTAAACTAACAAAATTTTCTTTTATTTGAAGCAGGGAAAGAAAATGTTATTGATAGCAGAAAGGCATGCCAACAAGGAAGATCACCAAAACTGGGGCAGAAAATTTTCTGCCATTGTTGAAAATTTTCTCGGAGAAACGTGGAAATCAATTCAAGTTATAAGGAAAAAACCATCCTCAGCAGGAGTGGCACGACCACTCACCGCACTTTAGACTGACAAAATTTTCTTTGATTTAAGAACATGATCAAGCGTTTTGCGCTGCATCAATCTTTGTAATTACCAAATCAAGCACCACATGTCAGGGGTGTCCACCTTCAAATAGGATGTGATGGGTCTATCCACCCTCAAATATGATATGGTAGGTCTATCCGCCCTCAAATAGGATATGATGGGACTATCCGCCCTCAAATAGGATATTATGGGACTATGCGCCCTCAAATAGGATATTATGGGTCTATCGGCCCTCAAATAGGATATGATGGGTCTATCCACCCTCAAATATGATATTTTGGGACTATCCACCCTCAAATAGGATATGATGGGACTATCCGCCATCAAATAGGATATAATGGGACTATCCGCCCTAAAATAGGATATGATGGGACTATCTGCCCTAAAATAGGATATGATGGGACTATCCGCCCTCAAATAAGATATGATGGGACTATCCGCCTCAAATAGGATATGATGGGACTATCCGCCCTATAATAGGATATTATGGGACTATCCACCCTCAAATAGGATATGATGGGACTATCCGCCCTCAAATAGGATATGATGGGACTATCCGCCCTCAAATAGGATATGATGGGACTATTCGCCCTTATATAGGATATCATGGGACTATCCGCCCTTAAATAGTATATCATGGGACTATACAGCCTCAAATAGGATATCGTGGGACTATCCGCCCTCAAATTAGATATTATGGGACTATCCACCCGCAAATAGGATATTATGGGACTATCCGCCCTCAAATAGGATATTATGGGACTATCCGCCCTCAAATAGGATATCATGGGACTATCCGCCCTCAAATAGGATATCATGGGACTATCCGCCATCAAATAGGATATTATGGGACTATCCACCCTCAAATAGGATATTATGGGACTATTTGCCCTCAAATAGGCTATCATGTGACTATCCGCCCTCAAATTGGATATCATGGGACTATTCGCCTTCAAATAGGATATTATGGACTATCCGCCCTCAAATAGGATATGATGGGAATATCCGCCCTCAAATAGGATATGATGGGATTATCCGCCCTCAAATAGGATATTATAGGACTACCTGCCCTCAAATAGGATATGATGGGACTATCCGCCCTCAAATAGGATATCATGGGACTATCCGCCCTCAAATAGGATATCATGGGACTATCCGCCCTCAAATAGGATATCATGGGACTATCCGCCCTCAAATAGGATATCATGGGACTATCCGCCCTCAAATAAGATATCATGGGACTATCCGCCCTCAAATAAGATATTTTGGGACTATCCGCCCTCAAATAGGATATTGAATTGAGTCCTTCCTCAAAAGGACGTTTAATTTATTTGGACCCAAGTAGTCCTGCTTGTATAAATATTTCTAAATATATATTTCATAAATTACTGCCAAATAAATTTTATTTTTTAAGTTGTTGATGAAGTCAGGAGTCCGCCTGAAGAGAGGAATGTCGTTTATATTTAGAAAGATGTTGTTAAGTTCGGGAGCCCACCCATATAACAGAGGAATACATTTCAGTCTTTACATTTCAAATGTGGAAATCAGTAGCCCGCCAGGAGAGCAAAATATTACAACAAAAAAATCCCCAGCATAAATCAAAATTAAGAAATCAAAAGGAAGGCAGTGATGGTTAGTTCAAGATTCGAAGAAAAATAATGCTAAGCCCACAAGAAGGAAATAAATAGTCCAAGTTCGGCAATCAAGAGAGGCCGACAAGTAGAGTCAAGAATAAAGAAACATCTGAGGAAGCGAGTCAACAAGAAAGCAAGGCCACAAGAGCAAGCATGAATATCTAAACAAGATTTTGTAATTTCATAGACTAGTTTAGTCTAGCTTCTTATTTTTTGTTTATCACGGTGTAATAAGGAGATCAGTAAGCAGTGGTAGCAGCAACAACAACAGTAACAACAATAACAACAAAATCACAGTTCCAAGGTAGTCCCAGCTACCAAAACTTCCAGAACTACATTGACCTGATTCCCTTTTAGCCATGGATATGTAGGAGACCTTTTGAAGCAAAGGTTCGGTCAAATCTTTCAAAAAATGCTTCACACGGAGTACTCAAATGGACAAAAATTGCTCGTATCCTCTCACTTTATCTTTGCACGAAAACTCTTCGTGTTTCCTAACAAAGAGGGGCAGCTGTGAGCAGATGGTTTTTGCCTCACGAGAACTACTCCCAAAGAACTCAAAACAAAAACTGTCTGTTTTATTATGTGTATTTTTGTGAATTTTCATAGTATTTTATGTTATTATTTGCCCGTGTCCGTGCATGTTTATGAATTTAATTGAATATAATAAAATAAAAATAATAATGCACAAAATGTGTTGCATTTACATTTAGGATTAATTAAGTAAGCGTTTGTTTTATAAAAAATGAAAAAATCACAAAATAACGTACTTGGTATTTTTAATGTTTAGTTTCAAATTTTATGAATTTTCTTTTAGTTTGGTGTTAAATTATTTATGGTAATTATTACTTAGAGTTAAATGGTAGTTTATAAGATAATTTTGGCTTATAATTTAATTAGGATTTTTAGTTATTGATTTTAGGAATTAAAAGAAGAAAAGAAAAAGAGAAAAATATGAACAAAATCGGATTGGGCCAAAGGTTTAAGCTGAAATCAAGCCCAAAACAAGGCCTTTACCCAATCCAAAAAAGCCTGATCTCTCACATAACTCAGACGGCGTCGTAAAGGCTTCTCAGATCTGGACCGTTGATCAAATAGTTCTAACGGTCTAGTTCAGCTCCCAACTAAATTCAAACGATGGCGTTTCAATTGTTTAATCTGAACCGTCCATCTCCCTAGAACTAACGGTCTCCAGTTTCCCCCATAACCTAGTCGATTTTACCCGGTTCAACCAAGTCTCATAATGTGACCAAACAACATCATTTTATTTAAGTGAATTGATCCAGGCCATCGATCTCTCTTGATCGAATGGCCAAGGTCAGACCACCCCACTATATAATTTCAAACTCTCACCCAGCCCCCCAAGCCAACCCCCTTCTCCCGTCTCTCTCAAACCCTCAGAGATCAGCCCTTCTCCCGCCTCACTCCACCGTCAACCACCCATCAAAAATTACCTCACAGCAATTTCGGTGGTCCAATGACCCTTATCTTTACACTATCGAACCCCAATGATGTGACGACCCGGCCCATCGTCTTGGAAATTACCAGCCCGTTACCTTTTATTTTTATGTTCCATGCTTTTATATTGGTGTTAGAGTTTATCGGGTGAGTTAGAAGTGATTCTTGTTGAAAATGAGGCAAATAGCCTTTTGGAAGGAAGCTTGAATATGGAAAGTCAACCTGGAGTTGACTATTTAGTTAGAGGGCTTAGAATCGAATTCTGATGATTTGGTTAGTCCCGGGAGGTGATTTGTGACTTAGGGGAGCGATCGGAATTGAATTTGGAGGTCCGGTGTAGAAATAGGCTTGAATTGGCGAAGGTTGAATTTTGGCGATATCCGAATGGTAGGTGAGATTTTGATCCGGGAGTCAGAATGGAATTCCGACAATTCCCTTGCTTTGTTATGTGATTTTGGATATGTCTGCAAAGTTTCAGGTTATTCGGACATCGTTTGGTCGGGTTTTTGATCGAATGTTGGTTGCAGAAGTTTAAATGAAAACTTAGGCTTGAATTTGCTTGGATTCGATGTTTTCCGTGTTTAAGGGCGTGTTTTTAGGATTTGAACAAGTTTGTATCGTGTTATGGAGTATGTTGGTGGTTTTAGTTAGGGTCCCGGGGGCCTCGAGGTGAATTCGAACCTTCTTCCGTGCATTTGGAACTTAGAAAAATCTGCAGAAATTGCAGATTCTGTGCAGGAGATTCTAAGCCTTCGCGTTCGCGTAGGCAATACACGTTTGGTCATCGCGTTCACGGTCGAAGGTGTCGCGATCATGTAGGAAGGAAAAGTAAAGCATTGCGAACGCGTGAGAGGCATCGCGTTCGCGTAGAGGAAAAATGGTCTGTTGAGATTTTATTCATCGCGAACGCGTGAGAGGCGTCGCATTCGCATAGAGGAAGATCGAGGGCTGCCACGTTTGTTCATCATGAATGCGTGCGTTGTAACGCGAACGCGTAGGGTAAAATGGTCTGGCAGAAAATTAAATTCCAGAACAGTCCAGTCGCGGGGCTCATTCACAAAAACACCATTTTTGAGTCTTAGAGAGAGAAACTCGCGAGAAATTGCTGGGAATTCATCGGAGGTAAGTTTTATGGCCTAATTACATTATTTTATCATGGAATCTTCGAGTATTATACTGTTAATGGGAGATTAATGGGGGATTTTAGCCCTACGCCAAGATTATGGAAAATCAATGATTTGAATGGGCAAATGGTGTCCGATTTTGGTAAATTTTATATGTATGGACTCGTGTTGTGACGAGGATTCCGAATATGTGACTTTCATAATTTTTCGAGAAACGTATCGAAAGTCGGGTTTTGCCAACTTGGTAGTTTTTGATGTAATTTGAATTTCTTTGATTGGGTAATGTCCCATTGGTCCATATTTATGTATTTCTACTACATATGATCAGATTCTACACCTGTGGAGGTTGATTCTCATAGCAAGGGCATCGCGAATTAGTCGTCGAGGCGAGTCAAGGTGAGTAATGGGTGTGGGTGATGACCAGCGGGTTCGAAACCCCGGTATACCACTTTGTGACGCTGTATAGCAGCGAGACACGTACTCTCCTGTGAGTGCGGGGTCGACTGTGATTGGGGACTATAGATTAGTCTGACCTGTTGATATTATACTGTGTTATTGGCTATTCTTGAGCCGGTGAACCTCCTTCTTGGATGGTTGTGCACATTATTGGGCTGTGAGCCAGTTATTGGAATCCTGCGAGGATCGTTATCATTGTTTTTGTGATATTGGCATGTTATTTTACTAACAGTCCTGAGCTATCACTGTCATTATGTTTTTTTCCAAACTCTGGAACCTCTGATATACTGTTTTCTAATGAGAAATGATAAAAAGAGTTTTCAAAACTACTTTTGAGCCTGTGAGGCTGCATTTGCATATTAGCTGACTGGTAGTGGATCGGGCTGCGTGCCACAGCGTATTCATGATATTGTGCTTGGGCAGTAGGAGCCTCTCCGGAGTCTGAACCCCCACAGTGAGCACGGGTACCCAAATTGGATCGGGCTACGCGCCGTAGCGGTCATTTCAAGCATTGCATTGCATTTAGCTACATCTGATAGCTGTTATATTGTTTTGCTGGTACTTGGTGGTACATATATTGTTGTTATTGATACAGCTACATGGTATTTGATTCTAGCTTTACATAGTGCTATATTGACATTTCTTACCTTTCGCTGTCTTACCCCTGTTCATTACCACTGAGTCTGGAAGTACTCACTTTACTCCCTGCACCTTGTGTGCAGATCCAGGTACGTCTCAGCAAACCTGACCCAATAGCTGTTCGGAGATACTTTCGAGAAAGTCAAGGTAGCTGCCGCGTCCGCAAGACCTGACTCCCCTTCCGGCTTTCTTTTATTCATGTTGTTATCTGTTTCCACACTTGAGTACTGATGTAGACACTATTTTACTTGTATACTCTTTAGAGGCTCTTGACTCTTGACCCCTGGTCCTTGGGGAGTTGTTATTGTTTTGGGACGTGAACCCCGTACTTGGTTGTTTCACTATTGTTGTTCTATCCTTGTTTACACCTAAAATGGTTAAAAGTGAGCTAATAGCTCCGTGAGCTCTGTGGATTGGTCGGGCTGGCCTAGCAGTGTGCTGGGCGCCATCACGACCGGGTTTGGGGTCATGATAAGTTGGTATCGGAGCCTAGGTTACTAGGCCTCATGAGTCTTGAGCCGGTTAGTATAGTCTTGTGGATCGGTTCGGGGACGCCTGTACTTATCCTCGGGAGGCTGTGAACCTTTAGGAAACACTTCACATTTCTTGAACTCTGTCGTGCGATCTTGTTGTTCTGAGAATTGAACTTATGTATTCTATTCTCTCGCAGATGGCGAGAACTCGAGCTTCAGGACGAGGTGGACGACCTTCATTGCCACTTGCTAGAGGTCGTGGGCACGGTCGTGGTAGAGGTAGAGGTAGGGCAGCTGAGGCAGTGCCAGCTGACCCGCCCATTATACCTATTCAGGGGCAGCCCCTAGTGGTTGATGCTCCAGCAGCCCCAGCTCAGGCCCAGACGGTGTCTATTGCCATTCCTTGTCTTCAGGAGACTCTGGCCTAGATATTATCATTGTGTTCCAGATTGGCTCATGTAGTATCAGCTACCGCTATTGCAGCGACATCCCAGACAGGGGGTGGTCAGCAGACTCTTGCAGCTCGCACACCTGAGCAGGTGGTTCAGGGACTTCAGATGCCAGAGGCGGTCCCCGCTTAGGTTGTTGCACCAGTTGTTCCTCGAGCTACACCAGCTCCAGAGCATATGGTTCAGGTTATGCCCGACGACGAGCCACATCATCTAGAAAGATTTGGTAGACTCCAGCCACCTCATTTCAGTGGTACTGAGGGCGAGGATGCCCAGGGTTTCTTAGATAAGTGCCAGAGGATGCTACGTACAGCTGGTATTCTTGAGTCTAGTGGGGTTTCATTCACTACTTTCCAGTTTACTGGTCCAGCGTTCGATTGATGGGAGGAGTTTGAGAGGCGTAGGCCCGCGGGAGCAGCACTTCTTACATGGCAGCAGTTTTCTACTCTCTTCTTGGAGAAGTATGTACCTCAGTCCCGTCGTGAGGAGCTTCGCAGCCTGTTTGAGTGGTTGGTACAGGGCGACATGTCAGTGACACAGTATGAGCTGAGATATACACAGTTGGCTTGGCATGCCACATGGATGATCCCGACTGATAGGGAGAGGATTAAGAGGTTCATTGATGGCCTCAACTACTTAATTCGCATTCTTATGACCAGAGAGAGAGTTCTATCATCATCTTTTGAGCAGGTTGTGAATATGGCACGCTCCATTTAGGCGGATCGTCGCGGGGAGCGGGAGGAGAGGGAGGCCAAGAGGCCTCATGGTTCTGGTAGCTTCAGTGGTGCTCCATCTAGAGGGCATTTTCAGCAGGGCAGAGGTCGCTCATCTAGACCTTCTCATTCAGGCCGCCCTGAGCAGAGCAGAGCTTCTTCTGTTCGTGGTCACTGGGGATTCCAGCAGGGCCAGTCTTCATTTAGTGCCCTCCCAGCTCAGAGTGCAGCACCTACTACTTTTTCAGCCCAAGGTTCATCTGCGGCGAGGGGTTCCCTTCAGTCCCCTTCTCCAGCACCAGGTAGCTGTTTTGAGTGTGGCGAGTTTGGCCACATGAGGAGGAAGTGCCCTCGACTTTGTAGGGATAGGGCTCAGCAGAGGGATCAACCCTCCTCTTCAGCACCATCTCAGACTAGTAGAGGTGGAGGTCAGTCTTCTCGTAGTCACCCCAGAGGCGAGGAGCAATCCAATGGAGGCCAGACACGATTCTATGCACTTTCGGACAGGCGTGATGCAGTTGCTTCCGATGCAGGGATTACAGGTATCATTTCTATCTGTCACAGAGATGCCTCTGTTCTATTTGACCCAGGGTCCACATATTCGTACGTGTCTTCTTATTTTGCACATCACTTGGGTGCGACCAGTGGTTGTCTTGATTTGCCTGTTCATGTATCCACCCCCCTGGGTGATACGATTATTGTGGATCATGTCTATAGATCTTGTGTTATTTCTATTGGGGGTCTGGAGACCCAGGCAGATCTGTTATTGTTAGGGATGGTGGACTTTGATGTGATATTGGGTATGGACTGGTTGTCTCCGTACCATGCTATATTGGACTTTCGTGCTAAGACAGTTACGTTGGCTATTCCTGGTATTCCTCAGATTGAGTGGCGGGGTTCGACTGATTTCGTCCCTAGCCGTGTTATTTCATTTTTAAAGGCTCAGAGAATGGTTGAAAAGGGGTGTTTGTCGTATTTCGCATTTGTGAGGGATATGGGAGTTGAGTCTCCTAGCATTGATTCTGTACATATTGTGAGGGACTTTCCAGATGTATTCCCCTCAGACCTGCCGGGTATGCCACCAGACAGGGATATTGATTTTGGCATTGACTTATTGCCGGGCACTCAGCCCATTTCTATTCCTCCTTATCAGATGGCACCAGCTGAGCTGAAGGAATTGAAAGAGCAACTTCAAGAGCTTTTGGATAAAGGATTCATTCTGCCTAGTGTGTCCCCGTGGGGTACACCGGTGTTATTTGTTAAGAAGAAAGATGGTTCCATGCGGATGTGTATTGATTATAGACAATTGAATAAGGTAACAGTGAAGAACAAGTACCCTCTACCGCGCATTGATGATTCGTTTGATCAGTTACACGGTGCGAGAGTGTTTTCTAAGATTGATCTTCGTTCAGGCTATCATCAGTTGAAGATCAGGGACTCTGATATTATGAAGACTGCATTCAGGACTAGATATGGCCACTATGAGTTCCTTGTGATGTCTTTTGGGCTGACCAACGCCCCAGCAGCATTCATGCATCTGATAAACAGTGTGTTCAGGCCGTATTTGGATTCATTCATGATCGTGTTCATTGATGACATCCCGTAGTCAGGAGGAGCATGCTCAGCATTTGAGTATTGTGTTGCAGAGATTGAGGGAGGAGAAGCTATATGCTAAATTCTCCAAGTGTGAGTTTTAGCTCGAGTCAGTAGCATTTCTGGGTCATGTGGTGTCTCGTGATGGTATTCAGGTTGATCCGAAGAAGATAGAGGCGGTGCAGAGTTGGCCTAGACCGTCCTCAACTACATAGATCAGGAGTTTTCTTGGCTTGGCGGGATATTATCACCGGTTTGTTCAGGGGTTTTCATCCATTGCTTCTTCTTTGACTAAGTTGACGCAGAAGGGTGCACCATTCGTGTGGTCGGATGAGTGCGAGGAGAGCTTTCAGAAGCTCAAGACAGCTTTGACCACAGCTCCAGTATTAGTGTTGCCATCAACTTCAGGTTCATATACTGTATATTGTGATGCCTCGAGAGTGGGTATAGGTTGTGTATTGATGCAGGAGGGTAGAGTGATTGCTTATGCTTCTCGGCAGTTGAAGCCACATGAGAAGAACTACCCTGTTCATGATTTGGAGCTAGCTGCCATAGTTCATGCCTTGATGATTTGGAGGCACTATTTGTACGGCGTGTCCTGTGAGGTGTATATCGATCATCGTAGTCTCCAGCATTTGTTCAAACAGAGGGATCTTAATTTGAGACAGCGGAGATGGCTTGAGTTTCTCAAGGATTATGACATTAATATTCTATATCATCCGGGAAGGCCAATGTGGTGGCCGATGCTTTGAGTCGGAAGGCGGTCAGTATGGGCAGCTTGGCAGATATTCCAGCTGAGGAGAGATCATTTGCTTATAATGTTCAGGCGCTAGCCAATCGGCTAGTGAGGTTAGACATTTCAAAGCCCAGCAGGGTGTTGGCTTGTGTTGTATCTCGGTCTTCTTTATATGACCGTATTCGTGAGCGCAAGTATGATGATCCACACTTGGTTGTCCTTAAGGACAGAGTTCAGCATGATGATACTAGAGATGTCAGTGATGGTGTATTGAGGATGCAGGCCGGATATGTGTGCCCAATGTTGATGGCCTTCGTGAGTTGATTCTGGAGGAGGCCCATACCTCGCGGTATTTTATTCATCCAGGAGCCGCAAAGATGTACCAAGACTTGAAACAACATTATTGGTGGAGAAAGATGAAGATAGACATTGTTAGATATGTAGCACGGTGCCTCAACTGTCAGCAAGTTAAGTATGAGCATTAGAGGCCCGGTGGTGTATTCCAGCGCATTGATATTCCCGAATGGAAGTGGGAAAGGATCACTATAGACTTTGTTAGTGGACTCCGTCGGACAACAAGGAAGTTTGATTCAGTTTATGGATAGGCTGACCAAGTCAGCTCATTTCATTCCTGTGTGTACTACATACTTCTCGGAGCGGTTGGCTGAGATATTCATTCATGACATTGTGAGATTGCATGGAGTTCCAGTTTCTATCATATCGGACAGAGGTACTCAATTTACTTCGTAGTTCTAGAGGACATTTCAGCGTGAGTTGAGCTCACAGGTTGAGTTGAGTACTGCATTTCATCCTCAGGTGGACGGACAGTCCGAGCGTATTATTCAGATCTTGGAGGATATGTTGAGAGCTTGTGTTATTGACTTTGGTGGTTCATGGGCTGATTATTTGCCTCTCGCAGAGTTTGCCTATAATAATAACTACCAATCCAGTATTTAGATGGCACCGTATGAGGCTTTATATGGGGACAGTGGGTTGGTTTGAGCCCGGTGAGGCAAGGTTATTGGGGACAGAGATAGTCCAGGATGCTTTGGATAGGGTGAAAGTTATTCAGGAGAGACTTTGCACAGCTCATCGCGCCAGAAGAGTTATGCGGACCGGTAGGTTCGGGATGTGTCTTATTCTGTGGGTGAGAAAGTCTTGCTGAAGGTTTCGCCGATGAAGGGCGTCATGAGATTTGGGAAGAAAGGAAAGCTCAGTCCGAGATTCATTGGTCCTTTTGAGATCCTCAGGAGGATTGGAAAGGTGGCGTATATGCTTGCTTTGCCACCTAATCTATCGGGAGTTCATCCAGTGTTTCACGTATCCATGCTCCGGAAATATGTTGGCGACCCATCACATGTGTTGGACTTTAGCACTATTCAGCTTGATGATGACTTGACCTATGATGTGGAGCCTATAGCTATATTGGGTCGTTAGGTGAGAAGATTGAGGTCCAAGGACATTGCATTAGTTAAGGTTCAGTGGAGAGGTCGACCCATGGAGGAGGTCACTTGGGAGATCGAGCGGGAGATGCGGAGCAGATATCCTCACTTATTTGAGTCTTCAGGTATGTTTCTTGACCCGCTCGAGGACGAGCGTTTGCTTAAATGGGGGAGAATGTGACGACCCGGACCGTCGTCACGGGAATTACCACCCCGTTACCTTTCATTTATATGTTCCATGCTTTTATATCGGTGTTAGAGTTTATCGGGTGAGTTATGAGTGATTCTGGTTGAAAATGAGGCAAATAGCCTTTTGGAAGGAAGCTTGAATATAAAAAGTTAACCTGGAGTTGACTATATAGTTAGAGGGCTCGGAATCGGATTCTGATGATTTGGTTAGTTCCGGGAGGTGATTTGTGACTTAGGGGAGCGATCGAAATTGAATTTGGAGGTCCAGTGTAGAAATAAGCTTGAATTGGCTAAGGTTGAATTTTGGCTATATCCGAACGGTAGGTGAGATTTTGATCCAGGAGTCGGAATGGAATTCTGACAATTCCCTTGCTTTGGTATTTGATTTTAGATATGTTTGCAAATTTTCAAATCATTCGGACATCGTTTGGTCAGGTTTTTGATCGAATGTTGGTTACGGAAGTTTAAATGAAAACTTAGGCTTGAATTTGCTTGGATTCGATGTTTTCTGTGTTTAAGGGCATGTTTTTAGGATTTGAACAAGTTTGTATCGTGTTATGGAGTATGTTGGTGGTTTTCGTTGGGGTCCCGGGGGCCTCGGGGTGAATTCGAACCTTCTTCCGGGCATTTGGAACTTAGAAAAATCTGCAGAAATTGCAGATTCTGTGCAGGAGATTCTAAGCCTTCGCGTTCGCGTGGCTCTGGCCGCGTTCATGTAGGCAAGGCAGGTTTGGTCATCGCGTTCATGGTCGAAGGTGTCGCGATCGCGTAGGAAGGAAATGTAAAGCATCGCGAACGCGTGAGAGGCGTCGCGTTCGCGTAGAGGAAAAATGATATGTTGAGATGTTATTCATCGCGAACGCATGAGAGGCGTCGCGTTCGCGTAGAGGAAGATCGAGGGCTGCCGCATTTGTTCATCGTGAACGCGTGCGTTGTAAAGCGAACGCATAGGGTAAAATGGTCTTGCAGAAAATTAAATTCCTGAACAGTCCAGTTGCGGGGCTCATTCACAAAAACACCATTTTTGAGTCTTAGAGGGAGAAACTCACGAGAAATTACTGGGATTTCATTGGGTATTCGTCGGAGGTAATTTTTATGGCCTAATTACGTTATTTTATCATGGAATCTTCGAGTATTTAATTGTTAACGGGAGATTAATGGGGGATTTTATCCCTAGGCCAAGATTATGGAAAATCAATGATTTGAATGGGCAAATGGTGTCCGATTTTGGTAAATTTTATATGCATGGACTCGTGTTGAGACGAGGATTCCGAATATGTGACTTTCATAATTTTTCGAGAAGCGTACTGAAAGTCGGGTTTTTCCAACTTGGTAGTTTTTGATGTAATTTGAATTTCTTTGATTGGGTAATGTCCCATTGGTCCATATTGATGTATTTCTACTACATATGATCAGATTCTACACCTGTGGAGGTTGATTCTAGTGGCAAGGGCATCACGGATTAGTCGTCGAGGCGAGTCAAGGTGAGTAATGGGTGTGGGTGATGACCAGCGGGTTCGAAACCCCGGTATACCACTTTGTGACGCTGTATAGCAGCGAGACACGTACTCTCCTGTGAGTGCGGGGTCGACTGTGATTGGGGACTATGGATTAGTCTGACCTGTTGATATTATACTGTGTTATTGGCAATTCTTGAGCCGGTGAACCTCCTTCTTGGATGGTTGTGTATATTATTGGGCTGTGAGCCAGTTATTGGAATCCTGCGAGGATCGTTATCATTGTTTCTGTGATATTAACATGTTATTTTACTAACAGTCCTGAGCTATCACTGTCATTATGTTTTTTTCCAAACTCTGGAACCTCTGATATACTGTTTTCTAATGAGAAATGATAAAAAAAGTTTTCAAAACTACTTTTGAGCCTGTGAGGCTGCATTTGCATATTAGCTGACTGGTAGTAGATCGAGCTGCGTGCCGCAGCGTATTCATGATATTGTGCTTGGGCTGTAGGAGCCCCTCCGGAGTCTGAACCCCCACAGTGAGCACGGGTACATAAATTAGATCGGGCTACGCGCCGTAGCGGTCATTTCATGCATTGCATTGCATTTAGCTACATCTGATAGTTGTTATATTGTTTTGCTGGTACTTGCTGGTACAAATACTGTTGTTATTGATACTGCTGCAGGGTATTTGATTATAGCTTTACATAGTGTTATATTGTGATTTCTTACCTTTCGCTGTCTTACCCCTGTTCATTACCATTGAGTCTGGAAGTACTCACTTTACTCCCTGCACCTTGTGTGCATACCTAGGTACGTCTCAGCAGACCTGACCCAGTAGTTGTTCGGAGATACTTCGGGAAAGTCAAGGTAGCTGCCGCGTCCGCAGGACCTGATTCCCCTTCCAGCTTTCATTTATTCATGTTGTTATCTGTTTCCGCACTTGAGTACTGATGTAGACACTATTGCACTTGTATACTCTTTAGAGGCTCTTGACTCTTGACCCCTGGTCCTTGTGGAGTTGTTATATTTTTGGGACGTGATCCCCGTACTTGGTTATTTCACTATTTTTGTTCTATCCTTGTTTACACCTAAAATGGTTGAAAGTGAGATAATAGCTCCGTGAGCTCTGTGGATTGGTCGGGCTGGCCTAGCAGTGTGTTGGGCACCATCACAATCGAGTTTGGGGTTGTGACAAATGACCTCCTCATCCCCCCGCCCCATAACAATTTTCCTCGAATCCCAGCCTAGCTTCTCAAATAATCAAAATCCTAACAGGCCCTCCGCCATGTCCGGCAGCACCATGTCCGATGACCACCAAAATTACACCCCTGAACCACCATCACCTCCTCATCCCAAATACCAACTCTGTTTCATTCGAATCACCCCAGGACCCGTCGAATAACGAATCTAAGCTAAGAACCCTAGCACCGCCCTAAAAATCCTTGGTGGCGGCGCCAACCCTAAACCTTTCCCAAGTCACACCCCTGAACCCCTAGACTATCCTCGTCCCAAAGTCAAAGGTTAAACCAACTGGACAAGACCTAGGGAGCCAAAACCTAGAACCTGCCCATGTAAAGGAAATTTGAGGTCCTTAATCGACCTTAGTCGAGTGTTTTCTGTCGAGAACACTCGATTAAGGTCCATTTTGGCCTCAAAGTTTAATTCGAAGTTCCAAATAGGATGGGTTCATTTGGTCTAAGATTTCGAGGTATTTCTGCTTCTTTATTTCTCCTTTTGTTTTTATTAATGATAGTTTGATTAATTTCGTTATATTTTATCATTTTTATGTCAATTATTTTCTTCCTTCTCTGTTTGACGTTTTTCTTGGTCCATTTTTCCTCTGATCAATTAGCACGTTTTATAAGCTATTTGAATCCATTAAATATGTGTGTCCCTTGGTTTGGTTTTAAAGTTAATAAATTCTTATACAAAAAAAAAAAACTGTGGCTATTTCTATAAGTTTTGCTGGTATTATTGGTTAAATTGTTTCAGTTTGTGTGATGTTTGTTTCCCTTCTCATTGTTGTTCGCCATTTTGCATATGAATTCAGTATAGTTGTAGTATTTAATTGTTTTGTTTAGGTCCGTGTGTTAGTCTATTCCCATGTATCTTGTCAGCCAGAATTTGTGCTTAATAGTTCAATATGATTGAATTCTCATTCATTGGTATCTATTTTGGTGGTATTTGACCTGACCTTGGTTTCTAGCTTGTATTATTGACTGATTTTGATGAATTAAATTAATTATAGCTATTGTAGATTCAGTCCAGTGCTTAATTATACTTTAATGGGTGTTTAAGTTAATTAATTAGATGAATTGGTATAACTAGGCTATGATAGTAGTTCAGGGAACTTCATAATATCAAAGGGGTAATCAACATGTTAATTTTAGGGGTATTAATAGAGATTTTAAGGGGTAATAATTGGAGTTTCAGTGGTTAGTTTGGGGAATTTAGACTTTCAATAATCAAATTGGGGTCTGTCAACAAAATTTAGTGGTACTAAATAATTTTTTTAATAATAATATTAGATTAGTGTGGCACTAATTGAGCTATTTTAATAAGCACTAAGGTAGTGGTTGATTAAAGAAAAAAAAGGGAAGTATATAATGAATTTTTCACTCATTTTGAATGCCTATAAAATGGAGAGCAAGTGACACACATAACAACAGAAGAGAATACACAATAAACTGGAGGAAAGGGAAGCAAATATTTTTTTCAATTTATTGTTGTTGCATTTCGGAATTCATTCCTGTTTTTTGTAGAAGTAGATTGGGTCAAAATTATTTCTATTGTTGCTGGATGTTGCTGTATACTGCTGCCGTGCTGATCATTCCTATTTCTTCTTCTACTGCCTATTACCAGGTACACTTTCGAGTTCAACACTGATGTAACTTTGAGCTTGAAATGGGAATAAAATGGTTTACTTATTTAATCATGAAAGTATGTTGCTTGGACTGTTGTGTGCTGATAGTTAACTAGATTTTAGGTATAGTTGTTAAACTTAGTTGGAAGTCGTTTTATATGTGTAGGAGCCACGGATTGTATAATTGAGACTGGACTGTTTTCTATATTGTTGTGATGTCTAGAATCAATTGTAGTTCATTTCTTAATAGCTGAATATTGTGTATGAAATTTAAAATTAAACTGCATGACTATTATTGTCTGGATTCTAATCATAAGTTTAACATCTGTTTGAATTTGATAACTGTGGAAATACATTTAAACTAGCTTTTTGTTTACTTCAATAATCCAAGTACAAAACCATAAAGTCATTTGAGTAATTAAATGTTATTTAATAGTGTTAATTTGAGCAGTCCAAAATAGTTAGTTGGCTTTGATTTCATATCTAAACCTGTTCATATATAGTATAAAATGAGAAATTGAAACTGAGTTGCTACTTCTGTTGTCAAATTCCTACGTTTAATTGGATTCTCATCTTCAGTGATACTTAAGAATTCACTAGCAAACATATGAATAGATAATATGAGTTGGAATTGAAATTTAGGATTTATAACAATTTAAGATGCTTTTAGTAAGTACTTGGTCCAATTACTTCAGGGCAGCATTTGATCAACCATCAGTCATTTTGGGCCTTAGTGCTCTCACAAATGGCCAGGCCTATGTCCCGCATGCCTTTATGCATACTAAGAATTTTTGGGTTTTAAACAGGCTGTACTCAAAGGCCCAAGTTGTTTGAAGATTTGAATTTGTATGAACTTATGGACTATACTATAGTAGCTCTTAAACAATGCCAATCAATTAAGACTTTATTTTAGAGACAAAATTAAATAGATAATTGTAGTTGCTCTTAGGATGGTTTTAAATAAAATGAGATGATCCTCGCTACACAAAACAAATAAATGGCGGGGCCCTCGATAATTATTATACAAAAATACTTAGACGTCGGGAGGACCGTTTAGCAAATTTTACGTTTTTTTTCTCGAAGATAATAAATGCGTAGTTTCTTTAGGCGAGTATTTTAATATATTACCTTCCTAAATACGGGTGCACATTTATGTGACCCAAATCCAAATCTCAACGAAGTCGAAATGTGTAAAAAATTACGGGTGCACTGGTGCGACGTGGTTCGAGATACATTTTCATGATGTTGCAATTCTTTGTTGAGATAATAATAAAAGCGGTAAAGAGTTTTAAACTTGTATAAGCTCGTAAATGTAAAAAATCAGATAATTTAGCCAAATATGACAATTGAGCGACCGTGCTAGAACCACGGAATTCGAGAATACCTAACACCTTCTCCCGGGTTAACATAATTCCTTATCCGGATTTCTGGTTCGTAGACTATAATACAAAGTCAACCTTTCCTTCGATTCGGGATTCAAACCGGTGACTTGGGACACCATAAATATCTCAAGTGGCGACTCCATTTCTTAATAATTAAATCTCGTTTCGATTGTCCTTTAATTGGAAAAACCCACTTTATTTTATCCTTGCGGGTGTAGCATAAAAACGAGGTGTGACAAATAACATCATAAACGTGGAATCAAACCTCAAAATCATTACTTTTTCATGATACTTCATAAACTTTCATTTTTAGATATTTAAGTCTGAAACACGTCAAATGATGTACGATTTTGACCAAATTTTACAGGAATCGCTTAAACCACATATAAGACATGTACCGGACATCAGAACCAAAATACAGGCCCGATACAAATGCTTTCTAATCCATTTTAATTGCAAATTTCCAAATAAATTTTAGAAAAATAATTTCTTTTAAAAATTTATTTCTAGAACTCGGGACCTTGGATTTTGATTTCGGACATATGCCTGAGTCCTATATTTTTCTACGGACCCTTTGGGACCGTCAAATCACGGATTCAGATCCGTTTACCAAAAATGTTGACCAAAGTTAACTTTAATCATATGAATATCAAAATTCATTAATTTTTACTCAGAATTCATATTTAAGCTTTCCGGCTATGCGACCTGACTGTGCACGCCAATCAAGGCTTGTAAAATGAGGTTTTGAAGGCCTCAGAAGCACGAAATGAAAGAGAAAATAGGTTTTGATCCTTTGGGTCGTCATAGTCTCTTACGTTAAGGAAGGACACAATGTATGCCTTGTACTCTTGGATAATAAAAGGGAGGTTTTGTATCTCTTGACTAAAGGTGAGGATGCAATGTATGCCTTGGACTCCTTATTTTCTTAAAAGGGGAGACAATTGCATCTTCTATCCAAATGAAGTGTGTAATGGGTGTCTTTGACTCTTTTGATTTATATGTACTGCCTATAATTTTATCTAATTTTGTGTTATTTTATTATACAGTTGTTAACAACATGATTACTCAGTTGAATTCTATTGAAACTCTAACTAGTAGCAACTACAAGAAGGGAAAACAAGATGTTAAAATAGTGTTAGGACTGATGGACTTGGACTTTGCATTGATTGAACAGAAACCCGCTGAACCCACAACTACTAGTACTGCTGATAAAAAGGCTAAGTATGAGAAATAGATGAAGTTTAACAAATTAAGTCTCGCGATCATGAAGAGATCTATTTCTGATCATATAAAAGGTGCAATTAAGGATAATGGTAATATAAAAGATTTCTTGAGTGCCATTGGACAGAAATTTCTAGAATCTGATAAAGCTGAGATATGTAGTCTAATTGATTCCTTGTCTACCATAAAGTATGACCTTCAAGGTAGTATCTGTGATCATATTATGAAACTGATTAACATTACTACCAAACTGAACAATTTAGGTGTAATCACTACTGATAATTTTCTTGTTCACCAATCACTAAGGTCCCTTCATGAGCAGTTTAACCAACTTAATACAACCTGTAATGCATAAAAATATAAGTGGAGTGTTTATGAGCTTATTACTATATATGTGGTAGAGGAAGGGAGGATCCAAAATGAGAAAGTAGAGGGTGTAGTAAACTTTGTTAGTTCATCTAGATAAGCCGATTATCCCTCTTATAAAAGAAAAGGAGGACCCAAATTTCATAAAAGGAAATATGGCTAGTCTCATCATCCAAGTGGTAGTAGTGGTCATACTAATAAGCCTGGTGTTAACCAAGGTCAGTTCATAATCCTCTTAGTCCTCAAGCTATAATTAAGAAAGAAGTCAATTGCTGGGATTGCAAACTAGTAGGTCATAAGAAATCTGGCCGTCGTCTGAAAAATAAATCAGGTAATCTTTTGGCTTTTTTCTGCTTTGAAACTAGTCTTGTTCATGTTCCTTTTAAATTCCTGGTGGTTGGATAGTGGTGCAACTGTTCATATAATTAATGACTTGCAGAATCAAGTAAGCAGATGGAAGCCAAAAGAGGATGAAGCCAGTGTTGCTATAGGCAATGGACTCAAAGAAAAAGTAGAGTTTATAGGGACATCTATTTTACCTTTAAAAATAATTCTAGTATTCGTTTAGAAAATACTATTTTTGTACCATCTATGAGACACAAATTAGTTTCGATTACCCTTTTAGACAAAGCTGGTTATTCATTTCAACAAAATAATGATATTGTTAAAATTTCCTATGATTCACATGTTGTTGCTGATGCCTTTTTTAATGATGGTCTATATCACTTGAATGTATTGAATGAAACATTTTTTGCAATGCATGTTGAAAATATTGCCCACAAATGGGTTGTTATGAGTAAAACGGCTTACCTATTATGGCATAGGCGTCTTGGTCGTATTTCAAAAGAGAGAATTGAATGATTGGTAAAGAAAAATATTTTACATGTTCTTGATCCAAAAGATTTCGAAACTTGTGTGGATTGTGTTAAGGGTAAAATGACCAAGGTTAAGATAAAGGGTTCCACTAGGAGCTCTGAACTCTTAGAAATTATTCATACTGATATTAGTGGACCATATGTATCTACTTTCACCAATCACAAATATTTTATCACTTTTATTGATGACTTTTTTAGATATTGTTATATATATCTTTTAAAAGAAAAATCTGAAGCACTTGATAAGTTTAAAATTTATAAGACTGAAGTTGAAAAATGTAACGACCCAGCCCGTCGTTACGAGAATTTACCACCCCGTCATGTTGCAATTACATGTTTTATGCTTTTATATCAGTGTTAGAGCCTATCGGGTGAGTTAGGAGTGAATTGAATTAAAAATAAAGCAAATAGCATGTTTGAAGGAAGTTTGAATATGGAAAGTCAACCTAGAGTTGACTATCGAGTTAGAGTGCTCGGAATCAGATTCTGATGATTCGACTAGTTTTGGGGGATCATTTATGACTTAGGAGAGCAATCAGAATTGAATTTGGAGGCCTGATGTAGAAATAGGCTTGAATTGGCTAAGGTTGAATTTTGGCGAAAACCGGATGGGAGGTCAGATTTTGATCCGGGGGGTCGGAATGGAATTCCGACAATTCCTGTAGCTTCATTATGGGATTTTGGATATGTCCGCAAAATTTCAGGACATTCGGACGTTGTTTGATCGGGTTTTGGATTGAATGTTAGTTTTGAAAGTTTTGGAGAAACTTAGGCTTGAATCCGTGTATAATTGGTGATTTTGATGTTTAGGATGGTGTTTTTATGATTGGAACAAGTTTGTATCGTGTTTTGGAGTATGTTGGTGGTTTTTGTTGGGGTCCCGGGGCCCTCGGGAGGATTTCGGACCATCAATCGGGCATTTTGAACTTGGAAAGGTCTGCTGTAAATTGCAGGTTGGTGCAGCAGGCATTAAGCCTTCGCGTTCGCGTGGCATGGGCCGCGTTCGCGAAGGCCAGGCGGATCAAAGCATCGCGTTCGCGAGCATGGGTGTCGCGTTCGCGTAGGCAAGGTAAGGTGAAGCTTCGCGTTCGTGTGACTGGGAGTCGCGATCGCGTAGAAGGAAAGGGGAGAGCTTCGCGTTCGCGTGGGAGAGTACGCGTTCGCGTAGAAGAAGAACCCAGCGGCTGGGAGATTGTACATCGTGAATGCGTGGTGGAGCTTCGCGTTCGCGAAGGTTAAACTGGAGCTGAGTATCGCGAACGCGTGAAGACCATCGCGAACGCGTAAAACAAATTGGTCTGGCAGTGAAATTAAAATCACAGAATAGAGGGCTCACGGGTTCATATACCCAAAACATAATTTTTGAGCCCTAGAGAGAAGAAATCACGGGAAAACGCTGGGAAATCATCGGGTATTCATCGAAGGTAAGTTTCTTGACTCAAAAACATCATCTTATGGTAGAATTAACATCAATCTTCATGAATTTGGGTAGAAATTGTGAAGGATTGTGGCCTAGATATTGAAAACGAAAATTTGGGTTTTGAAAGGCCAATCAAACTCCGATTTTGGTAAATTTTATATGTATGGACTCGTGGCGAGACGAGGATTCTGGAAATATGAGTTTCAAAATTTTTCGAGATGTGGGCCCGGGGCTCGGGTTTTGCCAATTTCGTGATTTTTGATATTTTTCGAGTTCTTTCGATTGGGTTATGTTCCATTAGCCTATTTTGATATATTTGTGCTGATTTGTGCTAGTTTTGACGTGCGTGGATGCCGGTTCGAGGAGCTAAGGCGTCGCGAGCATGAGCTTTCGTCGGTTCGAGGTGGGTAATACTTGTAAATGATGTCCTGAGGGTTAGTAAACCCCGGACTTGCACATCTTAGTGTTGTGTTGAGGTGACTTGCACGCCTGATAACGGGTGTGGGGTAGAGCACCATTGGGGATTGTGACTTGGTCCGTCCCGCGTAATAAATAATAGCACCTAATTGTTGAAATGAATTGGACTAATTATCATGTTTGGGCTTCGTGCCAATTATTTGAGTCCTTTAGGGATTGGTATCACTGTTTTGATAACTCTGTGCTTATTTTATTCTAAATTTAAGGTTTTAAATGGTATTTTGCTATTAAGCATTCTTATAAGGTTATGAAAAACTTGAACAAGGTCTTAATAATATTTTAGCTGTGAGCTAATGTGATATTGTTGCCTGTAGGGCTTTCTTGATTATTTGTTAGACTGATTGGGGCCGAGGGGCCATATGTTAGGGCATGACATTTTATGTGAGCATATGCATACACATGCATGGATCGGACCGCACGCCGCAGTGGTATACGGATCGGGCTGCGCGCCGCAGCAGGTGTGATATTAATATTGTGCTTGGGCTGTAGGAGCCCCTCCGGAGTCTGAACCCCCAGAGTGAGCACGGGTACCCAAATTGGATCGGGCTACACACCGTAGCGGTCATATGCATTGCATGGCATACATACATTGGTTTACGTGTACTACGTGTCATAACATTCAGCACTCATACATTATTGGCACACATGCATTAGTTGCCTTATTGACCGGATCTCCTGGTGTAAATTGATAAGGAGTGCTGAGCCCGAGGGGCTGATTTGAGTGCGGACTTGCACTGCTTGAGATTGTATCTAGGTATTGGTATATTATTATGAAATAAAGTAGTTAAAATTAAGATTTCTAAATAATCTACTCACATATGCTTGAAAGGAATAAAAAGATAGTCCTGTATTTCGTAGCATGAGGTAGTGCCTATCGTGGTTTTCTTCCCTTCAGCATTATTTACTTTTATTACTGCTGAGTTGGAAGTACTCACACCCGACTCCCTACACCTTGTGTGCAGATCCAGGTACATCACAGTGGAGCTGATTCTATTGCGGCTCGGGAGTACTTTTGGACAGTCGAGGTAGCTGCCAGCGTTCGTAGGACCTGATTCTCCAGTTTGTCTGTATTTTTGTTCTGATCATCCCACACTTGTGCACAGTTATATTCACTATTTACACTTTGTATACTCTGTAGAGGCTCATGACTCTTGACCCTTCGGTCTACGGGAGTTGGCACGTGTTGGGACTTGGTTCCCTGTTTTTAATATATCTATCACTGTTGTGCTTAAATTGGATAAAGTGAGCTTGTGGCTCCGTGGTTATTGTTGATTGGTCGGGCTGGCCTAGCGGTGTGCTGGGCGCCATCATGACCGGATTTGGGGTCGTGACAAGTTGGTATCAGAGCATAGGTTTACTAGGCCTCATGAGTCTTGAGCCGGTTAGTAGAGTCTTGTGGATCGGTACATGGACGCCTGTACTTATCCTCGGGAGGTTGCGAACCTTTAGGAAACACTTCACATTTCTTGGAATTCTTATCGTGCGTACTTGATTCAGCTTGAGATATGCTTTTGAAATTCCTTCCGCACGTATGTGTACGCATCGAGCGCTCAATAATATAAGTGCCTTATGTGTAGTGGAATGAGTTCAAACTCAGGAAGACTAAAATGATTATGCTATGTGTATCCTGGTGGAAGGTATTCTGCTGAAATGCTAAATTGAGGCGAGATAAGTGGATTGGTTCTCATGTGTAATTGAAAGGTAGTTGATATGTGTTATGATTCGAGCAGGTACAACGCATGTTCATGTATAAACTATGATAATATGATTCGTATAGTATTGAGACTTAATGTTGTTGAAATACATTGTGATATCTTGTTGAGTTGTGGATGTATTATTAGAATGGTTTGGTGATTCTCTGGCAGGTGGATAGGCCAATTTACAAAGGAAACTCTGCCGAAATTTTTGGAAAATTTGGGACTTAGAAAGATTTCTGTCACCTAAAGAGAGTGGGCTTATTGGTGGTGCATGTATATCCGCAAGAATTGCAGAAGAGCTAAGGTCTCTGATGATTCGAGTCTCTATCAAGGCTTGTAAATGACTTGAGTTTAATCTCATATTAACATTTCGGCATCACTTGAGTAATAATGATATGAGTGGTTGAAAGTGCTTTGATGTATGACTCCGAGCTAAGTTGGGGAGGTTGTTATTGATTAACCGATTGCACTGTCGTGTACTGTGTTGGCTTTGTCTCTAGGTATGTTTGGGAAATTTTGATAAAGGTTATGGTGCTTCGTAGATGTGAAGAAATACTAGGATGTTTTGAACTGATGTTGGTAATGAATGTTCGGTGTATAGAAAGTTAAGATAGCTAATTGTGTTTGTATGTAATCATGATCTGCATTGTTAGAGTTCTAACAAGGCACGAGTGGTCCTACTCAATAGGACAGTTGAATTACAGCTGAATAAGGGTGAATGATGTCCGAGAATGGTTTTGCAGTGTTCAAGATTTTTCTTGTAACAGTCAGGTGCCTTAAGATTTGTGTATGAGGCTAAAGATGGCGGTTTCGTTAGAGAAGATCAAGGCTTGTGTTATATCATGTGAATGATGGGATTCTAGGTATCCGTATGGGGAAGTAATGATAACAATTTAAAAATCGCGGGAAGTTCATCAAAATAAAGTGTGGTAGCATGTGGTACTTTTGGGAAACATTGAGAGAGTATTCAGCGGCCTATGAGTCTTAGACCGTGTGGTCTTGTGTACGAGCCTTGTGCGGTAAAAAGGGGTTGAGGCATTGTCGTACTACAGTAAAGACTGATATGAAATTAGAGATGAATCAGAAAGGAAACTTAGTAAATGGAGCGACTTGTTAATGAACCAGAATGGTATATATAAAAAAAAGAAAAAAAAAGAAAAAAAAAGAGAATACGATTGATTCCTGGTAGGTGGTTGAAGTAAGGAGTCTTGCAGACATTGCAGCAGAGCTTTTGAGTGTTGGCAGTTGTGTAACTCGATATGGATATAAGGATTCAGTCCTGGCAGTTTAACTTATGCAATGTAATTGGGGAGAAAGAGTTTATGATGTGTTTTATCAAGGTTTGAAAATGATTATATTCCTGTCGGTATGCGAAGCGTGGAATGTGTAATGAGTTTTTGTTCTATATGGGATCACGAAAGTCCTTGACTAGTGGAGTGCGCCGATGTTGAGGCGGAGGAAAAGGATATGAATTTCCATGTTGTCTTAGTGTGATATGGTATACACGATGTGTTATGGAAAGTTGATAATGGTATATTCTAGGTTTTGAGATCGGTTCATAATATATGGGAAGTCAATAAAATTATTGAGCAGCGCGGACAGCTGCAGGTGAATTAAGAATCGATCTTTCTGATAATTTAAGAAAATGGTACCGCTATTCTATTAACTTGGCAGGGAATATGATCCAAAAAGGACAAGGTAATGTAAACTGATGATATCCAGTGGTATGGTGGTATTCTCTTGTTGGATCGACTATTATAACTGAGTCGTTGATGGCATAGTGAAATTTCTGAATGGCCGTCGTGGTATGAATGGACGCTTGATGTGCGTTATGTATTCGTACGGTGGAGTGTGGAACCAGGTATAGCGATTCATGTGTTATATATGTGTTGGAGACTAGAAGTTCTCGTAATCCGCCTATGCAGTGGTTGTATATCGCGTGTATCGACACCGTTTTGTGATTATTGGAAATCGGAAGCCCTAGTGGCTCTCTCTTAACTTGATAAGACGAATTCGAATTATGATACTTGATTGCTGACTGGTTGTCATGGGTCAGATTGTCTAGACTAATGTGATATGGACTATGTCGGAAAATGGCATAAATTGCGTAGCAGAGAGCATCGGAGTATGCTCCAACAGAGTAGTTGTACCCAGGACCAACGGACGGCTGGTAGGCATTGCTTTGTCAGTTGGACCTTAGTGGCAGATGTCAGTGTAGAGGTATCTACCATTGGTTCAGTTCCAGTATTGAGAAACGTTGTCAAATGCATTTCATGTGGCCGAGCTTGAGGCTATATATATATATATATATGTTTGCTATAATGAGAAAATTCGACTCGATATGCATTTTCTTTTGCGAGATTTATGCGTGGATCGGGTGGCACGCCGCCACATGTATGGTATCTGGATCGGGTGGCATGCCGCCACGGGTATGTCATTGGAGCGGGTTGTACGCCGCAACAGTATATTGTGAAAATATAGTTAGTTATAAGCTACTTGGTATACAATACTTCCTCGTTTCTGAGGAAAAGACCGTTTTGAGTATCGCTTGGAGAATGGCACATCAGTTGTGCTCTTTCAGGATTTGATAGCATACATTAATTGTTTCACCGTGGGTGGGGTTGATTACGTGGGTTCAAGACCTAGATCTATGCGTGGCTAACTGTTTTAAGCTTAGTGGCTTGAGGTGCTTCATGAGTAATAACGTTGGGATAGAATCACGAATCGTGGCAAGGCCACGTGATGTTATGACCTCTCGAGGAGGATTCAGGTACTTTATTTCTATAATGCGAGACGCGATCTCAGTTCTATATTATGATGGCACAGAGGGATTAAATTGCAGCTCTATTTGCTGGAGACAACTGTCATGAATTGAGCTGTCATGATTCGAGTGTGCGCATACGTTTCTATTGGAGCCTATGTTGTACTCGTCGTGGCTTAGGCCGGTGTTGAGGTGTCTTATCACCAGTGCGGTGTGTTATAATCGAAATGACCATTGGAGTCATTAATGAATACGAGCATATTGGGTCTTAGCTTGTTAGAAAGGTAAAAAAAAAAAATTGAGGTTTGGCTTCGAGACCTATGGTGGTACCAGTTTTAAAAGGGAAATAGATTCACGAATGGTTGACCTGAGAGATGGGTTCGGTATATCGCGTGCTTCAGCTGCCGGGGGGGGGGCAGGATATGGAGGTGTTGGAATAAGACTCTATCTAATGAAAGAGGTTTTCAGCTAGTATTCGGTTATTGTGGCCAGTTTGTTGTGATTAGAGACTATCGTCTCGAGTGATGGGGTTGTCAATACATCATATGATCTCACCCGAAGTAGTGAATGTGGGTTATTGCAGTGGATTCGAGTGTATCCTGAGTATAGGCATGGGATTTGCATTTGGCATATGATTTCAGAAGGTGCAATGTGATTTATGGTTCAGTTGGTCTGTGAAATTTTGACTATATGGTGTTTTCGGACTTATGTGAGATAAGGTGATGTATGATCGCCCGAATATATGCTTGGTAAGGTCATTCAGCTATTGGGTTGCTTCTAGTACAACTCTGAGTCCGCTCGAGGACGAGCGTTTGTTTAAGTTGGGGAGAATGTAACGACTCGGCCCGTCGTTATGGGAATTTACCACCCCGTCATGTTGCAATTACATGTTTTATGCTTTTATATCAGTGTTAGAGCCTATCGGGTGAGTTAGGAGTGAATTGAATTAAAAATGAAGCAAATAGCATGTTTGAAGGAAGTTTGAATATGGAAAGTCAACCTAGAGTTGACTCTCGAGTTAGAGTGCTCGGAATCAGATTCTGATGATTCGACTAGTTTCGGGGGATCATTTATGACTTAGAAGAGCAATCGGAATTGAATTTGGAGGCCCGATGTAGAAATAGGCTTGAATTGGCAAAGGTTGAATTTTGGCGAAAACCGGATAGGAGTTGAGATTTTGATCTGGGGGTCGAAATGGAATTCCGACAATTCCTATAGCTTCGTTATGGGATTTTGGATTTGTCCGCAAAATTTCAGGACATTCGGACGTCGTTTGATCCGGTTTTGGATTGAATGTTAGTTTTGAAAGTTTTGGAGAAACTTAGGCTTGAATCCGTGTGTAATTGGTGATTTTGATGTTTAGGATGGTGTTTTTATGATTGGAACAAGTTCGTATCGTGTTTTGGAGTATGTTGGTGGTTTTCGTTGGGGTCCCGGGGGCCCCGGGAGGATTTCGGACCATCAATCGGGCATTTTGAACTTGGAAAAGGCCTGCTGTAAATTGCAGGTTACTGCCCAGGCATTAAGCCTTCGCGTTCGCGTGGCATGGGCCGCGTTCGCGAAGGCCAGGCAGATCAAAGCATCGCTTTTACGAGCATGGGTATCGCGTTCGCGTAGGCAAGGTAAGGTGAAGCTTCGCGTTCGCGTGACTGGGAGTCGCGATCGCGTTCGCGTGGGAGAGTACGCGTTCGCGTAGAAGAAGAACCCAGCGGCTGGGAGATTGTGCATCGCGAACGCGTGGTGGAGCGTCACGTTCGCGAAGGGTAAACTGGAGCTGAGTATCGCGAATGCGTGAAGACCATCGCGAACGCGTAGAACAAATTGGTCTGGCAGTGAAATTAAAATCACAGAATAGAGGGCTCACGGGTTCATATACCCAAAACATAATTTTTGAGCCCTAGAGAGAAGAAATCACGAGAAAACGCTGGGAAATCATCGGGTATTCATCGGAGGTAAGTTTCTTGAATCAAAAACATCATCTTATGGTAGAATTAACATCAATCTTCATGAATTTGGGTAGAAATTGTGAAGGATTGTGGCCTAGATATTGAAAACGAAAATTTGGGTTTTGAAAGGCCAATCGAACTCCGATTTTGGTAAATTTTATATGTATGGACTTGTGGCGAGACGAGGATTCTGGAAATATGAGTTTCGAAATTTTTCGAGATGTGGGCCCGGGGCTCGGATTTTGCCAATTTCGTGATTTTTCATATTTTTCGAGTTCTTTCGATTGGGTTATGTTCCATTAGCCTATTTTGATATATTTGTGCTGATTTGTGCTAGTTTTGACGTGCGTGGATTCTGGTTCGAGAAGCTAAGGCGTCGCGGGCATGAGCTTTCGTCGGTTCGAGGTGGGTAATACTTGTAAATGATGTCCCGAGGGTTAGTAAACCCCGGACTTGCACATCTTAGTGCTGTGTTGAGGTGACTTGCACGCCGGATAACGGGCGTGGGGTAGAGCACATTGGGGATTGTGACTTGGTCCGTCCCGCGTAATAAATAATAGCACCTAATTGTTGAAATTAATTGGACTAATAATCATGTTTGGGCTTCGTGCCAATTATTTGAGTCCTTCAGGGATTAATATCACTGTTTTGATAACTCTGTGCTTATTTTATTCTAAATTTAAGGTTTTAAATGGTATTTTGCTATTCAGCATTTTTATAAGGTTATGAAAAACTTGAACAAGGTCTTAATAATATTTTAGCTGTGAGATAATGTGATATTGTTGCCTGTAGGGCTTTCTTGATTATTTGTTAGACTGATTGGGCCGAGGGCCATATGTTAGGGCATGACATTTTATGTGAGCATATGCATACACATGCATGGATCGGACTGCACGCCGCAGTGGTATACGGATCGGGCTGCGCGCCGCAGCAGGTGTGATATTAATATTGTGCTTGGGCTGTAGGAGCCCCTCCGGAGTCTGAACCCCCACGGTGAGCACGGGTACCCAAATTGGATCGGGCTACACGCCGTAGCGGTCATATGCATTGCATGGCATACATACATTGGTTTACGTGTACTACATGGCATAACATTCAGCACTCATACATTACTGGCACACATGCATTAGTTGCCTTATTGACCAGATCTCCTGGTGTAAATTGATCAGGAGTGCTGAGCCCGAAGGGCTGATTTGAGTGCGGACTTGCATCGCTTGAGATTGTATCCAGGTATTGGTATATTATTATGAAATAAAGTAGTTAAAATTAAGATTTCTAAATAATCTACTTACATATGCTTGAAAGGAATAAAAAGATAGTCTTGTATTGTGTAGCATGAGGTAGTGCCTATCATGGTTTTCTTCCCTTCAGCATTATTTACTTTTATTACCGCCGAGTTGGAAGTACTCACACCCGACTCCCTGCACCTTGTGTGCATATCCATGTACATCACAGTGGAGCTGATTCTGTTGCGGCTCGGGAGTGCTTTTGGACAGTCGAGGTAGCTGCCAGCGTTCGCAGGACCTGATTCTCCAGTTTGTCTGTATTTTTGTTCTGATCATCCCACACTTGTGCACAGTTATATTCACTATTTACACTTTGTATACTCTGTAGAGGCTCATGACTCTTAACCCTTCGGTCTATGGGAGTTGGCACGTGTTGGGACTTGGTTCCCTGTTTTTAATATATCTATCACCGTTGTGCTTAAATTGGATAAAGTGAGCTTGTGGCTCCGTGGTTATTGTTGATTGGTCGGGCTGGCCTAGCAGTGTGCTGGGCGCCATCACGACCGGATTTGGGGTCGTGACAAAAAATAACTTGGGATGTCCATTAAGATAGTCAGTTCTGACTGTGGTGGTGAGTACTATAGAAAATATGATGAGTCAGGTCAATGTATGGGGCATTTTGCTTTATTTTTGCAAGAATGAGGGATAGTAGAACAATACCATGCTAGGTACTCCTGAGCAGAATGGTGTGGCTGAAAGACGGAATCCTACTCTCATGAAAATGGTAAGAAATATGATGTCAAGGACTAGGCTACCAGAGTATCTTTGGGGTTAAGTCTTGAAAACAGCTAGCTATATCCTAAATAGAGTTCTTACAAAATCTGTCATGAAAACTCCTTTTGAACTATGACAACCAGAAAATCTAGCTTGAATCATTTTCACATTTGGGGATGTCCAACTGAAGTTCGTATTTATTCACCCACATAAAAGAAAACTGATCCTAAAACTACCAGTTATTTCTTTATAGGCTATCCTGCTCACTCTAAAGGTTTTAGGTTTTTCTGTCCCAGGTGTGGCACTAGAATCGTAGAGTCTATTAATGTAAAATTTCTTGAGCATGATGTTTGTGATTCATGTGGTAAGTAAATTGTATTGACAGAGAAGGAAGTCATTGTCCCTGTACCTGTTATACATAAAAGGGTGTAAACCAACCTATTCATGAGGGGGAGAATCAAGGGAACAATGATTAGATTCCATACTTCCAAACAAAATGTACATAATGAATCACTCCGTAGGTCACAAAGAGAAAAAGGTCTGCCATCTCTGATGATTTTATCGTGTATTTGACTAAAAATCTTAGTGATATTGGAAAGTTGATTGATCCTTTATCATTTTCTCAAGCTATTTCCTCTCCATTTGTTGATAAATGGCGTGAGGTAATGAAAGATGAAATGCGCTCCATGGGACGCAATGGAGTGTGGGAGTTAGTTGAATTACTTGAAGGTTTTAGAGCTATTGGTTGCAAATGGGTGTTTAAAACTAAAAGAGTCTCTAAGGGAAACATAGACCGTTATAAAGCAAAGTTGGTTACTAAGGGTTACACTCAGAAAGAAGGTATTGATTATATAGAAACATTTTCTCCTGTTTCATCCAAGGATGCATTTAAAATTGTGATGGATCTTGTTGCTCATTTTTATTTAGAATTACACCAGATGGATGTTAAAACTACTTTCCTGAATGGGAGTCTACTTGAAGAAACTTACATGGTTCAACTTGAAATTTTTAAGAAGTTGGTAAATAACATCAGGTGTGCAATCTTAACAAATCCATATATGGGCTTAAACAAGCCTCCAAGCAATAGTACTTGAAATTTGATCAAACTATTACAAAAATTGATTTGTGGAGAATAAGATTGATGAATGTATTTATCTTAAAATAGCTAATGGTAATTTCATTATCATGGTTCTCTATATTGATGACATTCTACTTGCCACAAATGATTTGGGTTTGTTGAATAAGACCAAACAACTTTTGTCTAGGTCTTTTGATATGAACGATCTTAGTGATGCCTATTTTATTCTTGGGATAGAAATTAAAAGAGATATGTCATGTGGTTTATCACAGCGTTCCTATATTAAGAGTGTTCTTAATACTGTCAATATGCAAGACTGTAGACCTGGTGTTGCACCTGTTGTAAAAGGAGATAAACTTAGTAAGGATCAATGTCCGAAAAATGAAGTTGAAATGAGAACAATAAAAAATGTGTCATATGCAAATGTTGTTGGTTGTTTGATGTACATACAAGTTTGTACGAAGCCTGATATTGCATTTGCTATTAACATGTTAAGAGATTTTCTTCTAATCCTGGGTGGCTACAAAGGAAGTGATGAGATAGCTACAACGCACCAAAGACTTTATGCTTGTGTACAAAAATGTTAATGACCCGGATCTTCTAGTATATTCAGATTTCAATTTTGCAGGTTGTCAAGACACTATGAAATCAACTTCTGGGTATATTTTTATGTTGGGTGGAGGTGCTATTCTTGAAAAAGTGAGAAACAAAGCTTCACTGCTACAATGGAAGCTGAGTTTATTGCTTATTTTGAGGCTTCTTCACATGCTACCTAGATGAAGAATTTTCTTACTAAATTACAATTATGGATTTTATATCTAAGCGGTGACTATTTTCTATGACAACAGTGCAGTTGTGTTCTTATCTAAGAATAACAAGTGAACAACATGCTCTAAGCATGTTAGCCTTAAGTTTCTTAAGGTTAGAGACATGCAAAAAGAAGGTGATATATGTATTGAGCATATTAGTGTCACACCTTCTTTTTCGCTTCTACACCCCGTGAAAGATATAATAAAAGAGAATTTTTTCAGTTAAAGGACAATCGAAATGAGATTCATTTATTAAGAGATTCAAAGTCCCCACTTGAGATATTTATGGTGACCTAAGTCACCGGTTTAAATCCCGAATCGAGGAAAGAGTTTGACTCTGTATTATAGCCGTGAACCAGAAATCCAGGTAAGGAATTCTGTTAACCCGAGAGAAGGGGTTAGGCACTCCCGAGTTCCATGGTTCTAGCACGGTCGCTCAACTGCTATATTTGGCAAAAATCTGATGTTTATACATGTTAAAACCTATAGTGCAATTTTAAAATTATTTACCACTTTTAGTCAATTATTAAGAAGGGGAACGTCGTTTAAGAACGTATTTTTGGATCACGTCACATGAAATGCACTTGGATCCTCGACACATTCTTATTCAACATTTTTGGATTTGAATTTGGGTTGCATAAAATGCACACCCATATTTAAGTAGGTAAAATTATTAAAACCACTCCTAAGGTGATTAACGGATTATTATCTTTGCGGAGGATCATAAAATTCATTAAACGACACACTTCGAATTCTAAGTATTTAATAGAAGTATTTAATGAGGGCCCCGTAGTTTGTGCATTTGTTTGGCGAGGCTCGTCTCATTTATTATTTAAAAGGCAAACCAAAAGCAACTACAATTTTCTACTTAATGTTGTCTCTAAAAGGGCCCTAGTTGATTAGTCTTGTGACATTCGGCCTCAAGTTCAGATTCAAACAAATTGGAGGAACCTCTTAATTTAAATCCGCTACCTAACTCGAAAGCCCAAAATTAATTATGTTAAACTATGGATTGAAACCCTTAAGCCAAATTTAAATTAATGGAGCAAATGGGTATGACTACGACCAATCGCCGTAAATAGGCCTTGATGTCAGCCCCTAGAAAGGGAATTATTTGGGACTGGTGTAAACAAAAAACATGCCCAGGCGGTCTGTAATGCCTCAAGACATCATCAAACATGCACCATGATAACAATGAAATGCAATTAGAGGAATTAATAATCTAAGCAGAATGTAATGTCAATTAGACAAGGATTATCGTTAATGGGTTAACTAAGGTACTTAAAACAAAAATGGTGATGCCTATCGATTTGAACCGACAGTGTGCCATATATCATCCATAGTCCAATTCTAAACCAATTATGAAATTTAACAGAACTGAGCCTTTAAACAATTTACCAATTAACATGCTTATGAGCCATTTTCAACGTGATTGGAGCATTTTTGAAACACCTACACCTTAACTGCTTTTGATTCATGATTTTAAATTAACATATGACAGTATGAACATCAGTCCCAAACTTAACTAAAAACTAACATTACTAAACGCATGATTTATTGTTGAATATTTATCCTTCTTAGACTAAACATAGACAGGGCCTACGCGTTGCTTTTCTATCCAGTTTACAGTTATTGAAACAAAACGAGGATCATAAATCTCGAAATCCTTTTCATGTTTCAACTATCTCCTTATTTCTAAATTACATCTACTCAAAGCGAAACTAATTTACGATATGGCTAATGAATACTCACTAGTTTGACAGTCTAGAGAGTCCGTCTCAATCAGTCCAGTTATACAAATTATAACAGGTTCCAGAGAACTAAAAAATCACAAATTAAAAGTGTACTTAAACAAATACAGGAGAACTATTGTTTATTCAAATATGACAATTCAAAGACACCTCTCCCATGAAATAAATGGATGAGTATTTCATTTTATCATTTCACTTCATAACTTCATCAAAACATGATTCGAATGTGTACCTGGAAATTGAAATTCTACAAGAAGGATGAGGATGAGCAACAAATCAAGCAGTTAGTAGAGCAGGTAGCAAGTCACAACAACAATTTTAACTCAGGAATATGTAACAGAGGTACAACACCAAAATGACTCCAAAATAACTCAATTGAATCCAAAACCCACTTGAAATCAATCCTAACAATCTCTGAAGCTTCAGCCACAAGAAATAAACCAAAAAAGCTTTGAAATAACCCCTAAACGACTTGAAATTGAATCTATGACCAAACTAGACTTGCAATAAATCTAAAATCTCAATGTAACAGTAGATTTTTTTTTAGATTTTGTTGTTTTTGTTGTTTTTTGGAGGAAAATAAGATCTAAGAGATGTTTTGGAATTTGTAATTCAAAATTTGAGCTGATGAATACTTATGAGAATAGGGGAAATTTCAGAAGCTTCTAAACTTGTTTTGAAGACAGGGGGTGTGCCTTTTGTAGGCAAATTTCAGGAGGAAGCTTCTAGATCCCCCTCACACTTTTTCCCCTCTTTTATTTTAAGATTTTATTCATTCAGTCCTTTATTTACTGACTTGTGTCTCAAGTTATGCCACATACGTTTTGAATTTCAAACTTAAACCCATTTTGGAAGGTCCTAGTGGATTCCAGCTTTATCTACAATATTATTTTATTTGTGAATGCCCAAAATAACCTTTATTTAATCTAAAATTTACCAAACCAAATTGAACTCATATTCAAACTAGTTAAACTAACCAAGGGTAGTCAATCAAGGTTAGAGGACCAGCTATATCCAAACATAAACTTGAAATTGCATTGATTAATTACCCTAACTGGATATGAAGCTTAACCTAAATGTACTTTTAATCCTAAGCAATTCAAACAAAATTAACACTCATGAACTTTCCAATAGAGCAACACATCAACAATCAACATGAAGAATACTTTACTGGTTTAAAATAGTCAATGGAAAATTTAACCTAAAACTAAAACACTAAATAAGAACTAATGCCTATACTAATGACAAAATTAAGAACACATTCATGTTAGCAACGAGTAAATAGGAGCAGAGAAGAACAACATCAATTACTATCCATAGGCGGGTAATAACAGAATCCAAATCCATAAACGATACCAAGCAATCATGGAATAGCAGATAATTTGAATACAACACCAAGAAAAAATCTAGGAACTCACTAGTATACTTCTACAGTCTCGTCGCTTCCTTAGGTTTAAGATTCGACCCACTCCATTGAGATTCGAGAACTATTGACACTGGATTTTCCATAAGAGGAAGGAGGAGACCATGTAGTATGAATTTGAGGCAGATTGGGTGAACTAGGGTTTTCAGGGAATCTTTGATTTTAAATTCGAAGACTTTGACAGGGATTTGGGAAGAAGGGTTTAAGGATTTGAAGAGAGGAGGGTGAGGAGGCTCTATGGTGTAATTTAGGTAGTGAATGGAGCCGGCGTCGCCGTGTACGGCAGAGATGGAGTTTAGGCTTTGGTAGATTTGAGGGGATTGGGTAGGATTTTAGGGGAGAGGGTTTGGAGGGGTTATTTGTGACGACCCGACCCGTCGTCACGGGAATTACCATCTCGTTATGTTGTAAATTCATGTTTTATACTTTTATATCAGTGATAGAGTCTATCGGGTGATTTAGGAGTGATTTGGATTGAAAATGAGGCATATAGCCTTTTTGAAGGAAACTTGAATAAGGAAAGTCAACCCAGAAATTGACTATTTGGTTAGAGGGCTCGGAATCGGATTCTGATAATTCGGTTAGTTCCGGGAGGTGGATTGTGACGTAGGGGAGCGATCGGAATTGAATTTGGAGGTCCGGTGTAGAAATAGGCTTGAATTGGCTAAAGTTGAATTTTGGCGAAATCCGAACGGTAGGTGAGATTTTGATCCGGGGGTCGGACTGGAATTCCGACAGTTGCAGTAGCTCCGTTAGGTGATTTTGGATGTGCCTGCAAAATTTCAGGTCATTCGGACGTCGTTTGGTCGGGTTTTTGATGGAATGTGCAATTCGGAAGTTTTGAAGAAACTTAGGCTTGAATTCGATGTGAATTATGTGTTTTGATGTTATTAGACGTGTTTTGAGGATTGGAGAAAGTTCGAATAAGGTATTAGGATGTGTTGGTGTGCTTGGATGAGGTCCCGGGGGCCTCGGGGTGTTTTCGGATGGCTAAACGGGAGAAAATGTGGAAAATTGCAGACTTGTGT
>JASVEL010005411.1:0-54927 GCA_032618575.1 Nicotiana noctiflora | reverse complement strand
TCGTTCTCGTTGCTTTCGCTCCCCGCAACGGGGGCAAGCAAGAGCGAGTCCGCGTAAGTGGACGAGAAGGCGAGCGGAGGGAGACCACCGAAGCCGAGCTGGCTCGGGCGGCTTGGGCTGTGCGAGAGGGATATCGCGAGGCGGTCCGGAGGCGTGATGGGAGAAGACCGCGTGTCGGATTTTGGGACGCATGCCGAACCGCAGGAGCGGACACTCTGATCGCGAGGCAAGCGGACCGCAGGATTGAAGAATTTCTGAGGCGGACCCGCAGGAGCGGTCCGTGTATCGCAGAGCGGAAATGGCCAAATAGGCACGGGGTTCGGCAGAGCGGTTCCGCAGTGGCGAAAAATGGTCCGCAGGCGTAAAATCGCAGTCGAATTAATTGTATCATAAGTTAGAAAATTTCAGTAAACATTTCACACATTTCGGGTCTCCGCTTTAGAGGCGATTTGGGCGATTTTGAAGAGAAACTCGAGGGAAATCATCGTGTAATCAACTATGGACTTAAACTATGATTAGTATTGGTAATATTATGCAATTATATCATGAAAATGGAGGAATTTGGGGTGATTCATGGAAGATTTAACCCTAGGCTTGAACTTTAGAAAATCAAGGTTTTGAATGGGCAAATGGAGTCCGAATTTGGTAAAATTGATATGCTTAGACTCGTATCGAGACGAGGGTTCCGAATATGTGACTTTTGTAATTTTTCGAGAAGCGTACCGAAAGTCGGGTTTTGACAACCTTGGGAATTTTGATGTAAATTGAGTTGTTTTGATTGGGTGTCGTCCCATTGGCCTAATTTGTTGTGTTTCTACCGTATTTGATCAGATTCTACGCGTGCGGAGCTTGATTCTCGTGGCAGCGGCATTGCGGAGTAGTCGTCGCGCCGTATCGAGGTGAGTAATAGATGCGGGTGATGACCAGTCGGTTCGAAACCCCAGTATACCACTTTGCGACGCTCGTAAAGCTAGCCGAGACACGTGCTCTCTCGCGAGTGCGGGTCGATTGTGATTGGGGACTATGGCTTAGTCCGACCTCTTGATATTATACTGTATTATTGGCTATCCTCGAGCCGTCGAACCTCCTTCTCGGATGGTTGCATACTATATATCGTGATAATGGCCACTCTTGAGCCGACGACCCCCCTTCTTGGGAGGTCGAGTATACTTGTGGGCCATGAGCCGCTTATTGGATCCCGCGAGGATCGTTATTATTGTCTTATCATATTGACATGTTAGTTACTACCAATCCGTAGTTATCTCTGTTATCATGCTATTTCCAATCTCTGGAACTTGATATTACTGTTTTCAACCGAAAAATGATAAAAGATGTTTTCAAAACTACTTTTGAGCCTCGCGAGGCCGTATTTGCATATTAGCCGACCGGTAGTGGATCGGGCCGCACGCCGCAACGGTACATATGTTAGATCGGACCGCACGCCGGCAGCGATATCGTGCTTGGGCCGTAGGAGCCCCTCCGAGTCCGAACCCCCACAGCTGAGCACGGCACCCAAATGGATCGGGCCACGCGCCGTAGCGGTCATATCATGCATCGCATTGCATTTAGCTACATCTCGTAGCTGTTATACCGTTTTGCTAGTACTTGTTGGTACAGGTACAATTGATATTGATTCCGTGACAGGATATTTGATTACAGCCTTTACATAGTGCTTTATTGCGGATTTCTTATCTCGCTGTCTTACCCTTGTTTATTACCACTGAGTCCGGCAGCTACTCATTTTACTCCCCGCACCTTGTGCGCAGATCCAGGTACCTCTCAGCAGTGATCCAGTAGCTGTGCGAGGCGACATTTGTGGATATTCGAGGTAGCCGCAGAGTCCGCAGGACCCGATATTCCTTCTTATCTGTCTCTTGATTTTGTATTGACTTTTCTTTCCGCACTTGGTATCTTGTAAACCTTCTACACTTATGTTTAGTAGAGGCTCACGACTCTTGACCCTTGGTCTATGGGAGTTGATGTATTATGGGACTTGGATCCCCGTTTTCGTTATATGTATCGCTGTTATTTCGTGAATTAATATGCTTAAATGGGCTAAAGAGAGCTTCTAGTTCTGTGGTTGATATTGATTGGTCAGGCTGGCTTAGCCATGTGCTGGGCGCCATCACGACCGGATTTGGGGGTCGTGACAAGTTGGTATCGAGCCTAGGTTTACTAGGCCTCATGCGTCTCGAGCCCGGTTAGTAGAGTTTCGTGGATCGGTACCGGGACGCTTGTACTTATCCTCGGAGGTCGCGAACCTTTAGGAAACCCTCCACTTTTCTTGAACTTTGTCGTGCGATCTTCTTGTTCCGAGAACCGAACTTCTATATTCTATTCTCTCACAGGATGGCGAGAACGCGAGCATCGGACGAGGTGGACGACCTCCATCGCCACCGGTGAGAGGCCGCGGGCGCGGTCGTGCTGAGGTAGAGGTGGGCGGCCGGGGCGCGCCACCGACCCGCCCGTTGTACCGCTCGTGAGCGGCCCCGATGGTCGATGCTCCGGCCAGCCCCCGCTTAGTGGCCGACCGTATCTATTGCTATTCCCCGGTCTTCGGTGAGACTCTTGCTCGCATATTACCCGCGTGTTCCGGCTTGGCTCGGTAGTTTCGCCATCGCTACTATAGCGACATCTCGGTCAGGGTGGTCCGCAGACCCCCGCAGCTCGCACACCCAACCCGGTTGTTCAGGGACTTCATACGCCGCATGCCGTCCTCGCTCGGTGGTTGCACCGGTTATTCCTCCGACCGCACTCGGCCCAGCCTCCAGCAGCATATGGTTCGAAAGATGCCCGACGACGAGCAGTCGTCGCCTTCGAGAGATTTGCAGACTTCAAGCAACCCATTTCAACAGGGCGTCGAGGGCGAGGATGCCTGTGGTTTCTTAGATAAGGTGTCAGAGGATGTTGCGGACGGCCGGTATTCTCGAGTCCGAGCGGAGTTTCATTTACTACCTTTCGCCCATCGGTCCCGCATTTGATCGCGGGAAGCGTTCGAGAGGAGTCGGCCTCGCAGAGCAAGCACCTCTCACATGGCAGCATTTCTCTACTCTCTTTCTAGAGAAATATGTACCTCAGTCTCGTCGCGAGGATACGATCCCATTTCATAATATATAAGTGATCGGCATGCCACACGATCCTGTTTCATAATATATAATTGGCTGGCATGCCACATGATCCTGTTTCAAAATAAATAATCCCGGCAAAGGGTAAGGCTCTACTATTCTCTTCCTTTCATTTCCACGTCCTAGTCACCATATTTCCACACAAGACAAGATCCTAGGAGTTTATCTCCATTTACTTTCTTAAGTTCATATTTCAAACTGAGCCAATGCTCCATGGAGTTTCACCATTACAACATCCTTCACAAGGTGTTTATAACACATAGAAACCATTATTTAAACATGAAGGCATGACATTAACCAAATTATCCACAAATTAAGGACTCACAGTCGTGCTAGACACCGGTATATAGGAACTTATCACCATGCCTATACACCGTACTCGATCAAATAACAAGTAGCAACAAGACTCACTCCTATTTCCTCAAGCTAAGGTTAAACCAAACACTTACCTCAAACTTCAACAGACAACCCAATCCTTAACAATGCTTTCCCTCTCGAATCCGTCTACAACTCAACCAAATCTATGCAATAAGAACTTCATGTTAACAATGTGTGCTAATCAAATAAAACCCAATGATTTAATGTTTTTTCATCAATTTACCCCAAATTGTCAAGTTGCCTCCGATGCAGTGATTACAGGTATCATTTCTGTCTGTCACAGAGATGCCTCTGTTCTATTTGATCCAGGGTCCACATATTCTTACGTGTCCTCTTATTTTGCACATCATTTGGGTGCGACTCGTGGTAGTCTTGACTTACCCGTTCATGTATCCACCCCCGTGGGTGATACAATTGTTGTGGATCACGTCTATAGATCTTGTGTTATATCTATTTGGGGTTTGGAGACCCAGGCTGATTTGTTATTGTTGGGGATGGTGGACTTTGATGTTATATTGGGTATGGACTGGTGTGAGCACGTGATTTTTGCCCTACATGAGATTAACTCCCAAAAATTCAAAATAAAACTGTTTTTGTATCGTTGTAATATCTGTGGATTTTTTGTGTTAATTTTCTTACTATTTGTATTCTCTGTGTATGCATGTTTGATTGTTTAAATTAAGAAAATACAAAAATGTATTGCGTGTGCGTTCTCAGGTTTTAGTTTACAATTGAAAGTAATCAAGTCTATTTGACAAAAATAGAAAAATCACAAAATATGTATTTTTGTATTTTAGCGTTTAATATCCCAATTATGTGATTTTAGTTTAATTTAACTATAATGAGAACTTAATTAGGGCTCTTATAAACCAATTTGATTTTTGTAATGTATTTTAGAGTTTTTGTTTTAATTAAGAATTAATAGATGGGAAATAGAGATAAAAAAGAGAGATGGCCAGATTTGGGCCATCCCCAGTCCAGGCAAAACCAGCCCAAATCGCGCATAGATGATTTGTTTGATCAGTTATAGGGTGCGAGGGTGTTTTCTAAGATCGATCTTCGTTCAGGCTATCATCAGCTGAAGATCAGAGACTCGGATATTATGAAGACTGCATTCAGGACCCGATGTGGTCACTATGAGTTTCTTGTGATGTCTTTTGGGCTGACCAATGCCCCAGCAGCATTTATGCATCTGATGAACAGTGTGTTCAGGCCCTATTTGGATTCATTTGTGATTGTGTTCATTGATGACATTCTAGTCTACTCCCGTAGTCAGGAGGAGCATGCTCAGCATTTGAGTATTGGTGTTGCAGATATTAAGGGAGGAGAAGCTATATGCTAAATTCTCCAAGTGCGAGTTTTGGCTCGAGTCCGTGGCATTTCCGGGACATGTGGTGTCTCGTGATGGTATTCAGGTTGATCAGAAAAAAGATAGAGGCGGTGCAGAGTTGGCCTAGACCGACCTCAGCCACGGAAATTCGGAGTTTCCTCAGTTTGGTAGGTTACTATCGCCGGTTCATCCAGGGTTTTTCATTTATTGCTTCGCCCTTGACCAAGTTGATGCAGAAGGGTGCACCATTTGTATAATCGGACGAGTCCGAGGAGAGCTTTCAGAAGCTCAAGACAGCTTAGACCACAACTCTAGTGTTGGTTTTGCCATTGACTTTAGGTTCTTACACTGTGTATTGTGATGCTTCAAGAGTTGGTATCAGGTTTATGTTGATGCAGGAAGGTAAGGTAATTGCTTATGCTTCTCGGCAGTTGAAGCCACATGCGAAGAACTATCATGTTCATGATTTGGATCTAGCCGCCATTGTTCATGCATTGAAGATTTGGAGGCACTATTTGTACGGTGTGTCTTGTGAGGTGTATACCGACCATCGTAGTCTCCAGCACTTGTTCAAACAGAAAGACCTTAATTTGAGACAGCGGAGATGGCTTGAGTTGCTGAAGGATTATGACATTACTATATTATATCATCCGGGAAGGCCAATGTGGTGGCCGACGCTTTGAGCCGGAAGGCGGTCAGCATGGGGAGCTTAGCATATATTCTAGCTGAGGAGAGGTCATTTGCTTATGATGTTCAGGTGCTAGCCAATCGGCTAGTGAGATTAGATATTTCGGAGCCCAGCCGGGTATTGGCTTGTGTTATATCTCGGTCATCTCTATATGATTGTATTCGTGAGCGCCAGTATGATGATCCACATTTGGTTGTCCTTAGGGACAGAGTTCAGCATGATGATGCTAGAGATGTCACCATTGATAGTGACGGCGTATTGAGGATGCAGGCCGGATATGTGTGCCCAATGTTGATGGCCTTCGTGAGTTGATTCTGGAGGAGGCCCATAGCTCGCGGTATTCTATCCATCCAGGAGCCGCGAAGATGTATCAAGATTTGAAACAACACTATTGGTGGAGAAAGATGAAAATGGACATTGTCGGACATGTAGCACGGTGCCTCAACTGTCAGCAGGTTAAGTACGAGCATCAGAGGCCCGGTGGTTGCTTCAAAAGTTAGAGATTCCGGAGTTGAAATGGGAGCGGATCACCATGGATTTCGTTGTTGGACTCCCACGGACTCAGCGGAAGTTTGATACAGTTTGGGTGATTGTTGACAGGCTGACCAAGTCAGCTCATTTCATTCCTGTGATCACTACTTATTCTTCCAAGCACCTAGCTCGAGTTTATATACATGAGATTGTCAGACTTCATGACGTGCCGGTATCTATCATCTCTGACTGGGGCGCAATTTAAATAAGGGTTTCGAAGAGCTGTATAGCAGGAGTTAGGCAACCGGGTTGAGTAGAGCAAAACATTTCACTCTCCTACGTACGGACAGTCCGAGCGCACTATTAGATACTTGAGGATTTGCTCCGTGTGAGTGTGAAGGAGTTTGGAGGTTCTTCGAATCAGTTCTTGCTACTTGCAGAGTTTACCTACAACAACAGTTATCACTCGAGCATTCAGATGGCGCCATATGGCGCTTTGTATGGTAGGCGGTGTAGATCCCCCGTGGGATGGTTTGAGCCTGGTGAGGTTAGATTGATAGGGACTGAGTTAGTCCAGGATGCTCTGGATAGAGCAAAGTTGATCCAGGAGAGGCTTCGTACAGCACAGTCTCGTCAGAAGAGTTATGCGGACCGTAGAGTTCGAGAATTGTCTTTCATGGTTGGTGACAGAGTATTGTTGAAGGTTTCACCCATGAAGGGTGTCATGAGGTTTGGGAAGAAAGGAAAGTTGAGTCCTAGGTACATTGGTCCTTTTGAGATACTTAGGAGAGTTGGAGAGGTGGCATATGAGTTAGCCTTGCCACCCAGCTTATCCAGCGTTCATCCAGTATTCCATGTATCTATGCTCCGGAAGTACATCGGAGATCCGTCTCATGTATTAGACTTCAGTACCATTCAGCTTGATGGTGATCTATCCTACGATGTGGAGCCTATTGCCATTTTGGGACGTCAGGTGAGAAAATTGAGGTCTAAGGAGATTGCAACAGTTAAGGTTCAGTGGAGAGGTCGACCCGTGGAGGAGGCCACTTGGGAGATCGAGCGGGAGATGCGGAGCAGATATCCTCACTTGTTTGAGACTTCAGGTATGTTTCTTGACCCGCTCGAGGACGAGCGTTTGCTTAAGAGGGGGAGAATGTGACGACCCGGCCCGTCGTCACGGGAATTACCACCCCGTTATGTTGAAATTGTATGTTTTATGCTTTTATATCAGTGTTAAAGTCTATCGGGTGATTTAGGAGTGATTTGGATTGAAAATGAGGCATATAGCCTTTTTGAAGGAAACTTGAATAAGGAAAGTCAACCCGGAGTTGACTATTTGGTTAAAGCGCTCGGAATCGGATTCTGATGATTCGGTTAGTTCCGGGAGGTGGATTGTGACGTAGGGGAGCGATCGGAATTGAATTTGGAGGTCCGGTGTAGAAATAGGCTTGAATTGGCTAAAGTTGAATTTTGGCGAAATCCGAACCGTAGATGAGATTTTGATTCGGGGGTCGGAATAGAATTTTGACAATTCATGTAGCTTCGTCATGTGATTTTGGATATGTCCGCAAATACTCAGATCATTCGGACATCGTTTGATCGGGTTTTTGATGGAATGTGCAATTCGGAAGTTTTGAAGAAACTTAGGCTTGAATTCGATGTGAATTATGTGTTTTGATGTTATTAGACGTGTTTTGAGGATTGGAGCAAGTTCGAATAAGGTATTAGGATGTGTTGGTGTGCTTGGATGAGGTCCCGGGGGCCTCGGGGTGTTTTCGGATGGCTAAACGGGAGAAAATGTGGAAAATTGCAGACTTGTGTTCTGGTTATGTTGTTTTCGCTGCAGCGTCGCTGGTGCGAGAGGGCGATCGCAGAAGCGGTCATGAGGCGTGATGGGGAAGTCCGCAGAAGCGGATTGCTGATCGCATAGGCGAGTCCGCAGGAGCGGACTCTTGTTCGCAAAAGCGGGAAAGACCGCAGGGACGGAGGAAATTCTGCAGGAGCAGACCCGCAGGAGCGGCCCGTGGCTCGCAGGAGCGGAAATGGCCAAATAGGCATGGGTTCGCATAAGCGACCAATTGGTCACAGAAGCGGTTATGCAGAGGCGGAAATGGTCCGCAGAAGCAAAAATCGCAGAAGAATTAAAAGTATCAGAAGTTAGAAAATTTCAGAAATATTTCAACATTTGGGGTCTCGGCTTAAGAGGCGATTTGGGCGATTTTGAAGAGAAACTCAAGGGAAATCATCAGGTAATCAACTATGGACTTAAACTATGATTAGTATTGGTAATATTATGCAATTATATCATGAAAATGGACGAATTTGGGGTGATTCATGGAAGATTTAACCCTAGGCTTGAACTTTAGAAAATCAAGGTTTTGAATGGGCAAATGGAGTCCGAATTTGGTAATATTGATATGCTTAGACTCGTATTAAGACGAGGGTTCTGAATATGTGACTTTTGTAATTTTTCGAGAAGCGTACCGAAAGTCGGGTTTTGACAACTTTGGGAATTTTGATGTAAATTGAGTTGTTTTGACTGGGTGTCGTCCCATTGGCCTAATTTGTTGTGTTTCTACCGTATTTGATCACATTCTACGCGCGCGGAGCTTGATTCTCGTGGCAAGGGCATTACGGAGTAGTCGTCGCACAGTATTGAGGTGAGTAATATATGTGGGTGATGACCAGCGGGTTCGAAACCCTGGTATACCACTTTTGACGCTGTATAGCAGCGAGACACGTACTCTCATGTGAGTGCGGGGTCGATTGTGATTGGGGACTATGGCTTAGTCCAACTTGCTGATATTATATTGTGACATTGGCTATCCTTGAGCCGTCGAACCTCCTTCTCGGATGGTTGCATACTATATATTGTGATAGTGGCCACTCTTGAGCCGAGGAACCCCCTTCTTGGGAGGTTGAGTATACTTGTGGGCCATGAGCGAGTTATTGGATCCCGCGAGGATCGTTATCATTGTCTTATCATATTGACATGTTAGTTACTACCAGTCCGTAGCTATCTCTGTTATCATGCTATTTCCAATCTCTGGAACTTTATATTACTGTTTTCAACTGAAAAATGATAAAAGATGTTTTCAAAACTACTTTTGAGCCTGCAAGGCTGTATTTGCATATTAGCTGACTGGTAGTGGATCGGGCTGCACGCCGCAGCGGTACATATGTTGGATCAGTCTGCACGCCGCAGTGATATTGTGCTTGGGCTGTAGGAGCCCCTCCGGAGTCTGAACCCCCACAGTGAGCACGGGTACCCAAATTGGATCGGGCTACGCGCCGTAGCGGTCATATCATGCATTGCATTGCATTTAGCTACATCTGCTAGCTGTTATACTGTTTTGCTGGTACTTGTTGGTACAGGTACAGTTGATATTGATTCTGTGACAGGGTATTTGATTACAGCTTTACATAGTGCTTTATTGCGGATTTCTTATCTGCGCTGTCTTACCCTTGTTTATTACCATTGAGTCTGGCAGTACTCATTTTACTCCCTGCACCTTGTGTGCAGATCCAGGTACCTCTCAACAGTGATCTAGTAGCGGTGCGAGGCGTCATTTGTGGATATTCGAGGTAGCTGCAGAGTCCGCAGCACCCGATATTCCTTCTTAATGTCTCTTGATTTTGTATTGACTTTTCTTTCCGCACTTGGTATCTTGTAAACCTTATACATTCATGTTCAGTAGAGGCTCACGACTCTTGACCCTTGGTCTATGGTTATGGGACTTGGATACCCGTTTTTGTTATATGTATCGCTGTTATTTCGTGAATTAATATGCTTAAATGGGCTAAAAAGAGCTTCTAGCTCCGTGGTTGATATTGATTGGTCAGCCTGGCTTAGCAATGTGTGCTGAGCGCCATCACGACCGGATTTGGGGGTCGTGACAAGCTGGTATCGCAGCCTAGGTTTACTAGGCCTCGCGAGTCCTGAGCCGGTTAGTAGCAGTCTCGTGGATCGGCACGGGACGCCCGTACTTATCCTCGGAGGTCGCGAACCTTTAGGAAACCCTCCAATTTTCTTGAACTCTGTCGTGCGATCTTGTTGTTCTGAGAACCGAACTTCTATATTCTATTCTCTCGCAGTACGGCGAGAACGCGAGCATCGCGACGAGGTGGACGACCTCCATCGCCACCCGTTTAGAGGCCGCGGGCGCGGTCGTGCTGAGGCAGAGGTAGGCGGCCGAGGCGCGCCACCGACCCGCCCGTTGTACCGCCCGCGAGCGCCCCTAGCTGGTCGATGCTCCGGCAGCCCCCGCCCGTGGCCACACCGTATCTATCGCTATTCCCGGTCTTCCAGCAGACTCATGCTCGATATTACCGGCGTGTTCCCGCTTGGCTCGGTAGTTTCGCCCATCGCCACCGTAGCGACATCTCAATCGGGGGTGGTCGCCGACCCCCGCAGCCTCGCATACCCGACCCGGTTGTTCGGTGACTTCGCACGCCGCAGGTCGTCCCCGCTCGGTGGTTGCACCTCGTTATTCCTCCGACCGCACCGGCCCAGCCTCCGCAAGCATATGGTTCAAAGTTAGTGCCCGACGACGAGCAGCCGTCGTCTTGAGAGACTTGGTAGACTTCACCCACCCCATTTTAGTGGCGTCGAGGGCGAGGATGCCCGTGGTTTCTTGGATAAGTTGTCAGAGGATGTTGCGGACGGCCGGTATTCTCGAGTCCAGCCGGAGTTTCATTTACTACCTTTCGGTTCATTGGTCCCGCATTTGATTGGTGGGAGGTGTTCGAGAGGCGTAGGCCTACAGGAGCAGCACTTCTCTCATGGCAGCAGTTCTCTACTCTCTTTCTAGAGAAATATGTACCTCGGCCTCGTCGCGAGGAGCCACATCGCCAGCTCGAGTGGTTGGTTCAAGGCGACATGTCCGTGACCCAGTATGAGCTTAGATTCACACAGTTGGCTGTGCATGCCACATGGATGATCCCTAATGATAGGGAGAGGATCGTGAGGTTCATTGATGGCCTCAACTACTCTATCCGCATTCTTATGACTAGAGAGCGAGTTCTGTCATCATCATTTGAGCAGGTTGTTGATATGGCACGCTCCATCGAGGCGGATCGTCGCCGAGAGAGAGGAGCGGGAGGCCAAGCGGCCTCGTGGTTCTGGCAGCTTTAGCGGTGCTCCATCTGTAGGGCATTCCCAGCAGAGCAGCAGGTCGCTCATCTAGACCTTCTCATTCCGGCCGCCCGCAGCAGAGCGGAGGTTCTTACGGTCGTGGTCGACAGGGGTTTCAGCAGGGTCGGTCATCGCTTAGTGCCCTTCCAGCCCAGGGCGCAGCACCTACTTCATCAGCCCAGGGTTCTTCTGCGGCGAGGGGTTCCCTTCAGTCCCCTTCTCCAGCACCGGGTGCATGTTATAAGTGTGGTGAGTTTGGCCACATGAGGAGACAATGCCCTCGACTCCGTAGGGACAGGACTCGGCAGAGGGATCAGCCCTCATCTCCAGCAGGGGTGGAGGTCGGCCTTCTCGTGGTCGCCCCGGGGCGAGGAGAGATCCGGCGGAGGCCATGCGCGATTCTATGCACTTCCCGACAGGGCGTGATGCGCTTGCCTCCGACGCAGTGATTACATGTATCATTTCGTCCGTCGCGCAGATTCCTCTCGTTCTATTTGATCCAGTGGTCCACATATTCATACGTGTCCTCTTATTTTGCACATCATTCGGGTGCGACTCGTGGTAGTCTTGACTTACCTCTTCATGTATCCACCCCGCGGGTGATACGATTGTTGCGGATCAAGTCTATAGATCCCGTGTTATATCTATCGGGGCCCGGAGACCCGTGCGATTTGTTATCGTTGGGAACGGCGGACTTTGATGTTATATCGAGTATGGACCGGTTGTCTCCGTACCACGCTATATCGGACCGTCATGCTAAGACAGCTACGTTGGCCATTCCCGGTATTTTTCAGATCGAGTGGCGGGGTTCGACTGCTTTCGTCCCTAGCCGTGTAATTTCGTTCTTAAAAGCTCAGAAGATGGTTGAAAAAGGGTGTTTATCGTACTTAGCTTTTGTGAGAGATGCGGGAGCTGAGTCTCCTAGCATTGATTCTGTACCTGTTGTGAGGGATGGATTTGCCAGATGTATTCCCCTCAGACCTGCCGGCATGCCGCCGGACAGGGATATTGATTTTGGCATTGACTTGGTGCTGGGCACTCAGCCTATATCCATTCCTCCTTATCGGATGGCACCAGCCGAGTTGAAAGAACTGAAAGAGCAGCTTCAGGAGCTTCTGGATAAGGGTTTCATCCGCCCTAGTGTGTCTCCGTGGGGTGCGCCGGTATTATTTGTTAAAAAGAAAGATGGTTCCATGCGGATGTGTATTGATTATAGGCAATCGAACAAAGTGACAGTGAAGAACAAGTACCCTCTACCGCGCATAGATGATTTGTTTGATCAGTTACAGGGTGCGAGGGTGTTTTCTAAGATCGATCTTCGTTCAGGCTATCATCAGCTGAAGATCAGAGACTCGGATATTATGAAGACTGCATTCAGGACCCGATATGGTCATTATGAGTTTCCTTGTGATGTCTTTTGGGCTGACCAACGCCCCAGCAACATTTATGCATCTGATGAACAGTGTGTTCAGGCCTTATTTGGATTCATTTGTGATTGTGTTCATTGATGACATTCTAGTCTACTCCCGTAGTCGGGAGGAGCATGCTCAGCATTTGAGTATTGTGTTGCAGAGATTGAGGGAGGAGAAGCTATATGCTAAATTCTCCAAGTGCGAGTTTTGGCTCGAGTCCGTGGCATTTCTGGGACATGTGGTGTCTCGTGATGGTATTCAGGTTGATCAAAAAAAGATAGAGGCGGTGCAAAGTTGGCCTAGACCGATCTCAGCTACAGAGATCAGGAGTTTTCTTGGTTTGGCGGGATACTATCGCCGGTTTGTTCAGGGATTTTCATCCATTGCTTCTTCATTGACTAAATTGACCCAGAAGGGTGCACCATTCGTGTGGTCGGATAAGTGCAAGGAGAGCTTTCAGAAGCTCAAGACAGGTTTGACCACAGCTCCAGTGTTAGTATTGCCATCAGCTACAGGTTCATATACTGTTTACTGTGATGCCTCGAAAGTGGGGATAGGTTGTGTGTTGATACAGGAAGGTAAGGTAATTGCTTATGCTTCTCGGCAGCTGAAGCCACATGAGAAGAACTATCCTGTTCATGATTCGGAGCTAGCCGCCATTGTTCATGCATTGAAGATTTAGAGGCACTATTTGTACGGTGTGTCTTGTGAGGCGTATACCGACCATCGTAGTCTCCAAGCACTTGTTCAAACAGAAAGACCTTAATTTGAGACAATGGAGATGGCTTGAGTTGCCGAAGGATTATGACATTACTATATTATATCATCCGGGAAGGGCCAATACGGTGGCCGATGCTTCGAGCCGAAAGGCGGTCCGCATGGGGAGCTTGGCATATATTCCACTCGAGGAGAGACCATTTGCTTATGATGTTCGAGTGCTAGCCAATCGGCTAGCGAGGTTAGATATTTCGGAGCTCAAGCAGGTATTGGCTTGTGTTGTATCTCTGGCCATCTCTATATGATCGTATTCGTGAGCGCCGGCGTATGATGATCCACATTTGGTCGTCCTTAGGGACGAGTGCAGCACGGCGATGCTAGAGATGTCACCATTGATAGTGACGGCGCATCGAGGATGCAGGCCGGATATGTGTGCCCAATGTTGATGGCCTTCGTGAGTTGATTCTGGATGAGGCCCATAGCTCGCGTATTCTATCCATCCAGGAGCCGCGAAGATGTATCAAGATTTGAAACAATACTATTGGTGGAGAAAGATGAAAATGGACATTGTCGGACATGTAGCACGGTGCCTCAACTGTCAGCAGGTTAAGTACGAGCATCAGAGGCCCGGCGGTGTATTTCAGCGCATTGATATTCCTGAGTGGAAATGGGAAAGGATCACTATGGACTTTGTTACTTGGACTCCCTCGGACGGCGAGGAAGTTTGATTTTGTATGGGTGATTGTGGATAGATTGACCAAGTCAGCTCACTTCATTCCAGTTAGTACTACCTACTCATCGGAGCGGTTGGCAGCGATCTTTATTCGAGAGATTGTTCGGCTGCATGGAGTTCCAGTGTCTATCATATCCGACAGGGGTACTCAGTTGACTTCTCAGTCTGAGGTTGCCTGCATATCCTTGGCTAAAAAGAAATCAGGTCAGTGTAGTTCGAGAAGGTTTGGTAGCTGGGACTACCAGGAGTTGTGCTTTCACTATTGTTGCCACGGCTACTGCCTGCTGACCTCCTTATTACACCAGGTTGAAATAAAAAGAAGCTAGACTAAGCTATGATCTATGAATTACAAAAATTCCTATCCATGTCTTCAAACTTGCTTTTGTGTTGCCTTGAACTTGTATTCTTCTTATGGAATTCTTGCGTTGTTGCCTTGAATTGTGATCGGAGATGTTTTGCTATTCCCCCGAGTGATGCTTGACTGCTGAGATTTGAAATATATGCCTCTATTCTCCAGGCGGGCTTCTGCTTTCTAACACTTGAAATGTATTCCCTTGTTCTCCAGGTGGGCTCCTGATTGCTAAACTTGAAAAGTATTCCCTTGTTCTCTAGGTGGGCTCCTGATTGCTGGACTTGAAAAGTATTCCATTATTCTCCAGGTGGGCTCCTGACTTCAACAAACAAATAAAATTTTCTGCCCCAGTTTGGTGGCTGGGCACATCATGTTATCAAATATAAAAAATTTGAAAGCTAAACTTTGAATTGTACTTCCCTTGTTCTCCAGGTGGGCGCGTGATTATTGTACTTGAAATGTATTCCCTTGTTCTCTAGGTGGGCGCTTCACTTCTGGACTTGAAATGTATTCCCCTGTTCTCCAGGTGGGCGCCTGACTTCAACAAAATACACAAACAAAGAAAGTTTTCTGCCCCAGTTTGATGACTGTGTGCTTTACGTTACCGAAGATTAAAAACTTGAAAGATAAAATTTGCATTGTACTTCCCTTGTTATCGAGGTGGGTGCCTGGTTGCTGAAACTTGAAATGTATTCCCTTGTTCTCCAGGTGGGCGCATGACTGCTGAACTTGAAATGTATTCTCTTGTTCTCCAGGTGGGCGCCTCATTTCAACAAAGATAGACAAAACAAAGAACATTTTCTGCCCCAGTTTGGTGGCTGGGTACAGATGTGAGTGTTAAAATGAATTATTCTAACAACTATTATAAGAATGTGAAATCGAAGTCCTATTATCCAGGGATGTCCTGACAACTCCTAATAATTACGAACCTAAGTTATATCTTCTAAAGGTATTACTCCCACTATACTTATTATCAAAAGGTCTTAAACTACTCCCCAATATCCAAGAGGGTCCTGAAAACTCCTAACTAAATCCTATCTTGAACATGAAAAACTTTGGAACTAACTTGCATTCCTTTGGGGCACATTTGTGCTAAATTACGCTACTCATGATTGTTTTGAAATTTAAACTAAGTCCCATTTTCTAGGAGGGTCCTGAGTGTGTATGGTCAAACCTGTTTTGGTGCTTGCTTTTTCTCATACGGATGGTTTCTCCGAAATAAACGAAATTTTCTACCCCGGTTTCAATCAAAGGCACATCTTGTTAGTTAGAATGTGATTAGTTGCTAGCATTCTGGCTAGGCACATCCTTGCCGCCGATATTAACTCCGACTTGCTTCTCTGGTTTTGCCCTGAACCATTCGACTTCCCGACTGACTTTAACCCCATGAGTTTGATAACGCAAGTGTTCTATCCCATATTGTTGTTTTTGTGTTTTTTACCCCTCTATCTGAAACTTCCTTTTCCCCCACGACTATCTGATCAATCCACCAATAAAACTTTTGGTGGTCCTTTGTGTCTTACTTTGCCTTTTGACATCTTTGATATATTCTAGCCCTGTTGTGCTTTGCAACTGGGAAACTAGTAGTTAGCTTTGGCATTCCTCCCATTTGTTTTGAACAGAACTGACACGAAAACATCTTAAAGACAAACCTCAAATGAATGAAATGCAATGACCTCAAGGGTTAAGGATAAAGAGAATCTGAAACGTATGAATTGTAGTGAAGAAAGAAGGGAATAAGACTTATCTGGGTGGAACATCTGGTACCATTGATCATGCCATGCATTTTGGATTAGCCGGCCAAGTCTGTCTAACCAATCATCTTTCAAATGCCACATTTTCCACCCGAACTCAAACCCTGCTCATCTTGCAATTTCTTGCGCAACTTTCAAGCATAGACTTGTCCCATCTACCCATCTGAAAACTCACCTTCGCCTTACGGTGCCCGCAAGGATTTTCACCAATAAGACTCTCTCATTTTTTATCTCTCAACTCACTTCACCATACGGTGCCCACGAGGGTTTTCACCAATAAGACTCTCTCATTTTTAATTTCTCTTAACTTTTGTCGCCTTATGGTGCCCGTAAGGGTTTTCACCAATAAGGCTCTCTCATTTTCATCATTTTTCTTCTAGTACCAGAGTGTTGCGCTTGACGTGAATCACTTTCACTTGCTCGTATTGGCACTTCTTGAAGATTGATCGGGAGGTTTTTCTTTGGACCGTAATGCAGGATTTTGGATGAGGTTAGAAAGAAGGGTATAAAATGCTCAAAACAATTCGACATGAGTTCAAAATTACAACTTTCGGAATCAGTTTTCTCGCAACAACCACAACTTCTGCCCCAGTTTCTTTCTTGGGGGACTTTTGGATTTTTGTTTTGGTATGACTGAACCTCAAAGAGAGGCTACCTACGTACCCTTTCATGATCAAGTAAAAAGTAGTTCAGGTCATAAAATTACTTTTTTGTTGCGATCTATATCCACCTCGGTGATAGTCAGAAGGTTCAACTTCTGCAAGTATTACTGCCTTAGTACCGTATACCATTAAATAAGGAGTCACCCCTACTGAAGTGCGGACAGTAGTTCGGTAGCCCAACAGTGCGAAAGGTAACTTTTCATGCCATTGCCTGGACCCTTCCACCATTCTCTGAAGTATTTTCTTGATGTTCTTGTTAGCTGCTTTGACCGCTCCATTCGCCTTAGGATGATATGGAATGGAATTGCGATGCGTGATCTTAAACTGCTGACATGTCTCCGCTATGAGATGACTGTTGAGGTTGGCACCATTTTTCGTGATGATTATCTTTGGGATCCCGAAACGAAAGATGATATTTGAATGCACAAAATTGACCACTACCTTCTTGGTCACAGATCTGAAAGTTCTCGCCTCAACTCACTTAGTGAAATAATCAATGGCTACTAGAATAAACCTGTATCCATTTGGCGCTGCTGGCTCGATCGGCTGAATGACATTCATTCCCCAAGCAACGAAAGGCCATGGTGCAGACATTTTATGCAATTCAGATGGTGGAGAATGAATAAAGTCCCCATGTACCCGACATTGATGACACTTGCGCATGAAACTAATGCAATCCCATTCCATAGTAAGCCAATAACAACCTGCTCGGAGAATCTTCTTTGCTAATACATATCCACTCATATGCGGTCCACAAACTCCCGCATGTATTTCGGTCATGATAATTGTAGCCTGTTTATTGTCTATGCATTTTAATAAACCAAGATCTGGAGTTCTTTTGTACAACACTCCTTCACTGAAGAAATATTAGCTTGCCAAGCATCGTATCACCCTATTTTGATCCCATGTGGCCTGTGCTAAATATACTCTCGTCCTGAGGTACTCTTTGATATCATGGAACTACGGGTCACCATCAAGTTCTTCTTCCACCATGTTATAATAGGTATGCTGATCGCGGACCTGAATTTTCAAGGGGTCCACATAAGCCTTATATGGATGATGCAATATTGACGCCAAGGTAGCCAAAGCGTTGGCAACTTCATTATGAATCCTTGGAATATGCTTGAAAGCTATTGACTGGAACCATTGACAAAGTTCATGCAAACACTACCGGTAAGGTATGAGCTTCAAGTCTCGTGTCTCCCATTCCCCTGAATCTAGTGCACCAGAAGATTCGAGTCACCCATGACCAAGATTTCCTGGACACCCATGTCTATAGCCAACCTCAAACCTAAGATACACGCCTCGTACTCAACCATGTTATTGGTGTAATAGAACCGAAGTTGAGATGTAATAGGGTAGTGTTGCCCCGTCTCTGAAATAAGCACTACTCCCGATGCCTTTAGTGTTGGAAGCCCCATCAAAGAACAATTTCCTCTCTGGCTTCTCGACCTGTTCTAATTCCTCAACATGCATTATCTCTTCATCAGGGAAATATGTCTTCAAAGGTTCATATTCATTATCAACTGGATTCTCGGCTAGATGATCAGCCACCGCTTGTGCTTTCATTGTAGTTTATGTTACATAGACAATATCAAATTTCATAAGCAAGATCTACCACTTCGCGAGCCCCCCTGTGGGCATGGGCTTCTGAAAAATGTACTTTAACGGGTCCAACCGAGAGATGAGATAAGTGGTATATGATGACAAGTTATGTTTCAACTTCTGTGCTACCCAGGTTAAAGCACAACACGTCCTCTCAAGCTGAGTGTACTTCACCTCATAGGATGTGAAATTTTTGCTAAGGTAGTAAATCGCTTGCTCTTTCTTTCCCGTGATGTCATGTTGCCCCAGTACACATCCAAACGAGTTATCCAAAACTGTCAGATAAATAATCAAGACTCTTCCTGGCTCCGGTGGGACCAACACAGGTGGACTGGCCAAATACTTCTTAATCTTATCAAATGCTGCTTGACATTCATCCATCCATCTGACCGCAACATCCTTCTTTAGCAGCTTAAATATGGGCTCACAAATCATTGTGAGCTAGGCAATGAATGTGCTGATATAATTTAACCTCCCAAGCAAACTGAGCACCTCTTTTTTGTTCTTTGGTGGCGGTAACTCCTGAATGGCTTTGATCTTGGACGGGTCTAACTCAATACCACGTCGACTTACCAAAACCCCAACAACTTCCCAGACGGGACTCCAAATTCAAACTTCACCGGATTAAGTTTGAGGTTGTACCTGCGGAGCCTCTGGAAAAACTTCCTCAGGTCCTTGACATGGTCACGTTGCTTCCTCGACTTTATGATCACGTCATCTATGTTGACTTTAATTTCCTGATGTATCTTGTCATGGAACATGGTGGTCATCACCCTCATGTATGTTGCCCCGACGTTCTTCGACCCAAATGGAATGACTCTATAATAAAACATTCCCCATGGTATGATGAATTCCGTCTTTTCCGCATCTTCCTCATCCATCAAAATCTGGTGATAGCCTGTATAACAATCCACGAAGGAACCAATCTCATGTTTAGCACAATTGTTAATCTATATGTGGATGTTTGGCAGTGGGAAGTTGTCTTTTGGGCTCGCCTTATTGAGATCACGGTAATCAATACACACTCTAGTCTTTCCATCATTCTTTGGCGCATGAACAACATTAGCTAACCAGGTGGGATACCGTGAGACCCGGATGACCTTCGCCCCAAACTGCTTGGTGACTTCTTCTTTGATTTTCACACTAATGTCTGTTTTAAATTTCCTTAGCTTATGCTTGACCGGAGGGCATGCTGGGTCGGTGGGTAATTTGTGGACCACCAAATCGGTGCTTAAACCAGGCATATCGTCATATGACCATGCAATTTATTTTTGTACTCAAACAACGTTTTAATTATCTCTTCTTTGAGTTGAGTTTCAAAATGGACACTTGTTTTTGTTTCTCGTACATTCTCTTGATCCCCTAAATTGATTACCTCTATGTCATTCAGTTTGGGTTTTGATTTTTCTTCAAATTGGCTTAATTCTTTACGGATTTCTTCAAAGGCTTATTCATCATCATATTCTACCTCGTTATCACACTCAATTTCTTGTATTATTATTTCGGAGTTAGATTGGTATTCAAGACTAGGACGAAGACTCCTCATGCATGACACATCATTGAAACAACATAAAAAGGACTATACAAGAAAGAAAAGAAATACAAAATAAAGGGTATCTGTTATGAAAAATGAAAGAAATTGCATTTCATTAAAATTTTAAGATAAAAAGTTTTAACTCGTCCAAATGGACAAAACATAACATCCGAATTACAACCTTGGAAATAACCCAGGTTAAACGGAAAGGAAATCAAAACTAACTTCCAAAATTCCTTCCGGGTAGGAAGATGATTAGCTTCCCAATTATTAAGATTTGCATGGGGCCCCAGAAACTGCACGTCTACCTTGATTGGACCTTCTCCTGCCTCCAACACATTCACCTCATCAAACAACTTTTCAAACCTCTCAATCAGCTCCTTGTCAGGTTCCACTACCACAGAATTAGGCATTTATGTTGCTGGGCGCTTCTTAGTACCAAGCCTGACAAAGGAACGAGAAAGGCGGGAGATGGGTTTTGGAAGGGTCCATGTTCTCTTTTTCATCTTTTTAGCTCGTCTTATGTCAACAGCAGTGGGCTTGAGGCCTAAACCAAAAGTATTCAGGTTTCCAGGAAGAGATACTGGCTGTGTGATGCCTTCCAAATAAGCACCAAAGCCTTTTCCAGGTAGGAATCCATTCTTTATCATTTCCGAGGCCACCATGACAGATGCAAAAGCTACTCTGGGCACAAGAATACACTCTCCTTCCGGGATCTTTTTCAACTGATACTGTGTCTCTAAGATTTGGTAAACCCATGGACCTTTGTCATTCTCAGCTTCTTCGAAAGACATAATGGTATTACACGAACTATCTTCCCCATGTACCACAATATCTTGCCGGGCCCACTTGAATTTGACCATATGATATAAGGTAGACGGCACTGCTTTTGCTGCATGAATCCAAGGTCAGCCTAACAAGAGATTGTAAGAAACAGCCACGTCGAGCACCTAGAACTCCATAGTAAATTCAACTGGTCCTTTCGTCAGTTCCAACATGATATCCCTAACCGTGTCCTTTCCTGCTCCATCAAATCCTCGTACGCAAATACTATTCTTGTGGATTCTCTCACTGTCCACTTTTAACCTTTTCAGGGTGGAGAGAGGACAGATGTTTGCACTGGACCCGTTGTCAATCAGTACCCGAGTGACCATAAAGTCTTCACATTTTACCGTGAGGTAGAGTGCTCTATTATGCTTAGTGCCCTCCAAAGGCAGTTCATCATTAGAAAATGTAACCCTGTTGACCTCGAAAATCTTGTTTGCTATTTTCTCCAAATGATTCACAGATATCTTATCAGGAACATGGGCTTCGTTCAAAATTTTCATCAATGCTCGACAGTGCTCATCTGAATGGGTCAATAATGATAGTAATGAGATCTGTGCCGGAGTCTTTCTCAACTGTTCTATAATGGAATAATCTTGCGCCTTCATCTTCTTCAAGAATTCTACTTCTTCTTCTTCAGTTACAGCCTTTTTTACCAGTGCTGGATTATATTTCGCTGCTTTAACTTTTCTCAGCTCCTCAGGGGCAAAGCATCTCCCTGAACGAGTCAGCCAGTGGGTTTCACAAACTTCTTTTTAACTTCCCTCCCTTTTATAGTCACTCGACCGTAGTTCCATGGGACGACCTTTTCACTGACTACAGGTAACTAAGTCACTAGCTTGATGATAACTGGCTGTGTATGAGCCCCTTTCACGATCACAACAAGCTTGACAGCTGCCCCCAGCACCACCACATTAGCTGGTTCATGTTTTACAGCAACATTGTTCAAGGGCTCCTTCCTTATCACCACTACTGGTTCGCTAACTACCTTATCCACCTTGATCAATGCCCTCCTACTAGTTGATTTCTCATTTGCTCTGTCCTCACTGGCCCTTATCATCATTACAGTTTGTGAAGTCTTCTTATACTCTCCCTTTTTCACTAACTCAATCATATGGGTCTTGTGATGGATTGGCAATGGATTCTGAGTGATGTTAGATGTCTCTAGAGCCTACACTTCAATTTGGCACGTATCAATAAGCTCCTAGATGGTCGTTTTCAAATGCCAGCATTTTTCTGTGTCATGTCCCGTAGCACCCGAGCAATACTCGCAACTCACCGAGTGGTCCAGATTCCTTGGGGGAGGATTTGACAATTTGGGTTCAATCGGACTCAACATGCCCAACTGTCTCAATCTGTGGTATAAGTTGGTGTAAGATTCTCCCAAAGTGAAAGTCTTCTTCTTCTACAGCCTAGTATTCTTAAATGCAGGGTTGGGTTGAAAACTGGTTCTAGTAGGGTTTCTGTAGGCTCTTAGGGGTGGGTAGGTGCTTTGAGTTGGGTAAGTATTTTGTAAGGAGGGTGCGTGCCATTGCGCATAGATATGGGGTTAGGGGTATGTTTGGGCATGGTTGACAGAGAAATGGGGGACATGAGGCGGGTAGTAGTTTTGCGGTAGGCCATATGGGGTGTGTGGGTAGGTTTGGGGATGGGGTCAAGGTTGGTGATAGTATAGTGATGGGACCCTAGACCAATTGCGATTCCACTACTGAAATATCTTCTTTCTTTTTCTTTCCTAATACCCCTCCAAAGTCGCCCTGGATAGCCTGAGTAGTTTCCTTGATTGCTGAATAGCTCATAATTTTATTGGACTTGAGACCCCCTTCCACCATACATCCCATTTTCACTACCTCGTTGAAAGTTTTTCCTACTGCTGACACCAGGTGAACATAGTAGGTAGGATCCAAAGCCTGTAAGAAGTAATCAACCATCTCGCTTTCCTTCATTGGAGGATCGACTCTTGCAGCCTGTTCTCTCCATCGAAAATCGTACTCTCTGAAGATTTTCCCTTGGCTCCTTCTTAATTGGTCAGTGATAGACTGTCCAAGATAATTTTGAGATTATATTGAAAGTGGCCTACAAACACTTGGGACAAATCATCCCAAGTGTACCATCGGTCATGATCTTACCGCGTGTACCATTCCAAGGCCGCACCACTGAGACTTTGACTAAAGTACGCCATTAATAACTCATCCCTTCCCCCATCTCCTCTCATCTTACTTCAAAATCCCCTCAGATGGGCTACCGGATCACCATGTCCGTCATACAAATCAAACTTGGGTAACTTGAATCGCGGAGGTAACTGGATGTCGGGAAACAAGGACAAGTCTTTGTAAGTCACGCTCACTTGTCCTCCGTGACCTAGAATATTTTTGAATGACCGCTCTAAGCTCTTAACCTTTCGCATCATCTCCTCCTGCTCAGGGTTTTTGGGAGGCTTCTCTTCTTCAGCTAAGAGATCAAGACGGGGAGTGTAAGAGTATGGTTTTGGAGGTTTGAAGGTGGGTTGAGGTAGGTAATAGTGGTTTTCCTGGGTTTGGAACATGGGCTTACTAGAAGATTTGTGTAATGCGGCGGTTGGAGGACAAACACAGGAGTAGTTGGTGGTGGAGGGCATGGGATTTGTGTGGATGGTGGAGGTGGTGGCGTTTGGGAAGTAGTTGCGTAGTAGTGCTGGTAGGTAGGGTAGACCGGAGAGGAATTTACTGTGGGAGGATCTTGTGGCTGAGCCATTCAGCCATGGTGGGATGTAGGAAGGGTTAGCAGGATAGGCTGGTGGTGGGTGTCCCTTTGCCCAGGCCTGGTACATCTCAGCCATTTGCTGCTACAATTTATACATCTCCTCTTTCATGGCGTTGATATCCACTACTTTTTCTTCCCTAGACGGGTTTATAATGCTTGCTTCTAGCTCTTGGTTGACCATTTTTTATGTATCCTTAGAGCAGGTGCTGTATGAATGGGTTGCCGGAATGCCAGTCAACTTAACTACTTGCTTGGACTCATCATCAACAACAACTTCGTTAGCGGTTAGAGTATTAACAAATAAGTAACCACATATTTGGGAATGAATGCACCTAAGCATTCAACAGTTTCTATTATGCATTTGCTCGACTGCTTGCGTCATCCCGACTTTCGTGTTTCTTTATGTGTCTGACCTTTCTTTGCTTTACCCCCCCTCTCTCTTCGCTCTTGTATTCCATTGTTTCTTGCCTTCCCCTTTTTGTTTTTTAGGATTTTCGAAAAACTCTGATTACAAAGTTACTAGGTTATTTGTTTTCAGGTAGCAGACTCAAAATACCAAAGTACAGACTCGATGATTAGAAATAGATCAAGAGTACATCAAAGCTTCACATCCTGGGCCCACGGGACATCACCCGACATCGCCGCGGGCCTACTCAAGACTGAGAAGGTTTCAATGTCAAGTGTGAATATTTAAAGAAAATGGGTCATGTAATCACTTATTTTGACTTAAAAATCAAAGTGGCTATTTTTGCAAAAAAATTATTTAAAAGGACTCGATTTTGCAGATACGGTCTCTTAGCACTTCTGAAAAGGAAATTTTAAGGATGTTCCCACAAAATATTTAAAAATGACTCAAGGTGGCTATTCTTGCAAAAATGGCCTTCCGGCGCCCTTTTGGGACATTTAGCTTATTTTAAACAAGAACAACGTTACCCAACTTATTTTGACAAAATATTAAAATTTTGGCATTATTTGGCTATTTTCGAAAAGGGGTGGTTGGACCCGATAAGGGTTGCCTATGTATCTCACACCCGGTGAGAATCAAACCAGCGTAGTTGGGGCAGACTCGCCAAAATCAAAGCTTTTTTTGTACAACCATTTTCTTTTTAATTTTCAAATATTTGTCTCCTTTTTTTTCATTTTTTCAAAACATTTGGCAGCATTTCGGTACTATTTGGGCCTTGGGTTTTTCCAAACAAATGGTTAACCTCACTTAGTCCCAACACTGCTATTTTTCATAATTTTACACTCATTATATACAAGCCGGTCAACGTGCAAAGCCGAGAAAATAAGTGCGCATGTAGCACGTAAGATGCATCACGAAGATCATTTTAATTCAGGTCACCTGTCCTAGACGGACCCAACCCCTGTGTTAAGTACCATAGGTCAAATTCACATGATGCAAACAATCATCCTACTAGGGATCCGGTATGATGTTATTGTTCTTCTAGGTTTAAACCCTAGGTTTATTTGTCTAGACCTAGCTTACCCGAGCGAACAACTCGGGCCGAGGGGGAGGTAGCATACCGAGGATACAGAAGCTCCGCCGGCTTAGCAACTTATCCAAACCTCGTTCTAAATTGGGAAAGACTCTAAACAGAAGAGAAGCTACACGAAGTGCACCCTTCTCCATGATGTAGAAGACTCATAGAGAGGAAAGGATTCGCGACAATTTATATACAATTTAACAAATATCAAAGAGGTAAAACATTTAACACATACTACATGAAACATTTAGAAAAATTAGATAAATCCAAATATAACAATTTAAATGAGCTCAAATTCTTGAACCCTGAATCAAAATTTTAGGTTCTTGTCCCCAGCAGAGTCGCCAGAGCTGTCACACCTCCTTTTTCGCTACTACACCTCGTGAAGAGTATAATAAAAGGTAGTTTTTCTAATTAATGGACAATCGAAATGGGATTCATTTATTAAGAGATTTAGAGTTGCCATTTGGAGATTTATGGTATCTTAAGTCACCGGTTTGAATCCTGAATCGAGGAAAGGGTTTGACTTTGTATTACAGTCGCGAACCAGAAATCCGGGTAAGGAATTTTGTTAACCCAGAAGAAGGGGTTAGGAACTCCCGAGTTCTGTGGTTCTATAACGGTCGCTCATTTGCTATATTTGGCTAAAATATGATGTTTATACATGTTAAAACCGATAGTGCAATTTTAAAATTATTTATCGCTTTTAGTCAATTATTAAGAAGGGAAACGTCGTTTAAGAACGTATTTTTGGATCACGTCACATGAAATACACCCGGATCCTCGACACATTCTTATTCAACATTTTGGGATTTGGATTTGGGTTGCACGAAATGCACACCCATATTTAAGAAGGTAAAATTATTAAAACCGCGCCTAAGGCGACTAACGGGTTATTATCTTTGCGGAGGGCCATGAAATTCGCTAAACAGTACGCTTCGAATTATAAGTATTTTAGTATAAGAATTTAATAAGGGCCTCGTAGTTTGTGCATTTGTTTGGCGAGGCTTGTATCATTTGTTATTTAAAAGGTAAACCTAAAGCAACTACAATTTTCTACTTAATATTGTCTCTAAAAGGGCCCTAGTTGATTAATATTGTGACATTCGGCCTCAAGTTCAAGTTCGGATTCAAACAAAAGGGAGAAACCTCTTAATTTGAACCCACTACCTAACTCAAAAGCCCAAAATTATATTATGTTAAACTATGGATTGAAACCTTTAAGCCAAATCCAATTTAATGGACCAAACGGGTATGACTACGACTAATCGTCGTAAACAAGCCTTGATATCATCCCCTAGAAAGGGAATTATTTGGGCTTGGTGTAAACAGAAAACATGCCTGTGCCCAGGCGGGCTGTAATGCCTCAATCCATCATAAAACACGCACCATGATAACAATGAAATGCAATTAGAGGAATTAATAATCTAAGCATAATGTAATGTCAATTAGACATGGATTATTGTTAATGGGTTAACTAAGGTACTTAAAACAAAAATGGTGATGCCTATCGATTTGAACCCATAGTGTGCCATATATCAGCCATAGTCCAATTCTAAACCAATTATGAAATTTAACAGAATCGAGCCTTTACACAATTTAACAATTAACAAGCTTATGGGCCATTTTCAAAGTGATTGGAGCATTTTTGAGACAACTACACCTTCACTGCTTTTGATTCATGATTATGAATTAACATATTACAATAAGAACATCAGTCCCAAACTTAACTCAAAACTAACATTACTAAACACATGATTTATTGCTAAACATTTATCTTGCTTAGACTAAACATAGATAGGGCCTACGCATTGCTTTTCTATCATGTTTACAGTTATTGAAATAAAACAAGGGTCATAAATCTCGAAATCCTTTTCCTGTTTCAACTATCTTTTGATTTCAAAATTACATCTACTCAAAGCGAAACTAATTTACGATATGGCTAATGAATATTCGTTAGTTTGATAGTCTACAGAGTCCATCTCAGTCAGTCCAGTTATACAAATTATAACAGGTTCCAGAGAACTTAAAAACACAAATTAAAGGTGTACTTAAACAAATACACACAAAATTAGGGGTGAGCATTGGTCGGTTCGGTTCGGTGATAAATTTTATCAGTTTAGCATATCGGTTACGGTTTATAAATTTGATAAAATGATAATAGAACCAATAAGATATAAATTATCGAGTATCGGTTAATCGGTTATCGATCATTATCGGTTCGGTTATCGGTTTACTCGATAAGATAACTCAATCTAGAGTTAATCAAAAAAGAAAAGATAATTCACTGGAGTTCGGCAAAATAGAAAATAATTCATATATAGTATACTGAAGACTTGCGCTAGGAGTTACTAGTAAGGTCTAAGAAGAATGAAGATAAAACAATTGAAGAGTGGGGTTGAGAAAGAATAGGAGAGAATGAACTAAAGCCCCTAACATTTGTATATACTTAAGGGTAAAGTCATAATTTTATTAATTCTTATTGGGATATCGATTAACCCTTTAACAAAATTGGCAAACAGATGCCCGAACCGATAACCCAGTAGTAATGAAATTCTAAAACGTTACCGAACCATTAATCTAATAACTTGATACTGTTAATCCAATAAGAAATTAACAGTTTGGACTATCGATTTTACCCGATATATGCCCAGCCGTAGGCCAACTATTGTTTATTCAACTATGACAATTCAAACACACATCTCCCATGAAACAAATGGACGAGTATTTCATTTCATCATTTCACTTCACAGCTTCATCAAAACATGATTCGAATGTGTACATGAAATTCAACAAGAAGAGATGAGGATCAGCAGCAGATCAAGCAGCTAGCAGAGCAAGTAGCAAGTCACAACATCAATTTTAACCCAGGAATATGTAACAGAGGTACAATACCAAAATGACTCCAAAATAACTCGATTGAAACCAAAACCCACTCGAAATCAATCCTAACAGATCTCTGAAGCTTCAGCCACCAAAAATAAACCAAAAAAGCTTTGAAATAACCCCTAAACGAATTGAAATTGAATCTAGGACCAAATTACACTTTCAATCAATCTAAAATCTCAATGTAATAGTAGATTTTTGGATTTTTTGTTTTTTTTTTGTTTTTTTTTTTGGTTGTTTGGAGGAAAATAAGATATAAGAGAAGTTTTTGAATTCAAAATTCAAAATTTGAGCTGATGAATGTGAGAGTAGGGAGAATTTTTAGAGCTTCTAAACTTGTTTTGAAGGCAAGGGGTGTGCCTTTTATAGGCAAATTTCAGGAGGAAGCTTCTAGATCCCTCTTACACTTTCCCCCCCTCTTTTATTTTTATATTTTATTCATTAAGTCGTTTATTTACTATTGTGTGTCTCGAGTTATACCACCTACTTTCTGAATTCCAAACTTAAACCCATTCTAGAAGGTCCTAGTGGATTACAGCTTTATCTACAACATTATTTTATTTGGAAATGTCCAAAATTACCTTCATTTAATCTAAAATTTACCAAACCAAATAGAACTCATATTCAAACTAGTTAAACTAACCAAGGGTAGTCAATCAAGGTTGGATTGACCAGCTATATCCAAACACAAACTTGAAATTGCATTAATTAATTACCCTAACTGGATATGAAGCTTAACCTAACTGTACTGTTAATCCTAAGCAATTCAAACGAAATTAACACTCATGAACTTTCCAACAGAGCAACACATCAACAATCAACATGAAGAAAACTAATCTAACAAATAGACTTTACTGGTTTAAAATAGTCAATCGAAAATTTAACCTAAAACTAAAACACTAAATAAGAATTAATGCCTATACTAATAACAAAATTAAAAACACATTCATGTTAGCAATGAATTATTAGGAGCAGAGAAGAACAACATCAATTACTAACCATAGACGGATAAGAACGGAATCCAAATCCATAAACGACACCAAGAAATCATGGAAGAGAAGATAATTTGAATAGAACAACAAGAAAAAATCAAGGAACTCACTGGTATACTTCTGCAGTCTCGTCACTTCCCCAGGTTTAAGATTCTACCCACTCCATTGAGATTCGAGTACTATTGACACTGAATTTGCCATAAGAGGAAGGAGAAGACCATGTGGTATGAATTTGAGGCGGATTGGGTGAACTAGGATTTTGAGGGAATCTTTGAATTTGAAATTTGAAGACTTTGACAAGGATTTGGGAAAAAAGGGTTTAAGGATTTAAAGAGAGGAGGCTGAGGAGGCTCTATGGTGTAATTTTGGTGGTGAATAGAGTCTGCGCCGCCGTGTGCGGCTGAGATGGAGCTTAGGGTTTGGTAGATTTGAGGGGATTGGGTAAGATTTGAGGGGAGAGGGGTTTGAATTTGAAAAGGGAAAGAAGAGAAGAAGCTGTGGTAAAATTTTGGGGGTCAATGGATGAGCGCCACCGGCGGAGATGATTTCCGGCTGGCGGCTCGTGGCAGAGACGATGGAGACGACAACATTATTGGGGGGGGGTGGTACGAGGAAGAGACATACTGTCTCTAGGGTTAAAAGATACTTTTATGTAAAATGGGGGAAGAAATTCTAACCATTGGATCAAGTAAGACGGATGGCCTGGATTTGAGACGATTAAACGGCATCGTTTGGCTAAGTAACGGGACTGGACCAGGTAATGGGGGATTGGGCTATGGACCGGATAAAAACAAATTGGGCTAGGGGATACTTGATTAAAATGAGCCCAACTATGGGTTTATTATTAAGAGCCTTCTTTTTGATTGTTTTTCTTTTATTAAACACAAGATAAGAAAAATTAAAACTATAAATGCAAAAAGTATCGTTTTTGTTATTTTAGTATATTTAAAAAAAATATATTAACAACTAATTAATCCTAAAATGTGAGATTAAATCCTAAATAAATGTCAAGTGTATTTTTTATATTTTAATATGAATTAAAATGCACAAATAAAATGCAAACAATTAAAATAAAATGTCACAAAAATCCACATAATGCAAAATAATGAAAGAAATTATTTTGTTTGAATTTTTAGGAATAATTCACATAGGGCAAAAATCATGTGCTCACAATTAGCACAAAATCTATGTTGGCTGATCCTTTGACTAAAGGCCTTAGGCCTGTAGTGTTTAATGAACATGCTAAAAATATAATTATTTTAGGGTCTTTTGATGTGCTTTAGTTAGTGGGAGTTACTTTCTAATTATTGACTCAGATATTGCTTTTAATAAATTCTATTTTTATGCAAGCTTGTGTTATTTGATATCCGTTATGCTTATGACTAACGTGATAATTTATTTATTTTTATTTTTATTTCCAATTGGACTTTGCATAAACTCATGATATCTTTGAGTCTTGTTGCTTGTTGCTTTGATTATCCCGGGTAAGGCACAAGGGAATCCTCCTGAGGTGATATGATATGTCACTTGGAGGCTCCTGAGGTGATATGGCTATAAGAGGATTATTTCTTTTTAAGTGGTGTGAATCTATTAACCTTGATTAGAAAGATAAAATGCTTAGCACACATGTTTGATGGAAATTCTAGCATATGTAGTCGTAGATAGAATTCATACTTTAAAATGGTGCGATGCCTGCAACGATTCATTGATATTCTTCTCTATTGAGACTAAATGGATTGTTATATGAGTCGTTCTATCTTTGGCTATGTGACTACTGTGGCCACCTTAGAGTTTAAAATCTTTTTTTCAAAATGATTTTCTTAAAACTAAAATAGTTAAAATGTTTTCTTGTCCTCAATTAAAGTTGGCGTCCAAGTGGGAGAATGTTGGAATTTGGGCTTACGTTAATTGGTTATATGCTGAAAGGATAGTGACACGACCCAAGAGGTGGATAAATAAAAGGTCTAATATTAAATATTGTGTATGTGGATAAGTGAGACCCAATAACTATTCGCCTGTGATGAGTAGGCACTCTTTATAAATAGAGGCCAAACCCTCTTTCCCTAGCTATTAGAAAACCCTAACGTATTCTGCCTCTTGAATACGTGGTAAGGGTAGACATCGCATTAGTCAAGTTCTCTGTGCTGTTGTATCCATGGAGTTTAACGGTACACTTCTGTCATGACCCGGATTTCCCACCGTCGGGAGTCATAATGGCGCCTACTAATTGAAGTTAGGCAAGCCAACTCTTACTTACATTTCCATTGGTTACAACTCTCTTTTAAAAACTTTAAATAAAATTCTGTTATTACAGCAGAATAAAAAAATTTTGCGGAAGACTTAGCAAATTTTATTAGATACAGAAACCCAAACATGATACACTACCCAAGAACTGGTGTCACAATACTCACGAACTTCTAAGAATAATACACATAACTGTCTGGTAGAAATATAAATTGTCTATCGCGAATACATGAGATAACAGACTCACAAGTAAAGATACAGGAGACAACGGGTCCTGCGGATGCCTGGAAGACTACCTCGAAGTCACGGTGACCGAAATATCAACAATCGCAATATTGTCGCTGCTGCTGTCCGAAACCTGTATTTGCGTAAAAGAGCGCAGAGTGTAGCATCAGCACAACTGATCCCATGTGCTGGTAAGTGCCTGGCCTATCCCGGCGAAGTACTGACAAAACTAGGACCAGACACCCACATAAACTAGTGCCGTTAAAAATATGTACATATACGACAAAATAGCAGGAAACATTATTGAACATTTATAAGGAAAAGAACATGCTCTGGAGTAGCAACCAAAAATATATATTATGAGAAATAATATGAACAATGGAATAAAATTCACTTTCATGTCTCGATTCACTTTCCTTTTGTATTTTGTGGTAGACGTACCACTCGCTCCCAGTTTAATAAATAGGCTACCGGCATCTATCGCCAATGCCAACAATCATATAACTTTGTGGTCGGCATGCCACACGATCCCATTTCTTAATGTACAAGTGGTCGTCGTGCCACACGATCCCATTTCCTTATATATATAGGTGGTCGGCGTGCCATACGATCCCAATTGATTATATATAGGTGGTCGGCGTGCCACACGATCCCATTTTATTATATATATATATTACGGTATAAAACCAATAATTCTTAAATTTCAACAATATTTACATTACCGATATAAAACCAATAATTCTATAATTTGACAATATTTATTTTACTCGTATAAAACAAATAAATAATAATTAATCAACAATATATGTATGTTACCGGTGTGACACCAATAATCTTTAACCAATATTATATATATATTACCGGTATGAAACCAATAATAATTCCTCTCATACAATCACATAAGATTAATAGTAATTTAATCAATTTAAAGACTCATGGTCATGCTCGACCCCTAACGTATAGATACTCGTCACCATGCCTGTACGTCGGACTCCACACATAACAATTAGTACATAAACTCAACTCCTATTCGCTCAAGCTAGGATAGATCAAACACTTACCTCGAAAGTTTACGATCAATTCAATCTTTAGCAATGCCTTTTCCTTTCGAATTTGGCTCCAATTCAATAGTATCTATACACAATTAATTTAATATCATCAATACTACTTAACAAACTAGTTCATATGGCCAAATATAATTTTCACAATATTCTGCCCGGAATAGTAAAAATCGACCCCAGGCCCACATGATCAAAACACGAGATTTGAACCAAAATAAATTCACCCATCCTTTCACGAGTTCAAATATGTAATTTGTTCTTAGTTCTACCCCAAAACGAGGTCTAGATCGCAAATTCTTTGAAAATCCTAACTATACTCATTTTCTCTAATTTTTCTACAGTTTACACATGTTTAGGCCTAAGAATTTGAATAATATTGATGAAGTATGAAGAAAATGAGTTAAGAATCACTTACCCAACAAGTTTGATGAAAATCGCCCAAGAATTGCCAAGAAATGGTGTTGGAGAAGAGAGAGTTTTGAGAAGGGGATGAAAATCCCGTTCTGTTTATGTTTCTGGTATTAAAATCACTGGGCGGAACATTGCTCTATGCGATCGCAGGGCCTGGAATGCGATCGCATAAGAGAAAATAAGGGGGGCCAAAATTTGCTCTATGCGATCGCATTGGAAGTAATGCGATCACATAGAAGAAAAATGAGGGGGGCTGAAGTAATGAACTACGAGGCCTCTTATCCGACCTATGACCTGCTCCCTATGACACAGTCATCTCGATCCGGCGGGCTGCATTGGCCGCCCTCTAAAAAGTGATTTCAGTCCCTGCTCCCATAGCCATCTGCAAAATGATTGGCTGAATCAAGCCATAAATAAATCTTCTCACCCTTTCTCTATATGTGGGAAGTATGACAATGGCATGACGAGCTAGGTCAATGAACCTAGTCTCGTACTGTGTGACAGACATAGAACCCTCATAAAGATGCTCAAATTGCCTTCACAAAGCCTCCCTCTGAGTTGCTGGAAGGAACTTTTCCAAAAACAATTATGCAAATGGGCCCCAAGTCAAAGATGATGATCCTATTGGCCTAGATAGATAATAATCAAGTCTTGGCGGATCCAGATAATCGAAAAGTGGCAAAATCAACACCATTAGTCTCCACAATACCCATAGTACGGAGAACCTCGTGGCAGCTATATAGAAAGTCCTGGGGATCCTCTGAATGAGTGCTACTGTATGTGGTAGTGAATAGCTTGGTAAACCTATCCAATCTCCATAAAGCATCAGAAGATATAGCTGTACCATCACTAGCTTGAGTCACTATGCCAGGCTGAACTGCCTCGGCTGGCTAAATCACAGGAACCTGAGCCTGGTGAATTACTAGCTCCGGAGTGCGCATAGTAGGAGTCTAATTACCTCCTCCAGCCTGAGAAGTGGCTGGTGCTACTGGCAGTAAATCTGCTCTAGTTATACTATCCATAAAGCCTACTATCCGGACTAGAGCATCCTGAAGATCCGGGGTGAACATAACCCCCCGGGACCTGAGCTGGGCCCACTGGAACTGCTGGGGCTGGAACCTCCTCCTCGATATGAACCTGAGGTTCTGCCAGCTGTGCTGCTGCTCGGTGAGCTCTGCCCCTCCCTCGGTCTTTAGGACGGCCTTGGCCTCGGCCTCTTCCCCTAGCGGGAGCTACTACTGCTGGGGCGTCGGGCAGCTGGTCAGTAGATAAGGAAGCGCGTGTTTTTGCCATCAGCGAAAGGACATAGTAGAAATTCAATTAGCATTTGAAGGTTCAAAGTTGCACGACAGGAAAGAATAAAGGTGAAATTTTCCTAACTCTGTAGCCTCTGGAGATAAATGCAAATGTCTCCGTACCGATTCCTCAGACCCTACTGTGAGCACATGATTTTTGCCCCCACATGAGAATTACTCCCAAAAATCCAAAAAAAAAAAAATAAATAAATAAAATAATTTAGTTTTGTTGTGTGATTTTTCTTAATTATTATTTGTATTTTTTGTCCATACCTTGTTTATTTGTTAAAAAAAATACAAAAATATATATATGTTGCATTTGAATTTAGAATTTAATTAAGTAATTTGTTTTATGATTTCGTAAAAATTAGAATCAAAATGTGTGTTCTTTGTGTTTCAATATTTTTTTAGTTTAAAGTTTTTTGCAAAATATATTATTTAGAGTTAATTAGTATTTATGTTAGCCTAATTTTTTATTTATAATTAAAATAATGGTTTTTAGTTTCAATTATTTAAATAAAACAAGAAAAAGAAAAGGATGGAAATAATAAAAAAGAGAGAAATTGGACTGGGCCATTTTAAAATACCAATCCCCAAATCAAAGCCCAATCTAAATAACCCCTTACCCAAAACCCAGTCCCTTACCCGTTACCCTTTCCCAAAACGACCCAGTTTAATTTAGTCCATGTGATCTCAACCGTTGGATTCATTTGATCCAACGGTTGGGATTAATTCGTTCATTTTTTAAACCCCAAACACCCAAAACCCCTCATAACTCCCTCACTTCCCCCATCGTCTCTGAGAGACGATCCAAACACCCCCCCCCCGAACCCTAACGCCGCCCCTGCTTCCTCGTCTGAAAAAGCCGGCGGCGACAACGCCGGTAACTCCCAAACTAACACCAGGGAACCCCCATCACACCCCAAACCCAAATCCGTAAACCCCTTACCTCAAATACATCCATAGCTCCTCGAATATTCAATTGAAGATTCGAGTCAAAACTCAACCAAAGCCAAACCGTCCCAAATTGATACCATACCTTCACCTCGTCTCCCTAATCACCAAACCCCCGTTAGTTTGATTCGAATCTGGCCAGAAGTCGTTAAGCCCCAAAACCAAGGTTCAAGAACCCTAGATTTTGGGTTAGGGATTTTTGTCAAAAATTAAAAGTGATTGAAGTCAATAGACTTTAATTGAAACGTTTTCGCTTGAAAACATTTCAATTAAAGTCCGTTTAACTTCAAATACACAATTTCGAGCCCGTTTGAATCCGAGTCGGCCAAATTCCGAGTTTCTCTGTTTAAGGTATTTCTTTTCCCTTCTGTTCTTGTTTAATTCTACTTGTTATTTTAGTTTGATTGTTTTATAATTGTCGTTTGTTTTTGTTTTTATGATTTCGCCCATTCTTTCTTCTCCTCAAAGACCTTTATTTGGTCAATTGTGTTTCTGTCTTTGTTTATTTGATTACCAATGTTGTCGAATATGTGTTCGCGTCGATTAGCGTCGTCGAACAATTGATTTGGTATTCCCCGGCATTGGCCGAGAACTCTTGATTCACTGTTTTGCGATTGTGTGTTATTGATTATAAATGTTGTAATCGACTAATCGAATAACATCGATTTGCTTTCGTAAGTCTGCTCGTTAGAACAGTAAGACATTTGTTTCTCTTGATACTGATTAATTCCCCAGTGAATCACTGTTATTTTTGAAGATTGAATCGTTGTGTTTGAATTATAAACAGATTGGTTTGTAGCTGTTGGATTATAATTGTTAACTATCTGTAATTCCACTACTGGTTCATTAGTTGTTGGTTATAGTTGTCCTTAATAGAAACTAATTGGCACTTAATCAAAACACCAAATGGTTGTTTAAAAGGATTAACAGAAAGCCTGACACTCGTTTAAGCTGTGTATTACAGCAAGGTTGAAAGGGTTTGTTAGCTGTTTAAATCTTTGAAATAGGCAGAGACTTGTTTAAATTAGTCTAAAATGTGAAAAGGTGACTGTTACACTGTCCCAACAACTTGAAAGAATTAAAAATGGCTAGCTTTAATCTTCAGATTTAGACACCAAGTAGTGGAGGCCAAGAGTTAGTTCTGATTTAGTAATAAAAAAGGCTATGCACATGAGGGAAGATGTCAAGACCTGCTCGACAACAGGATTTTCCAGCATTTCTTCTACACTTTAGAGTTTTATATAGCTGAAACCATGCTTAGACAGTAAAAGGTGGGAAAGCAGGGGATAATGTGGGGTTTTTGTTTGATTTTAATAGTTAGGAGGTGCTGCAAGAGGGATGGGAGTTTGGCTATAAATAAAGGCTTTGAGTACAGAGATAAGAAAAAAAAATTCACACACTGGATATACATACACATACTCACAGATATCCCACTGGAAGCAAACACACATTCAGACATTAAGATCATTTGGCAGAAAACACACTGATACTCACACAGAACATTCTCTGGAAATACATTCACACATTGATATCATTGGCAGAACACATACACTCATTGAAAGTAAAAAAACAGGCACACATTAAGAGAAGAGAGAGTTCTGGCAGTTTAGAAAACAGACACAGAGAGGATTTTTGAGAAAACACTGAAAAAGCAGAAACACTGCTAGATTTTCGAGTGTTTGAGAATCAGAAAAATATTGTTTCATAACTTCTAGTTCTTCCTGTTTTCTGTTGGTAATCAAGTCTTGGATTGGTTGAGTTCATACTTTGGAATTTGGAATTTGTTTTCGGCTATATTATTTGTTCCATTGTTGCTGTTGCTTCGTTTGTTGATCTTCAATCTGGGCATTTGTTGGTGTACTGATATTGCTGTGGTTATACTGTTGTTTGCTGCCACTGCTGCACCTTACTCCTCTTTAATCTCTTTTCCAGGTATATACTTGTAACCACATTGGCCGAGAATAATTGCAAATTGACAAAGGAAGTTGATATAAAGATGTTGAAGCAAAAATAGTTTATTTTTCTTATCTTTTTGTTTAGTTTTGTTCTATGATTTAGCAATAAGGCTTTACTGTATTCTGTTATACAATTAGAATTGGTTCGATTTAAGTTCGTAGAAAGTTTGTAAACTGAAACCTGAAGGAACTCATATGTTAGGCCTCTAGCGTTATTTGATTCCTTTAAATGATGAAATACTTAGGATTGTTAAATGATTTATGTCTTTGATATTTTTTAGTCATAGTTTGCTTGTAGTTTAAGACATAGTTGTTTGTAAAAAATAGACGCTAGAATTTCAACAAAAGGGACTTAAGATTACCATCAGGTATCCTATTGCGTTAGCCTAGCAAAGAGAATGAATAAATAAATAAATAAATTGGAACGCACTATATTAGGGATAATCTTATGCCAAGTAACGAACCATGACGAAATACTTACACCCGGCATAGTCGATTAATTTTTACTAGTTTACATTTTGTTTTAGGCAATCTTTACTCCTAAGTCAACAAACTGTAAAAATAAGCTATCATCTTGTATAGGGTCTTTAATCAGAAATAATTTTAAGGGATATACTGTCGAATAAATTGATTTCCTGATTTAGTATTACAACGACTTTAATCGGCATAGTTGCAAAGGTAAGTAATTCGGATACCTTTTTATTTGTCAAAAGTTCGAGTCTATGTTGTAATTAGTTTTTGTTTTCTTTGGGTCCGGTTTCAAATTAATAGAGCGGTTTGAAGTTTAATTAGAGCATATAATTTATAAACATGTATAAAATCAGGAATTTTTAGCCATTTATAATAATTGAAGCGACCATGCTAGAACCATGGGATCCGGGGGTGCCTAACACCTTCCCTCGGGTCAACAGAATTCCTTACTTAGAATTTCGAGTTCGCACACTTCATTTGGAAAGTCGAAATTTCCTCGATTCGGGATTTAAATAAATCGGTGACTTGGGACACCATAATTTATTCCAAGTGGCGACTCTGAAATAAATAGAATAATCCCGTTTCGAATATTGTCACTTAAATTGGAAAAAACTCCCTTACGCTTCTACCCCCGGGTAGCGGGCGCGCCAAAAGGAGGTGTGACAGCTCCGGCGACTCTGCTGGGGAAACAAACCCAGAACCACTGGTTCAGGGTTTAAGAATTCGAGCTTTGAATAATTATTTTATTTGGCTTATTTATTATCTGATTTTATTACATGTTTATATTTGATATGCTAAATGTTGCTTTACCGCTTTGATATTTTGTGAACTGTATATAAATTGTGCCGATACCCATTTTTTTTTCTCTTCTGAGTCTTTTGAAATATAATACCGGGCATTTGCCGGACATAGCCCGTTTTTCTCAAGAAAACCGTGGTGCTTGGCACCCGGTGAAGGATTTTGTAGTCACACATGTTTAGGCGGAGAGTTTTGTCAATTAAGCCGGAAAGCCATGCTACCGGTGCACTGACACTCTTCGGCTCGAGTTGTCCGCTCGAGTTAAAGCCAGTCTAGACACTTTTTCCAACAGGATGATGACTTAGAATAACAAAACCTTATGTCGGATCCCCGATAGGAACGTTTATTTGCATCATGTGCATATTTGACTTAGTAGGCTCAACACAGGGGTTGGGCCTGTCTAGGACAGGTGTACCTGAAACAAAAAGACCAACTTGTTGCATCTTTTTGTGTGCATTTATTTGTTTCGATCTTACATGCCGACCGTTTTGTTAAAAGAGAGGAAGAAGTGGAAAACATCAGGGTATATAGTCAAAATAGTTTTATGAAAAATAGTTAGTTCTTTGAAAATAAATTCTGAAAAAATGCAAAAAAAATTCCAAATAAATTTTCTTAATTTTACAAAAATAGTTAGTTCTTTAAAAATAAATTTTGAAAAAATGCCGAAAAAAAAAATTTCCAAATAAATTTTCTTAATTTTACGAAAATAGTTTAGTTTCTTTGAAAATAATTTTGAAAAAAAATGCAAAAAAAAAATTCCAAATAAATTTTCTTAGTTCCTTTAAAAATAATTTCTTTTAGAAATGTTGTTTAAAAATAGTTTGTTTTCTTTTCTTAAAATGATTTAGTTCTTTTATTTTCGAACTACGCAAGTTTGATTCTCACCAAACATGAGATACGTAGGCAACCCATATCGGGCTCAACTAATACTGATTTTTTTTTTAGAAAAACAATAATAAAAATATTAGAATTAGGATTTTTGTTCTTAGTCGAGAGTTAGGAAATTTTGCAAAAATAGCCAAACGCCTCAAAAGGGGCGCCGGAGGACTAATTTCGCACAACGGAATATAGACATCACACTGGTATCCTGTTATACAGCCTTCAAATCTTCTTCAAGTGTTGAAAGGTCGTATTAACAAGATTCGTTTTTTATAATAAAAAAAAAAACAATTTTGAAAAAAAATCTTAAGTTCATTTTTTATCTTTTCTAGGATCAGCATGACTTCCTCGCAACGAATCAGCCAGAAAAGGGTGAGAGACGAAATGCAACCTATGTTCATGGTCCAGGACAAAACCCCAGATCGGCTCTGTAAATGGTGGACTAGTTTTTCAGCTTGGGAAAGAAATCAAGTTCACAAGCACCTCAAGTTTCTTCCGGACATCATGATGATAAAACCGGACAAAAATGTGATCAGAGCTTTAGTGAGTTTTGGGACTCAACAAGCAATGTGTTCAGATTCCGGGATTGCGAAATGACACCCACTTTGGAAGAATTGGGCGGACTCACAGGACTCGGAAGAGATTTGCACAAGATGAGACCTGCAGCTCCTAGGCAGATGGGTGTAAATAATTTCTTGAAAAAGTTATGTCTCCGGCGGTTCCCATGGGTTGTTTGGAGAACGGTTGGGTGCCACTGGATTATCTCTACGATAGATTTGGTGATAAGAATGGGTTCGCGAAATTCTCAAACGTTGAATTTGTTAACCAGCTAAATTATGACGCCTGGGGAGACTTAAAGATTTATACCTTTATGATTGCTTTTTTGGGAACCATGGTTTTTCCCGAACGTGGCGGACGCATCAGAATCCGTTTGGCTGCGGTGGTCTCATATCTACAGAGTAACGAGGAACACACCGTTCTTCCGATGATCCTAGGAGACATCTTCCGGGCCTTAACTCGATGCCAAGAAGGACAAGATTATTTTGAAGGTTGCAATATCTTATTACAAATGTGGTTTATAGAACATCTCTATCATCACCCGATTGTGATAAACTTCAAAGCAGATTGGCTGAATTATATTCGCTGTCATACAAACAGAGCCGCCCGTTGTAACCTTCCAGAAGATTTGAGGACTTGGCAAGAACTTCTCAACTCTTTGAAAGCAGATCAACTTACCTGGAATTATTATTGGTTCCCTTCCGCCAAAATCATGCATATGTCGACATACCGCCCATTCTACATACTAATGGGTTTCAGGGGTTTCCAACCATATGCCCCGCTACGTGTCATGCGCCAGTTGGGAAGAGAACAGAAAAGGGCCCCAATTGAGGATATGCGATCGTTTGTATGGGAATTTGTGACGGAAGAGACCCCGAGGGAGACTTATGCATAGAAGGTATGGTTCGGTAGTCGACTCTCCGACATCAACGAGATGGTTGCCGATCGAGAACGGGGAGAAGTGAGTCTCGCTTATCTTGAATGGTTCCACAACCAATCAATACCGGAGCAAAGGTCAGAAAGGTCAGTGAAGTATGCCGTCGATTGGGAGAGAGAAATAGAAGCCAGAGTTAGGGAGGCTGAGCATGAGACAACGCAAAATTTCCAATCTTGCATCAACACTTTAAAAGAAGACAAAGGAATTCTGGAAGCATCCATGGACATACAACAGGCTGACTTTGACGGGAAAGGGCCAGCTGGGAGCAGGAAAGAGAAGCACTCCAAACTCAAATTCGAGAGATGCAATTGGCCGCAGAAAGGTCAAGAAGGAGTCGGAGTGATCATATACTAATAAACGATTTGGAAAGGAAAGCCTTTGAACACCAAGAAGACTTGGAGAAGGCAAAAGCGGCTTTGGTTGCAGTCCGGACAAAATGGAAGAGAGCAGCTCACCAAGAAGCACTCCGTCTACAACAAGTAGAGAAAGACTATGATGCAATCATCGTTGATTTAAGAAAAGCAAATGCCACTCTTAGAGAGCGAACTCTCAGGCAAGTCCAGGATGCTAAAGCAGATAGAGACCGTTGTCACAACTTGATGGCACGGATGGAAAGACAAATAGATAGGCTCTTGGACCATGTCTCCGGCAACTCTCAAGTATTAGGGGCAAAGAATAGACACATAGGGCAGCTGCTCCGAGAAAAAGACATGATCAGGACCAGGATCAATGAGATCGGGCACTACATCACTATGAGGTGTTTGACCTGCGAACAAGTACCTCGGCCTGCCCTCTTCTCTTCAATCATGAAATGTGTCCACCAAGTCATGGCAGAATTGGGGAGTATACATAAAGATCTTACACCAAGAACTGCAGCAAGGCCAAACAACGCCCCCCGGGCGCGAAGATTCGAGGCGTTGGAACATGCTTAGAAGAGTCTGTTATTTTAGAGTCTGTTTGTCCTTTTAAAAGTTTTTCTCCATTGTTGTCATTTTGCAAGTGTTTCAAGTTTGAAGTTTGTTGAAATAAAATTCATGAACATTTCATTCATATCTTATGTCTATTGTTTCCGAACTACGCCCGGTCTGATTCATGCAGGGACATGATACGTAGGCAATCCACATAAGATTCGACCATCACTAAAAAAAATAATAAAAATAAATAAATAAAAAAAAATAAAAAAGGGGGGGGGAGAAGTTAAAAGAAAAAGAAGATTGATAAAGGATGAAAGTGAAGGAAAATACAAACCGGAATGACGCATCGCAAACGAATACATGTAGCAACATCATCACCCGTATAAGTGCATCACACCCAACGTGAGATTACTTATCTGTTATGTTGTTTCAGACTAACCGTTTGTTTGCCAAACTCCAGGTTTTAGTAAAAGTGGTTGACTTTGTGGTAATCTGGCACCACATTCGTACTTCACAAGGTCCAAAGGAAAAGTTCGGCAGCCTGAAAGCACTCATCCCTATTTCACTAGGTCAAAAAAGGGTGCCGACATGTCTTCAGAAATGCCTTTAGCAACCATTCCCGTTTCGGAGGAAAGCTCATTGACAACCATCCCGGCTACTGAGTCGGCAGCTTTGGAGGAGAATAGAATGTTGCGTTGCCGCATGCTCGAGATGTTGGACGATTGGAACAACGGGAAAGAGCCCCCGAGTCTGATCCCTGGGTTCCCTAAAATTCTTCTCAGATCAAGCGGAATTTCAAATACCCCCATCAATTACCCGCCTACTTTGTTCGGGTATTCTAATGCTACAACCCTCTCTGAATCACCTTCCACCTCCCATCCTCGGGTGACACCACATGATACATCCGCAAGAACGTCGGTTGAGTTGCCAGTTCCAGCCACATCGCATCCCACCGCACATGCTCCTTTCTTCGACTCTGCATCCTTTACATTCCCAGCACCACCGCTTACACAGGACCATACCCAGATTGCAGCCAATATATATCCTCAACCACCTCGATATGAGTTTCTACCGAGCCAAAATCCAAAGGCCCCCGAGCAGGATGAGATGGCAAAAAGAATGAGGAGTTTGGAACAAAGCCTGAAGAACATGCAAGGTCTACGTGGACAGAAAAGTGTATCTTACGCTGCTCTATGCATGTTCCCGCACGTCCACTTGCCATCAGGTTTTAAGACACCGAAGTTTGAAAAGTATGACGGGCATGTCGACCCCATTGCTCATCTGAAGAAATACTGCAATCAATTGCGAGGTGCCGGCGGAAGGGAAGAATTGTTGATGGCGTACTTCGGAGAAAGTTTGGTCGGAATAGCATCCGAATGGTATATGGATCAAGACATATCTCGATGGCACATCTGGGATGATCTGGCCAGAGATTTTGTGAAACAGTTCCAATACAACATCGATATTGCGCCAGACAGGAATTCTCTATCGAACTTAAAGAGGAAGCCCTCAGAAAGCTTCAGAGAATACGCCATCAAATGGCGAGAGCAAGCATCCAGGGTGAAACCCCCTATGGACGAAATTGAAATGGTCACGACTTTTCTCCAAGCTCAAGAGCCAGACTACTTTCAAAATATGATGTCGGCGATGGGAAAACCTTTCGCCGAAGCAATCAAGATCGGAGAAATGGTAGAAAATGTCTTGAAAACAGGGCAAATTTTGAGTCAAGCGGCCATTCGAGCAACTTCCCAAGCCATTCAAGGCGGGTCTGGAGGGATGCCCCAAAGCAAGAAGAAGGAGGAAACTGCCATGGCAGCAGTAGAAGACAGGAGATATCAAACCTCAAGGCAGGTATTCTCCGACAGGGCCCCCAAGCATTACTATCCACTTCACAGCATGACTTATGCTCCTCGACCTCCACCCTACGCAGTCATGAACATTCAACCTTTGGCGCGGCCGCAGCCACCAGCCAACAGAAATCCACCTCCATTCTAGAGAAGCCAACCTCCTTACCCAAACCAGTATAACCCACGGCCAAATAACACTCGCCACCGTGAGCAACCCAAAATGAGCTTTACACCGATTGGGGAGCCGTATTCTACTCTTTTCCCAAAACTCAGGCAAGAAAACCTACTGCAGCCTGTTCCACAGAACAGGCAGAATCCAGACTCTCCTGCCTACCAGAGGAGGATATACTGTGCATATCATTCAGGTGTTGAAGGACACAGTACTGACAATTGTTGGACGTTAAAGAAGGCAGTGCAAGAATTGATCAATCAAGGGAGGATCGTCTTCGCAGATGAAGACATCCCAAATGTGACAAACAACCCATTACCAGCCCACAACAACGGGCCGGTGATTGGGATGATTTGTGACGACAAAGAATTTGACCCAGCTTTGAAAGCAATAATCGCCATCGCCAACATAGAGAAGCGTCCTGAGGCTACCCCGAAACAAGAGAAAATGGGGAAAAGGTTGAAGTTCTTGAAACCAAATCCGAAAAGACGATTGAATTGAAAGCATCGTCTCAGAAGGGCGGAGTCCTTTACCTCCCACGAGGTAGAGTGGAAAAACCATTGTCCATAGGTGCCCCCAAGAAGTTCCACTTAAAGAGAGAAACATCAATGTATGTACCAAAGAGAACTTATGTGGCCCGAAAACCAGATGAACCTGTGGTTATTGCACGCGTGCAACAAAAACCAATGACAGATCCATCCGCAGTACCCTGGAGCTACCAATGAACAATTGTTACGCGCAAAAGGAAAGAGATTGCGGGAAATTCATCTGAGAGCGTCCTAGGGCAGAAGTACTTAAACACATAGGAGGTAAATAACGCCACACAAAGGCGTTTCCCATCAAAGAAACTCGTAGGTGCTGCAGAGGCAGAGGTCTTTTTTCAAAAGATGCAAATGCCTGACTATGAGGTGATAGACCAACTGCGCAAATGCCCAGAACAGGTGTAGATGTTGTCCCTTCTAATGAAGTCTACTAAACATCAAAAGGTTTTATTAAAAGCTTTGAATGAGGCATACGTGCCTATTGAGACTTCATCCGAACAACTTGAAAGAATGACAGAGAGGTTCTTCGCGATCAATCAGATTTCTTTCAGTAAAGCTGATTTGCCTTTGGAAGGTGCCACCCACAATAAAGCTTTGCATTTGACTGTCAAAAGCGAAGGCTACTACATGAAGAGGGTTATGGTTGATGGGGGTTCGGGGGTAGACATATGCCCACTTTCCACTTTAGGCCGCATAGAAATCGGAGCCGAAAGGATTCGGCCTAACAACATATGTGTGCGAGCTTTTGACGGTGTGAAAAGAGATACTGTCGGAGAGATTGATGTGATTATGACCATCGGCCCGGTGGACTTCGAAGTGACATTCCAAGTTTTAGATATGGACACTTCTTACAATTTTCTTCTGGGGAGACCATGGATTCATGCGGCCGGAGTTGTGCCCTCTACCCTCCATCAGATGTTAAAATTTGAGCACAAGGGACAAGAGATCGTGGTCCATGGGGAGGACGAGCAATCAATTTATCGAGATCCATCCATCCCCTGCTTGGAAGCGGAAGTGGGAAGCGAACACATTGTCTATCAAGTCTTCGCGATTGTGTTGGCAGATCAACACGAAGAAGGGAACCCTCTCCCCCAACCTTTTTTGTCTAATGCCTCCATCATGGTGGCGAAAGAAATGATTAAACATGGCTTCCAACCAGGAAAAGGTTTGGGAAAGTCCCTACAAGGAGTGCCGAAGCTGATAACTTTACCTGTAGCTGAAAAGTTCTTCGGGGTAGGCTTTCGCCCAACCCTTGAAGATGAGAGATGGGCCAACAGGAGAAAGGAGAAAGGATGGGTTCTGCCGCAACCATTGCCACATCTGTACCAAACTTTTGTCCGACCAAGGTACAGTGAAGAAGAAGAAGACGAGGTCTTCACATCAGAGGAAATTGAAGAAATATGCGGGGCCACGAGGCAAATGCTCTATGATGTTAATATGGTCCAATCGGGAGAAGGAACAAGCACCGCCGAGGTGCTGTATGTGGGCCTGAAGCTAAATTGCGAAATTGGAAAGCCACACCCTTCCCAATCAGGCGGGAGTTCTGGTAGATTTGTCTTGTCGTTTTTCCTTCATCACAAGTTACTTCAGGACGTAGCTTGGATGTTTTTCTTTGTTTTCTTGTATTTTTGGTTTCCCCAATGTAATTTTGTTTGTTTTCAAAAAATTCCAAGAAAATAAAATAAATATTTCCTCATTTTTGCACTCTTTCTAATTTTGTTATTTATTCTTCCTTTTCAGTCCTAATAATGCGGCTTTAAATAACATGACATGCTTGAGGAACTCATACTCAAATCCGAACACGCCACCTAATCTGGAAATAATGAACCAAGAACCGGAATACGACGAAGACGAGGCTTTTAGGGAAATAAATCGAGAATTGGAACATTTCGAGAATAAACCTAAGCCAAACTTGAATGACACCGAACCGGTTAATTTGGGAACTGATGAAGAGGTCCGAGAGACCAAGATAAGCATCCACACAGACGAGAAAACACGAGATGCAATAATCCAACTCTTGTTTGAATTTAAAGACGTGTTTGCTTGGTCTTACGATGACATGCCAGGATTGGGAGCTGATCTAGTGGTGCACAAATTACCAATCTACCCTGACTGTCGCCCAGTGCAACAGAAGCAAAGAAAGTTCAAGACTGACATCAGTGATAAAATCAAAGAAGAAATCACTAAGCAGCTGAAAACAGGGGTAATTCGAGTAGTACAATACACCACGTGGTTGCCTAATGTTGTGCCCGTGCCAAAGAAGGACGGAAAAACTCGAGTGTGTGTTGACTACCGAGATTTGAATAAAGCGAGTCCTAAAGATAACTTTCCTTTACCGAACATCCACATCCTTGTTGATAACTCTGCCAAACATGAGATACAGTCGTTTGTGGATTGTTATGCGGGATATCATCAAGTGTCGATGGATGAAGAGGACGCCGAGAAGACTGTTTTTACCACACCTTGGGGGACTTACTGTTACCGAGTCATGCCATTCGGCTTGGAAAACGCGGGAGCAACATACATGAGAGCTATGACTTCCATTTTCCACGACATGATGCATCAGGAAATAGAGGTGTACGTGGACGATGTGATCATCAAATCCAGAACTCAAGGCGATCATGTGCGAGACTTGAGGAAATTCTTCGAGAGGTTGCGAAAGTACGATTTGAAGTTGAATCCAGCCAAATGCGCTTTTGGAGTCCCGTCAGGTAAACTTTTGGGTTTCATAGTCAGTAGAAGAGGTATTGAATTAGATCCCACAAAGATAAAATCCATCCGGGATTTACCTCCTCCCAGAACAAAGAAAGATGTAATGAGTCTTCTAGGCCGACTGAACTACATCAGTAGGTTCATCGCTCAGTTGACTTCCACATGTGAACCCATATTCAAGTTGTTGAAGAAAGACGCTGCAATCAAATGGACAACTGAATGCCAAGAAGCTTTTGACAAAATCAAAGAATATTTGTCGAACCCTCCAGTTTTAGTCCCGCCAGAGCCAGGGAGACCTCTTTTCTTGTATTTAACAGTCTTGGAAAATTCTTTTGGTTGTGTCCTCGGACAACGTGATGCGACAGAGAAGAAAGAGCAGTCGATTTACTACCTGAGCAAGAAATTCACTAGTTATGAGGTCAAGTACACTTTGCTGGAAAGAACGTGGTGTTCTTTAACTTGGGTCGCTCAAAAATTGAGACACTACCTCCAAGGCCATACGACTCACCTCATTACTCGGTTGGATCCATTGAAGTATATATTACAGAAACCGATGCCCACCGGAAGATTGGCAAAGTGGCAAATCCTGCTCACTGAGTTTGACATAGTCTATATCACTCGCACGACAATGAAGGCTCAAGCATTAGCAGACCATTTGGCTGAGAACCCGATCGATGAAGAGTATCAACCATTGAATACCTACTTTCCTGATGAAGAGGTAAATACGACAGAAGTTGTTTCGGAGGACAGTCATGCTTGGAAAATGTTTTTCGACGGGGCGGTAAACGCTAAAGGTGTAGGGATTGGGGCAATCTTGATTTCTCCTGCTGGCCAGCATTACCCGGCCACGGCTAGGCTCCGTTTCTTTTGCACGAACAATACGGTTGAGTATGAAGCTTGTATCATGGGTATGAACATGGCAATTGATCGGGGCGTCGAAGATTTGTTGATCATGGGAGATTCCTATCTAATTATCAAACAATCTCAAGGTTAATGGGAAACTCGAGACGTTAAACTCCTCCCTTATCGACAGCACGTGAATATCCTTGGCAAGCGATTTGCATCGATAGAGTTCAGGTATATCCCACGATGTCACAATGAACTAGCCGACGCACTTGCCACTTTAGCTTCAATGCTACCTTATCCGGGCAACGCCCATGTCAATCCCTTGGAAATCCAAATCAGGGAAAGCCATGGTTATTGCAATGCAATCGAAGAAGGACCAAGCGCCAAGCCATGGTAATACGATATCGGGAGATTTTTGAAAACGCAAGAATACCCTGAACATGCTACTGGAGATCAAAAGAGGACCATTAGGCGACATGCAGGTGGTTTCTTTTTGAGCGGCGAGGTCATGTATAAAAGAACCCCAGATCTTAACCTTTTAAGGTGTGTTGATGCCGAAGAAGCAGGAAGAATCATGCACGAAGTACATGCAGGAGTATACGGACCTCATATGAATGGGTATGTCTTAGCCAAGAAAATCCTTCGAGCAGGTTATTATTGGATGACCATGGAGAAAGATTGTTTCGGTTTTGTCCGAAAATGCCATCAATGTCAGGTACATGGAGATCTGATTCATGCACCTCCAACTGAGCTGCATCCTATGTCAGCGCCGTGGCCATTTGTCGCTTGGGGAATGGGTGTCATCGGCCCGATTGAGCCGAAAGCTTTGAATGGGCACCGATTCATATTGGTGGCTATTGATTACTTCACAAAATGGGTCGAAGCCGTCACTCTCAAATCAGTCACTAAGAAAGCTGTGGTGGATTTTGTACACTCAAATCTTATCTGTCATTTTTGTATACCTGCAACTATCATCACAGACAATGCTGCGAATCTGAATAATCGTTTGATGGAAGAAATATGCGAGTAATTCAAAATAACGCATAGGAACTCCACCCCTTATCGGCCAAAAGCCAATGGTGCCGTAGAAGCAGCGAACAAAAACATTAAGAAGATTTTGAGAAAGACAATCCAAAGCTCTAGACAATGGCATGAACAATTACCGTTCGCCTTACTGGGATACCGTACTACAGTACGCACATCGATAGGAGCGACTCCATACCTGCTGGTCTATGGGACCGAGGCCGTGATACCTGCAGAGGTAGAAATTCCTTCACTTCGTACGATTGTTGAAGCAGAGATTGAAGATAGCGAGTGGGTTAAGACTCGATTGGAGCAATTAACTTTGATCGACGAAAAGCGAATGGCTGCGGTCTGTCACGGACAACTGTACCAACAAAGAATGGCTCGTGCTTACAACAAGAAAGTACGACCGAGAAATTTCGAAGTAGGTCAGTTGGTTTTAAGATGCATTCTTCCACATCATGAGGAAGCGAAAGGAAAATTCGCTCCTAATTGGAAGGGACCATACATCATCGGGAAGATACTGCCAAGAGGAGCATTATACTTGGGAGACATGGAAGGAAAAGATCCTGAGAACGGCTGTGAATGCAGATGCTGTGAAAAGGTATTATGTCTGAACTTGCTTCAATAAGGTCCTCACAAGTCGAAATGATTGAAGGCTTTTATTCCCGCTACCCAAACACTACCAACCCTTTTTGTAAACCCTTTGAGCCGGTTACCTTTCTTTGGCTACCCTCTTTGGAATCCAAAAAAAAAAAAAAAAAAAAAAAAAAAATTAAAAACAAAAAAACAAAACAAAGTTCCTGAACTACGTTCTGACTTGATTCCGAAAGGATACGTAGGCAACCTCTCCCCGAGGTTCAGTCACACCAAACCAAAAATCCCAATTTCCCCAAAAAATGAAACTGGGGCAGATGATATTGTTGATTCGGTTTAAGATCCGTCAAGATGATTCCAAAGTTGTAATTTTGTCCACAATTCTCGTTACCCAAACCGAGTACGAGTCCTTCAAGATCGATGGGAAGGTGTGAAAACATCATTGTTGCGGTCCGAAGTTCCTGGAATGAAAAGAAATAAAATGAGAGAGTCTTATTGGTGAAAACCTTCGGGCACCATAAGACGATGGAAGTAGAGAAATACAAAATGAGAGAGCCTGTTGGTAAAAACTCGCAAAGAGTGCTATCTGGCGATGGTAAGAAGAGAAATAAGAGAGGTCGATTGGCGAAAACCCGCAAAAGGGCGCTATCAACCGAAAAGGTTGTTTCACCACAAGAAGTCCTGGCACGGCCCCTTAGCTCGGAAACATAGACCCGTTTTGGTTCATAAGAAAATGGGAGTTTGTGACAATCAAGCATCTAGTCCGAGAAGCATGTCACGTTGTTTAAAGTCAGCATATACCTTAGATAAGTCCTTCTTTTCCCCCGAAAGGGACTTCTCTATCTTTGATACGTTTTTCCACTCTTTGTTCATTCTTTTTCTTTGAATCCCTTTCGGTTTAATAAACTATTACAAAGGAAGGCGACAGGACCGGTTTCACAGGACTCCGCCTAGTAAAGAAGAAAAGAAAAACAGCCTCAGTGCTGTATTGATACAATCCGCGATTGGATCGTAATGATCGATTGTTTCCAAAGAAACGGAGTTTAGAGAGCAAATGGAAATCAAAGGCCAAGGTCTTAGAAGAGACGGAATAAGGCCAAAGGATAGAACCCACACGAAAAATCCTCATGGAATTCCGGGAATGAACCCGGTCAGTTTGAAAGGAAGTCACCCCAAAGACAATTGGTAGCAAACTTCTCAATGGAAATGGGGAAACAATCAAGCAATGAAGATAATCAAGGCCACAAAGTCAATCACTTTTTCAACTGATAAAATGTTCTTTGTTGAAAGCAGGTCTGTTTAATTGTGCAAGAAGAAGGTACAACTCAAAGAAGTGAAGTACGCAAGCATTGAAATGGCTTTGGAACAAGGAAAACACATAAAAAGGGAAGTTTCTTTTTAGAGCTTTATCTTATGGATTTGTTGATGGTTTAAAAAAGAAAACCTAAAAGAAGGCCCAAAAGGAAGAATAAAAGAAAAGAAAATGAAAACTCCGAAAAAGAGAATCAAATCATATCAGTCCAATATCTGTTTGGACCCCGGTCAGAAAACCGAGGATCTGACGGCCAAAAAACAGTTAGATATTATTTGAATTCCGGCCAGAAAGCCGTGAAACTTTTATCCCCGGTCAAAAAATCGAGGATCTCCCTAGTCAGAAAACTGCGGAGCCATTTACTTTTACCCCAGCCAAAAAACCGAGGATCTGACGGCCAAAACCGTTAGATATTATTTGAATTAAAAAAAAGAATGAAAGAAAAGAAAATGAAAACTCCGAAAAAGAGAATCAAATCATATCAGTCCAATATCTGTTTGGACCCCGGTCAGAAAAACCGAGGGTCTTTCCGGCCAGAAAGCCGCGAAACTTTTATCCCCGGTCAGAAAACCAAGGATCTCCCCAGTCAAAAAACTGCGGAGCCATTTACTTTTACCCCGGCCAAAAACCGAGGATCTGACGGCCGAAAAACCGTTAGATATTGTTCGAATTCCGGCCAGAAAGCCGTGAAACTTTTTTTTCCCCGGTAAGAAAACCGAGGATCTCCCAGTCAGAAAACTGTGGAGCTATTTACTTTTACCCCGGCCAAAAAATCGAGGATCCTGACGGCCAAAAACCGTTAGATATTGTTTGAATTCCGGCCAGAAAGCCGTGAAACTCTTCTTCAAAATCCCGACCAGAAAGCCGTGGAACGTTTATTTGTGAAATTGTGATTTTCTTACCCAATACCAAAGAGTCTTTTAATCGCTTTCTGTGTCACAACTAACTCACGAAATTTTCCTAGCAAAACTGGGGCAGAAAAATTTCGTTCGTTTGTTTGTTTTGTTGTCTAAATAGGTTTGACCTCGGGACGCAAGGATCGAGATAACCTACAAATGGAACATCAATCCAGAGTGAAGAAAAGAAGAAAAGAACCAAAAGAAAAGAGTTCAAATGTTGGAGTAAACAAAGGAACGGATTGCTCAGAAGATGATTGAAGTAACAAGCTCCGTCGACTCTGTTTCACTCAATGTTACAGAAAATAAACAAGAACGTACAGCTTGTTGAGCATCAAGATTCAGATCGAGGTCTACAGCAAATCAGCTAAGATTCAAGATCAAGTTTTCAAGAGAATCATAGATAGGAATCTTGTAACTCATAGTTTGATAACATAGCTAGTTCAGCTTTAATTTCTCTTTTGGTGTAATAAGGAGGTCAGTAAGCAGTAAGCAGCAACAGCAGCAACGATAGCAACAGTAACATCAAAGTGTCAGTCCACGGTAGTCCCAGCTACCAAAACTTCCCGAACTACATTGACCTGATTCCTGTTTAGCCCAGGATATGTAGGAGGCCTCTCGAAGCGAAGGCTCGGTCAAGATCTTTCAAAATGCTTCACACGGAGTACCCGGACGGGCAAAAATCGCTCGTATTAGCTCATTATCTTTGCACTAAAACTCTTCAAGTTTACGCGCAAAGAGGGGCAGTTGTGAGCACATGATTTTTGCCCCCACATGAGAATTACTCCCAAAAATCCAAAAAAAAAATAAAATAAAATAAATAAAATAATTTAGTTTTGTTGTGTGATTTTTCTTAATTATTATTTGTATTTTTTGTCCATACCTTGTTTATTTGTTAAAAAAAATACAAAATATATATATGTTGCATTTGAATTTAGAATTTAATTAAGTAATTTGTTTTATGATTTCGTAAAAATTAGAATCAAAATGTGTGTTTTTTGTGTTTCAATATTTTTTTAGTTTAAAGTTTTTTGCAAAATATATTATTTAGATTTAATTAGTATTTGTGTTAGCCTAATTTTTTTTTATAATTAAAATAATGGTTTTTAGTTTCAATTATTTAAATAAAACAAGAAAAAGAAAAGGATGTAAATAATAAAAAAAAGAGAAATTGGACTGGGCCATTTTAAAATACCAATCCCCAAATCAAAGCCCAATCTAAATAACCCCTTACCCAAAACCCAGTCCCTTACCCGTTACCCTTTCCCAAAACGACCCAGTTTAATTTAGTCCATGTGATCTCAACCGTTGGATTCATTTGATCCAACGGTTGGGATTAATTCGTTCATTTTTTGAACCCCAAACACCCAAAACCCCTCATAACTCCCTCACTTCCCCCATCGTCTCTGAGAGACGATCCAAACACCCCCTAACCCTAACGCCGCCCCTGCTTCCTCGTCTGAAAAAGCCGGCGGCGACAACGCCGGCAACTCCCAAACTAACACCACGGAACCCCCATCACACCCCAAATCCAAATCCGTAAACCCCTTACCTTAAATCCATCCATAGCTCCTCGAATCTTCAATTGAAGATTCGAGTCAAAACTCAACCAAAGCCAAACCGTCCCAAATTGATACCATACCTTCACCTCGTCTCCCTAATCACCAAACCCCCGTTAGTTTGATTCGAATCTGGCCAGAAGTCGTTAAGCCCCAAAACCAAGGTTCAAGAACCCTAGATTTTAGGTTAGGGATTTTTGTCAAAAATTAAAAGTGATTGAAGTCAATAGACTTTAATTGAAACGTTTTCGCTTGAAAACATTTCAATTAAAGTCCGTTTAACTTCAAATACACAATTTCGAGCCCGTTTGAATTCGAGTCGGCCAAATTCCGAGTTTCTCTGTTTAAGGTATTTCTTTTCCCTTTCCGTTCTTGTTTAATTCTACTTGTTATTTTAGTTTGATTGTTTTATAGTTGTCGTTTGTTTTTGTTTTTGTGATTTCGCCCATTCTTTCTTCTCCTCAAAGACCTTTATTTGGTCAATTGTGTTTCTGTCTTTGTTTATTTGATTACCAATGTTGTCGAATACGTGTTCGCGTCGATTAACGTCGTCGAACAATTGGTTTGGTATTCCCCGGCATTGGCCGAGGACTCTTGATTCACTGTTTTGCGATTGTGTGTTATCGATTATAAATGTTGTAATCGACTAATCGAATAACATCGATTTGCTTTCGTAAGTCTGCTCGTTAGAACAGTAAGACATTTGTTTCTCTTGATACTGATTAATTCCCCAGTGAATCACTGTTATTTTTGAAGATTGAATCGTTGTGTTTGAATTATAAACAGATTGGTTTGTAGCTGTTGGATTATAATTGTTAACTATCTGTAATTCCACTACTGGTTCATTAGTTGTTGGTTATAGCTGTCCTTAATAGAAACTAATTGGCACTTAATCAAAACACCAAATGGTTGTTTAAAAGGATTAACAGAAAGCCTGACACTCGTTTAAGCTGTGTATTACAGCAAGGTTGAAAGGGTTTGTTAGTTGTTTAAATCTTTGAAATAGGCAGAGTTTTGTTTAAATTAGTCTAAAATGTGAAAAGGTGACTGTTACACTGTCCCAACAGCTTGAAAGAATTAAAAATGGCTAGCTTTAATCTTCAGATTTAGACACCAAGTAGTGGAGACCAAGAGTTAGTTCTGATTTAGTAATAAAATAGGCTATGCACATGAGGGAAGATGTCAAGACCTGCTGGACAGCAGGATTTTCCAGCATTTCTTCTACACTTTAGAGTTTTGTATAGTTGAAACCATGCTTAGACAGTAAAAGGTGGGAAAGCAGGGAATAATGTGGGGTTTTTGTTTGATTTTAATAGTTAGGAGGTGCTGCAAGAGGGCTGGGAGTTTGGCTATAAATAGAGGGTTTGAGTACAGAGATAAGGGAAAAAAATTCACACACTGGATATACATACACATACTCACAGATATCCCACTGGAAGCGAACACACATTCAGACATTGAGATCATTTGGCAGAAAACACACTGATACTCACACAGAACATTCTCTGGAAATACATTCACACATTGATATCATTGGCAGAACACATACACTCATTGAAAGTAAAAAACAGGCACACATTAAGAGAAGAGAGAGTTCTGGCAGTTTAGAAAACAGATAAAGAGAGAGCTTTGGGAAAACACTGAAAAGCAGAAACACTGCTAGATTTTCGAGTGTTTGAGAATCAGGAAAATATTGTTTCATAACTTCTAGTTCTTCCTGTTTTCTGTTGGTAATCAAGTCTTGGATTGGTTGAGTTCATACTTTGGAATTTGGAATTTGTTTTCGGCTATATTATTTGTTCCATTGCTGCTGTTGCTTCGTTTGTTGATCTTCAATCTGGGCATTTGTTGGTGTACTGATATTGCTGTGGTTATACTGCTGTTTGCTGCCACTG
>JASVEL010005410.1:0-54886 GCA_032618575.1 Nicotiana noctiflora | reverse complement strand
TACTGATTCTGTTGTTTTCGCTCCTGCGAGAAATGGGGGCGCAGGAGCGAGTCGCGCGAAGTGGACGAGAAGGCGCGAAGCGGAGGAGACCCGCGAGCGGAGCTTGGCTTGCGAGGGGCGGCTTCGGCTGGTGCGAGAGGGATATCGCGAAGCGGTCCGGAGGCGTGATGGAGAAGACCGCGGAAGCGGATTTTGGATCGCATAAGCGAGTCCGCGGGAGCGGACTGCTTGATCGCGAGAGGCGGAAAGGACCGCGAGGGATTGAAGAATTTACGCGAGAAGCGGACCGCGGGGAGCGGTCCGTGTATCGCGAGGAGCGGAAATGGCCAAATAGGCATGGGGTTCGCAAGAAGCGGTTCCGCGAGGGCGAAAAATGGTCCGGAGAAGCGAAAATCGCGGTGAATTAATTGTATCATAAGTTAGAAAATTTCAGAAACATTTCACACATTTGGGTCTCGGCTTTAGAGGCGATTTGGGCGATTTTGAAGAGAAACTCAAGGGAAATCATCAGGTAATCAACTATGGACTTAAACTATGATTAGTATTGGTAATATTATGCAATTATATCATGAAAATGGAGGAATTTGGGGTGATTCATGGAAGATTTAACCCTAGGCTTGAACTTTAGAAAATCAAGGTTTTGAATGGGCAAATGGAGTCGAATTTGGTAAAATTGATATGCTTAGACTCGTATCGAGATGAGGGTTCCGAATATGTGACTTTTGTAATTTTTCGAGAAGCGTACCGAAAGTCGGGTTTTGACAACCTTGGGAATTTTGATGTAAATTGAGTTGTTTTGATTGGGTGTCGTCCCATTGGCCTAATTTGTTGTGTTTCTACTGTATTTGATCAGATTCTACGCGTGCGGAGCTTGATTCTCGTGGCAAGGGCATTGCGGAGTAGTCGTCGCGCCGTATTGAGGTGAGTAATAGATGTGGGTGATGACCGGCGGGTTCGAAACCCCGGTATACCACTTTGTGACGCTGTATAGCGGCGAGACACGTGCTCTCTTGTGAGTGCGGGGTCGATTGTGATTGGGGACTATGGCTTAGTCCGACATGTTGATACTATATTGTGATATTGGCTATCCTTGAGCCGTCGAACCTCCTTCTCGGATGGTTGCATACTATATATTGTGATAGTGGCCACTCTTGAGCCGAGGACCCCCTTCTTGGGCGGTTGAGTATACTTGTGGGCCATGAGCCGGTTATTGGATCCCGCGAGGATCGTTATTATTGTCTTATCATATTGACATGTTAGTTACTACCGGTCCGTAGCTATCTCTGTTATCATGCTATTTCCAATCTCTGGAACTTGATATTTCTGTTTTCAGTTGAAAAATGATAAAAGATGTTTTCAAAACTACTTTTGAGCCTGCAAGGTTGTATTTGCATATTAGGTGGCTGGTAGTGGATCGGGGTACACGCCGCGGCGGTACATATGTTAGATCGGACTGCATGCTGCGGTGATATTGTGCTTGGGCTGTAGGAGCCCTCGGAGTCTGAACCCCACGGTGAGCACGGGTACCCAAATTGGATCGGGCTACGCGCGTAGCGGTCATATCATGCATTGCATTGCATTTAGCTACATCTGCTGGCTGTTATATACTGTTTTGCTAGTACTTGTTGGTACAGGTACAGTTGATATTGATTCTGTGACAGGGTATTTGATTACGACTTTACATAGTGCTTTATTGCGGATTTCTTATCTGTGTTGTCTTACCCTTGTTTATTACCACTGAGTCTGGCAGTACTCATTTTACTCCTGCACCTTGTGTGAAGATCCAGGTACCTCTCAGCAGTGATCTAGTAGCGGTGCGAGGCGTCATTTGTGGATATTCGAGGTAGCTGCAGAGTCCGCAGGACCCGATATTCCTTCTTACTGTCTCTTGATTTTGTATTGACTTTTCTTTCCGCACTTGGTATCTTGTAAACCTTCTACACTTATGTTTAGTAGAGGCTCACGACTCTTGACCCTTGGTCTATGGGAGTTGATGTATTATGGGACTTGGATCCCCGTTTTCGTTATATGTATCGCTGTTATTTCGTGAATTAATATGCTTAAATGGGCTAAAGAGAGCTTCTAGCTCCGTTGTTGATATTGATTGGTCAGGCTGGCTTAGCAATGTGCTGGGCGCCATCACGGCCGGATTTGGGGTCGTGACAAGTTGGTATCAGAGCCTAGGTTTACTAGGCCTCATGCGTCTTGAGTCGGTTAGTAGAGTTTTGTGGATCGGTACGGGGACGCTTGTACTTATCCTCGGGAGGCTGCGAACCTTTAGGAAACCCTCCACTTTTCTTGAACTTTGTCGTGCGATCTTCTTGTTCTGAGAACTGAACCTATATTCTATTCTCTCGCGGATGGCGAGAACGCGAGCATCGGGACGAGGTGGACGACCTCCGTTGCCACTGTTAGAGGCGGTGGGCGCGGTCGTGCTAGAGGTAGAGGTAGGGCGGGCTGGGCGGTGCCCGGTGACCGCTCTGTTGTACCGGTTCGGGAGCGGCCCCGGTGGTTGATGCTCGGCGGCCCCGGTTTAGGGCCGGACTGTATCTGTTGCTGTTCATGGTCGTCGGGAGACTCTTGCTGAGATATTATCGGTGTGTTCCGGTTTGGCTCGGGTAGTTTCGGCTACTGCTGCTATAGCGACATCTCGGTCGGGGGTGGTCGGCGGACCCTGCCGGCTCGCACGCGCTAACCGGTTCTTCGGGGGACTTCGGATGCCGAGATGCTTGTCCTCGCTCGGGTGGTTGCACGGTTATTCCTCCGGCTGCACCGGCTCCGGCTCCGGAGCATATGGTTCGAGGTTATGCCCGACGACGAGCGGCGTCGTCTTGAGAGATTTGGTAGACTTCAGCCACCCCCATTTCGGTGGCGTTGAGGGCGAGGATGCCCGGGGTTTCTGGACAAGTGTCAGAGGATGTTGCGGACGGGTGGTATTCTTGAGTCCGGCGGAGTTTCATTTACTACCTTTCAGTTCGCTGGTCCCGCATTTGATTGGTGGGAAGCGTTTGAGAGGAGTTGGCCTGCGGGAGCGGCACCTCTCACATGGCGGCAGTTCTCTACTCTCTTTTCAGAGAAATATGTACCTCGGTCTCGTCGCGAGGAGCTATGTCGCCGGTTCGAGTGGTTGGTTCGGGGCGACATGTCTGTGACCCAAGTATGAGCTTCGATTCACACAATTGGCTAGGCATGCCACATGGATGATCCATAATGATAGGGAGAGGATCAGGAGGTTCATTGATGGCCTCAACTACTCTATCCGTATTCTTATGACCAGTGAGCGAGTTCTGTCATCATCGTTTGAGTAGGTTGTTGATATGGCACGCTCCGTTGAGGCGGATCGTCGCGAGAGAGAGAGAGCGGGGAGGCCAAGAGGCCTCGTGGTTACGGCGATTTCGGTGGTGCTCCGTACGAGGGCATTCCCGGCGGAGCGAGAGGTCGCTCGTCTAGACGCTTCTCGTTCGGGCCGCCCGGAGCGAACGGAGGTTCGCATGGTCGTGGTCCACGGGGGTTTCGGCGAGTCGGTCATCGGCTTGGTGCCACTTCCGGCCCGAGGTGCGGCACCTACTTCGTCGGCCCGGGGGTTCGCTACGCGGCGAGGGGTTCCCTTCGGTCCCCTGCTCTCGCACCCGGTGCGTGTTATGAGTGTGGTGAGTTTGGCCACATGAGGAGACGGTGCCCTCGACTCGTAGGGACGAGGACTCGGCGAGAGGGATCGGCCCTCGTCTCTGTCTCAGTAGGGGTGGAGGTCGGTCTTCTCGTGGTCGCCCCGAGGGCGAGGAGAGATCTGGTAGAGGCCAGGCGCGATTCTGTGCACTTCCCTGACGGGCGTGATGCGGTTGCCTCCGATGCGGTGATTACGGGTATCATTTCTGTCTGTCGCGAGAGATGCCTGCGGTTCTATTTGATCCGGGGTCCACATATTCATACGTGTCCTCTTATTTTGCACGTCATTTGGGTGCGACTCGTGGTAGTCTTGACTTACCTGTTCATGTATCCATCCCGGTGGGTGATACGATTGTTGTGGATCATGTACTATAGATCCCATGTTATATCTATTGGGGGTATGGAGACCCGGACGGTTGTTATTGTTGGGAATGTTGGACTTTGATGTTATATTGGGTATGGACTCTGGTTGTCTCGGTACCACGCTATATTGGACTGTCATGCTAAGACAGTTACGTTGGCCATTCATGGTATTTCTCAGATCGAGTGGCGGGGTTCGACTGCTTTCGTCCCTAGCCGTGTAATTTCGTTCTTAAAAGCTCAGAGAAGATGGTTGAAAAAGGGTGTTTATCGTACTTAGCTTTTGTGAGAGATGTGGGAGCCTAGCATTGATTCTGTACCTGTTGTGAGGGAATTTCCAGATGTATTCCCCTCAAACCTGCCGGGCATGCCGCCGGACAGGGATATTGATTTTGGCATTGACTTGGTGCGGGCACTCAGCCTATATCCATTCCTCCTTATCGGATGGCACCAGCTGAGTTGAAAGAACTAAAAGAGCAGCTTCAAGAGATTCTGGATAAGGGTTTCATCCGCCCTAGTGTGTCCTCATTGGGTGCACCGGTGTTGTTTGTTAAAAAAAAAGATGGTTCCATGCGGATGTGTATTGATTATAGGCAATTGAACAAAGTAACAGTGAAGAACAAGTACCCTCTACCGCGCATAGATGATTTGTTTGATCAGTTACAGGGTGCGAGGGTGTTTTCTAAGATCGATCTTCGTTCGGGCTATCATCAGCTGAAGATCAGGGACTCGGATATTATGAAGACTGCATTCAGGACCCGATATGGTCACTATGAGTTTCTTGTGATGTAGTTTGGGCTGACCAACGCCCCAGCAACATTTATGCATCTGATGAACAGTGTGTTCGAGCCCTATTTGGATTCATTTGTGATTGTGTTCATTGATGACATTCTAGTCTACTCCCGTAGTCAGGAGGAGCATGCTCAACATTTGAGTATTGTGTTGCAGAGATTGAGGGAGGAGAAGCTATATGCTAAATTCTCCAAGTGCGAGTTTTGGCTCGAGTCAGTAGCATTTCTGGGACATGTGGTGTCTCGTGATGGTATTCAGGTTGATCCGAAGAAGATAGAGGCGGTGCAGAGTTGGCCTAGACCGTCCTGAGCTACAGAGATCAGGAGCTTTCTTGGCTTGGCGGGATATTATCGCCGGTTTGTTCAGGGATTTTCATCCATTGCTTCTTCTTTAACTAAATTGACTCAGAAGGGTGCACCATTCGTGTGGTCGGATGAGTACGAGGAGAGCTTTCAGAAGCTCAAGACAGCTTTGACCACAGCTCTAGTGTTTGTGTTGCCATCAGCTTCGGGTTCATATACTGTTTACTGTGATGCCTCGAGAGTGGGGATAGGTTGTGTGTTGATGCAGGAAGGTAAGGTGATTGCTTATGCTTCTCAGCAGTTGAAGCCACATGAGAAGAACTATCATGTTCATGATTTGGATCTAGCCGCCATTGTTCATGCATTGAAGATTTGGAGGCACTATTTGTACGGTGTGTCTTGTGAGGTGTATACCGACCATCGTAGTCTCCAGCACTTGTTCAAACAGAAAGACCTTAATTTGAGACAGCGGAGATGGCTTGAGTTGCTGAAGGATTATGACATTACTATATTATATCATCCGGGGAAGGCCAATGTGGTGGCCGACGCTTTGAGCCGGAAGGCGGTCAGTATGGGGAGCTTGGCATATATTCCAGCTGAGGAGAGACCATTTGCTTATGATGTTCGGGTGCTAGCCAATCGGCTAGTGAGGTTAGATATTTCGGAGCCCAGCAGGGTATTGGCTTGTGCGGTATCTCGGTCATCTCTATATGATCGTATTCGTGAGCGCCGGTATGATGATCCACATTTGGCTGTCCTTAGGGACAGAGTTTAGCATGGTGATGCTAGAGATGTCACCATTGATAGTGACGGCGTATTGAGGATGCAGGGCCGGATATGTGTGCCCAATGTTGATGGCCTTCGTGAGTTGATTCTGGAGGAGGCCCATAGCTCGCGGTATTCTATCCATCCGGGAGCCGCGAAGATGTATCAAGATTTGAAACAACACTATTGGTGGAGAAAGATGAAAATGGACATTGTCGGACATGTAGCACGGTGCCTCAACTGTCAGCAGGTTAAGTACGAGCATCAGAGGCCCGGTGGTGTATTTCAGCGCATTGTTATTCCTGAGTGGAAATGGGAGAGGATCACTATGGACTTTGTTACTTGGACTCCCTCGGACGGCGAGGAAGTTTGATTCTGTGTGGGTGATTGTGGATAGACTGACCAAGTCAGCTCACTCCATTCCAGTTAGTACTACATACTCATCGGAGCGATTGGCAGCGATCTTTATACGAGAGATTGTTCGGTTGCATGGAGTTCCAGTGTCTATCATATCCGACAGGGGTACTCAGTTCACTTCTCAGTTTTGGAGAGCATTTCAGCGAGAGATGGGTACACGGGTTGAGTTGAGTACAGCATTTCACCCCCAGACAGATGGGCAGTCTGAGCGTACTATTCAGATTCTGGAGGATATGTTGCGAGCGTGTGTGATTGACTTTGGTGGTTCGTGGGATGAGTTCCTACCACTTGCTGAGTTTGCCTACAACAACAGTTATCAGTCGAGTATTCAGATGGCCCCGTATGAGGCATTGTATGGCAGGCGATGTAGATCCCCCGTGGGATGGTTTGAGCCTGGTGAGGATAGATTGATAGGGACTTAGTTAGTCCAGGATGCTCTGGACAGAGCAAAGTTGATCCAGGAGAGGCTTCGTACAGCACAGTCTCGCCAGAAGAGTTATGCGGACCGTAGAGTTCGAGAATTGTCTTTCATGGTTGGTGACCGAGTATTGTTGAAGGTTTCACCTATGAAGGGTGTCATGAGGTTTGGGAAGAAAGGAAAGTTGAGTCCTAGGTACATTGGTCCTTTTGAGATACTCAGGAGAGTTGGAGAGGTGGCATATGAGTTGGCCTTGCCGCCCAGCTTATCCAGCGTTCATCCAGTATTCCATGTGTCTATGCTCCAGAAGTACATTGGAGATCCGTCTCATGTATTAGACTTCAGTACCATTCAGCTTGATGGTGATCTATCCTATGATGTGGAGCCTATTGCCATTTTGGGACGTCGGGTGAGAAAATTGAGGTCTAAGGAGATTGCATCAGTTAAGGTTCAGTGGAGAGGTCGACCCGTGGAGGAGGCCACTTGGGAGATAGAATATGTATAGTGGAGAATAAAACATAACATAATGGAATTAAAAGTTAGATTAAAATAAAAGAAAGTGGAAGTCTTTGTGACGACCCGGCCCGTCGTCACGGGAGTTACCACCCGTTATGTTGTAAATTTATGTTTTATGCTTTTATATCAGTGTTAGAGTCTATCGGGTGATTTAGGAGTGATTTGGATTGAAAATGAGGCATATAGCCTTTTTGAAGGAAACTTGAATAAGGAAAGTCAACCCGGAGTTGACTATTTGGTTAAAGCGCTCGGAATCGGATTCTGATGATTCGGTTAGTTCCGGGAGGTGGATTGTGACGTAGGGGAGCGATCGGAATTGAATTTGGAGGTCCGGTGTAGAAATAGGCTTGAATTGGCTAAAGTTGAATTTTGGCGAAATCCGAACGGTAGGTGAGATTTTGATCCGGGGGTCGGAATGGAATTCCGACAGTTGCAGTAGCTCCGTTAGGTGATTTTGGATGTGCCTGCAAAATTTCAGGTCATTCGGACATCGTTTGATCGGGTTTTTGATGGAATGTGCAATTCGGAAGTTTTGAAGAAACTTAGGCTTGAATTCGATGTGAATTATGTGTTTTGATGTTATTAGACGTGTTTTGAGGATTGGAGCAAGTTCGAATAAGGTATTAGGATGTGTTGGTGTGCTTGGATGAGGTCCCGGGGGCCTCGGGGTGTTTTCGGATGGCTAAACGGGAGAAAATGTGGAAAATTGCAGACTTGTGTTCTGGTTCTGTTGTTTTCGCTCCTGCGGAAATGGGGGCGCAGGAGCGAGTCCGCAGAAGCGGACGACAAGGCGCAGAAGCGGAGGAGACCGCTGAAGCGGAGCTTGGCTCGCGGGGGCGGCTTCGCTGGTGCGAGAGGGATATCGCAGAAGCGGTCTGGAGGCTTGATGGAGAAGACCGCAGAGGAAGAATTTCCGCAGAAGCGGACCCGCAGGAGCGGTCCGTGTATCGCAGGAGCGGAAATGGCCAAATAGGCTTGGGTTCGCAGAAGCGACCAATTGGTCGCAGAAGCGGTTCCGCAGGGGCGGAAAATGGTCCGCAGAAGCGAAAATCGCAGTGAATTAATTGTATCAGAAGTTAGAAAATTTCAGAAATATTTCACACATTTGGGTCTCGGCTTTAGAGGCGATTTGGGCGATTTTGAAGAGAAACTCAAGGGAAATCATCGGGTAATCAACTATGGACTTAAACTATGATTAGTATTGGTAATATTATGCAATTATATCATGAAAATGGAGGAATTTGGGGTAATTCATGGAAGATTTAACCCTAGGCTTGAACTTTAGAAAATCAAGGTTTTGAATGGGCAAATGGAGTCCGAATTTGGTAATATTGATATGCTTAGACTCGTATCGAGATGAGGGTTCCGAATATGTGACTTTTGTAATTTTTCGAGAAGCGTACCAAAAGTCGGGTTTTGACAACTTTGGGAATTTTGATGTAAATTGAGTTGTTTTGATTGGGTGTCGTCCCATTGGCCTAATTTGTTGTGTTTCTACTGTATTTGATCAGATTCTACGCGTGCGGAGCTTGATTCTCGTGGCAAGGGCATTGCGGAGTAGTTGTCGCGCTGTATTGAGGTGAGTAATAGATGTGGGTGATGACCAGCGGGTTCGAAACCCCGGTATACCACTTTGTGACGCTGTATAGCGGCGAGACACGTACTCTCTTGTGAGTGCGGGGTCGATTGTGATTGGGGACTATGGCTTAGTCCGACCTGTTGATACTATATTGTGACATTGGCTATCCTTGAGCCGTCGAACCTCCTTCTCGGATGGTTGCATACTATATATTGTGATAGTGGCCACTCTTGAGCCGAGGAACCCCCTTCTTGGGAGGTTGAGTATACTTGTGGGCCATGAGCCAGTAATTGGATCCCGCGAGGATCGTTATCATTGTCTTATCATATTGACATGTTAGTTACTACCAGTCCGTAGCTATCTCTGTTATCATGCTATTTCCAATCTCTGGAACTTGATATTACTGTTTTCAACTGAAAAATGATAAAAGATGTTTTCAAAACTACTTTTGAGCCTGCGAGGCTGTATTTGCATATTAGCTGACTGGTAGTGGATCGGGCTGCACGCCGCAGCGGTACATATGTTGGATCGGACTGCACGCCGCAGTGATATTGTGCTTGGGCTGTAGGAGCCCCTCCGGAGTCTGAACCCCCACAGTGAGCACGGGTACCCAAATTGGATCGGGCTACGCGCCGTAGCGGTCATATCATGCATTGCATTGCATTTAGCTACATCTGCTGGTTGTTATACTGTTTTGCTGGTACTTGTTGGTACAGGTACAGTTGATATTGATTCTGTGATAGGGTATTTGATGACAGCTTTACATAGTGCTTTATTGCGGATTTCTTATCTGCGCTGTCTTACCCTTGTTTATTACCATTGAGTCTGGCAGTACTCATTTTACTCCCTGCACCTTGTGTGCAGATCCAGGTACCTCTCAACAGTGATCTAGTAGCGGTGCGAGGCGTCATTTGTGGATATTCGAGGTAGCTGCAGAGTCCGCAGCACCCGATATTCCTTCTTAATGTCTCTTGATTTTGTATTGACTTTTCTTTCCGCACTTGGTATCTTGTAAACCTTATACATTCATGTTCAGTAGAGGCTCACGACTCTTGACCCTTGGTCTATGGTTATGGGACTTGGATACCCGTTTTTGTTATATGTATCGCTGTTATTTCGTGAATTAATATGCTTAAATGGGCTAAAAAGAGCTTCTAGCTCCGTGGTTGATATTGATTGGTCAGGCTGGCCTAGCAGCGTGCTGGGCGCCATCACGGCCGGATTTGGGGGTCGTGACAAGTTGGTATTGAGCCTAGGTTTACTAGGCCTCGTGAGTCTTGAGCCGGTTAGTAGAGTCTTGTGGATCGGTACGGGGACGTTTGTACTTATCCTCGGGAGGCTGCGAACCTTTAGGAAACTCTTCACTTTTCTTGAACTCTGTCGTGCGATCTTGCTTGTTACGAGGGCGAACCTCATATTCTATTCTCTCGCGGATGGCGAGAACGCGAGCATCGGGACGAGGTGGACGACCTCCGTTGCCACTGTTAGAGGCCGTGGGCGCGGTCGTGCTAGAGGTAGAGGTAGGGCGGGCGAGCGGCGCCGGTGGCCGCGCTTGTTGTACCGGTTCGGGGAGCGGCCCCTAGTGGTTGATGCTCCGGCGGCCCCGGTTCGAGGGCCATGCGTATCTATTGCTATTCACAGTCGTCGAGAGACTCGTGCTCGAGATATTATCGGTGTGTTCCGGTTTGGCTCGGGTAGTTTCGGCTACTGCTGCTGCTAGCGACATCTCGATCGGGGGGTGGTCGGCGGACCACTGCGGCTCGCGTACCGGCCGGTTGTTCGGGGACTTCGAGACGCCGAGGCTGTCCCCGCTCGGGTGGTTGCACTGGTTATTCTCCAGCTGCACCGGCTCCGGCTCCAGAGCATTGGTAGAGGTTATGCCGGACGACGAGCGGCGTCGTGCTTGAGAGATTTGGTAGACTTCGGCCACCCCGTTTTAGTGGCGTTGAGGGCGAGGATGCCCGGGGTTTCTTGGACAAGTGTCAGAAGATGTTGCGGACGGCTGGTATTCTTGAGTCCGGCGGAGTTTCATTTACTACCTTTCAGTTCACTGGTCCCGCATTTGATTGGTGGGAAGTGTTTGAGAGGCGTAGGCCTGCAGGAGCAGCACCTCTCACATGGCAGCAGTTCTCTACTCTCTTTCTAGAGAAATATGTACCTCGGTCTTGTCGCGAGGAGCTACGTCGCCAGTTCGAGTGGTTGGTTCAGGGCGACATGTCTGTGACCCAGTATGAGCTCGGATTCACACGGTTGGCTAGGCATGCCACATGGATGATCCCTAATGATAGGGAGAGGATCGGGAGGTTCATTGATGGCCTCAACTACTCTATCTGCATTCTTATGACTAGAGAGCGAGTTCTGTCATCATCATTTGAGCAAGGTTGTTGATATGGCACGCTCCGTTGAGGCGGATCGTCGCGCGAGAGAGAGGAGCGGGGAGGCGAGAGGCCTCGTGGCGGCGGCAATTTTAGTGGTGCTCCGTCTAGAGGGCATTCCCGGCGGAGCAAGAGGTCGCTCGTCTAGACCTTCTCGTTCGGGCCGCCCAGAGCGGGCGGAGGTTCGCATGGTCGTGGTCGATAGGGGTTTCGGCGGGGTCGGTCATCGGCTTGGTGCCGCTTCCGGCCCGGGGTGCGGCACCTGCTTCGTCGGCCCGAGGTTACTACGCGGCGAGGGGTTCCCCTCGGTCCTCTTCTCCGGCACCGGGTGCATGTTATAAGTGTGGTGAGTTTGGCCACATGAGGAGACGGTGCCCTCGACTCCGTAGGGACGGGGACTCGGCGGAGGGATCGGCCCTCGTCTCGGTCTAGTAGGGGTGGAGGTCGGTCTTCTCGTGGTTGCCCCGGGGGCGAGGAGAGATACGGTGGAGGCCGAGGCGCGATTCTATGCACTTCGTGACGAGGCGTGATGCGGTTGCCTCCGATGCGGTGATTACATGTATCATTTATGTCTGTCACAGAGATGCCTCTGTTCTATTTGATCCGGGGTCCACATATTCATACGTGTCCTCTTATTTTGCACATCATTTGGGTGCGACTCGTGGTAGTCTTGACTTACTTGTTCGTGTATCCACCCCGTGGGTGATACGATTGTTGTGGATCATGTCTATAGATCCTGTGTTATATCTATTGGGGGTCTGGAGACCCAGGCGGATTTGTTATTGTTGGGAATGGTGGACTTTGATGTCATATTGGGTATGGACTGGTTGTCTCCGTACCATGCTATAATGGACTGTCATGCTAAGACAGTTACGTTGGCCATTCCTGGTATTTCTCGGATCGAGTGGCGGGGTTCGACTGATTTCGTCCCTAGCCGTGTTATTTCGTTCTTAAAAGCTCAGAAGATGGTTGAAAAAGGGTGCTTATCGTACTTAGCTTTTGTGAGAGATGTGGGAGGCGAGTCTCCTAGCATTGATTCTGTACCTGTTGTGAGGGACTTCCCAGATGTATTCCCCTCAAACCTGCCGGGCATGCCGCCGGACAGGGATATTGATTTTGGCATTGACTTGGTGCGGGCACTCAGCCTATATCCATTCCTCCTTATCGGATGGCACCAGCTGAGTTGAAAGAACTAAAAGAGCAGCTTCATGAACTTCTGGATAAGGGTTTCATCCGCCCTAGTGTGTCCCCGTGGGGTGCACCGGTGTTGTTTGTTAAAAAGAAAGATGGTTCCATGCGGATGTGTATTGATTATAGGCAATTGAACAAAGTGACGGTGAAGAACAAGTACCCTCTACCGCGCATAGATGATTTGTTTGATCAGTTACAGGGTGCGAGGGTGTTTTCTAAGATCGATCTTCGTTCGAGCTATCATCAGTTGAAGATCAGAGACTCAGATATTATGAAGACTGCATTCAGGACCCGATATGGTCATTATGAGTTTCTTGTGATGTAGTTTGGGCTGACCAACGCCCCAGCAACATTTATGCATCTGATGAACAGTGTGTTCGAGCCCTATTTGGATTCATTTGTGATTGTGTTCATTGATGACATTCTAGTCTACTCCCGTAGTCAGGAGGAGCATGCTCAACATTTGAGTATTGTGTTGCAGAGATTGAGGGAGGAGAAGCTATATGCTAAATTCTCCAAGTGCGAGTTTTGGCTCGAGTCCGTGGCATTTCTGGGACATGTGGTGTCTCGTGATGGTATTCAGGTTGATCAAAAAAAGATAGAGGCGGTGCAAAGTTGGCCTAGACCGATCTCAGCTACAGAGATCAGGAGTTTTCTTGGTTTGGCGGGATACTATCGCCGGTTTGTTCAGGGATTTTCATCCATTGCTTCTTCATTGACTAAATTGACCCAGAAGGGTGCACCATTCGTGTGGTCGGATGAGTGCGAGGAGAGCTTTCAGAAGCTCAAGACAGCTTTGACCACAGCTCCAGTGTTAGTATTGCCATCAGCTACAGGTTCATATACTGTTTACTGTGATGCCTCGAAAGTGGGGATAGGTTGTGTGTTGATACAGGAAGGTAAGGTAATTGCTTATGCTTCTCGGCAGTTGAAGCCACATGAGAAGAACTATCCTGTTCATGATTTGGAGCTAGCCGCCATTGTTCATGCATTGAAGATTTAGAGGCACTATTTGTACGGTGTGTCTTGTGAGGTGTATACCGACCATCGTAGTCTCCAGCACTTGTTCAAACAGAAAGACCTTAATTTGAGACAGCGGAGATGGCTTGAGTTGCTGAAGGATTATGACATTACTATATTATATCATCCGGGGAAGGCCAATATGGTGGCCGATGCTTTGAGCCGGAAGGCGGTCGGTATGGGGAGCTTGGCATATATTCCAGCTGAGGAGAGGCCATTTGCTTATGATGTTCAGGTGCTAGCCAATCGGCTAGTGAGGTTAGATATTTCGGAGCCCGGCAGGGTATTGGCTTGTGTTGTATCTCGGTCATCTCTATATGATCGTATTCGTGAGCGCCAGTATGATGATCCACATTTGGCTGTCCTGAGGGACAGAGTTCATCATGATGATGCTAGAGACGTCACCATTGATAGTGACGGCGTATTGAGGATGCAGGGCCGGATATGTGTGCCCAATGTTGATGGCCTTCGTGAGTTGATTATGGAGGAGGCCCATAGCTCGCGGTATTCTATCCATCCAGGAGCCGCGAAGATGTATCAAGATTTGAAACAACACTATTGGTGGAGAAAGATGAAAATGGACATTGTCAGACATGTAGCACGGTGCCTCAACTGTCAGCAGGTTAAGTACGAGCATCAGAGGCCCGGTGGTGTATTTCAGCGCCTTGATATTCCTGAGTGGAAATGGGAAAGGATCACTATGGACTTTGTTATTGGACTCCCTCGGACGGCGAGGAAGTTTGATTCTGTTTGGGTGATTGTGGATAGGCTGACCAAGTCTGCTCAGTTCATTCCAGTTAGTACTACCTACTCATCGGAGCGATTGGCAGTGATCTTTATTCGAGAGATTGTTCGGTTGCATGGAGTTCCAGTGTCTATCATATCCGACAGGGGTACTCAGTTGACTTCTCAGTCTGAGGTTGCCTGCATATCCTTGGCTAAAAAGAAATCAGGTCAGTGTAGTTCGAGAAGGTTTGGTAGCTGGGACTACCAGGAGTTGTGCTTTCACTATTGTTGCCACGGCTACTGCCTGCTGACCTCCTTATTACACCAGGTTGAAATAAAAAGAAGCTAGACTAAGCTATGATCTATGAATTACAAAAATTCCTATCCATGTCTTCAAACTTGCTTTTGTGTTGCCTTGAACTTGTATTCTTCTTATGGAATTCTTGCGTTGTTGCCTTGAATTGTGATCGGAGATGTTTTGCTATTCCCCCGAGTGATGCTTGACTGCTGAGATTTGAAATATATGCCTCTATTCTCCAGGCGGGCTTCTGCTTTCTAACACTTGAAATGTATTCCCTTGTTCTCCAGGTGGGCTCCTGATTGCTAAACTTGAAAAGTATTCCCTTGTTCTCTAGGTGGGCTCCTGATTGCTGGACTTGAAAAGTATTCCATTATTCTCCAGGTGGGCTCCTGACTTCAACAAACAAATAAAATTTTCTGCCCCAGTTTGGTGGCTGGGCACATCATGTTATCAAATATAAAAAATTTGAAAGCTAAACTTTGAATTGTACTTCCCTTGTTCTCCAGGTGGGCGCGTGATTATTGTACTTGAAATGTATTCCCTTGTTCTCTAGGTGGGCGCTTCACTTCTGGACTTGAAATGTATTCCCCTGTTCTCCAGGTGGGCGCCTGACTTCAACAAAATACACAAACAAAGAAAGTTTTCTGCCCCAGTTTGATGACTGTGTGCTTTACGTTACCGAAGATTAAAAACTTGAAAGATAAAATTTGCATTGTACTTCCCTTGTTATCGAGGTGGGTGCCTGGTTGCTGAAACTTGAAATGTATTCCCTTGTTCTCCAGGTGGGCGCATGACTGCTGAACTTGAAATGTATTCTCTTGTTCTCCAGGTGGGCGCCTCATTTCAACAAAGATAGACAAAACAAAGAACATTTTCTGCCCCAGTTTGGTGGCTGGGTACAGATGTGAGTGTTAAAATGAATTATTCTAACAACTATTATAAGAATGTGAAATCGAAGTCCTATTATCCAGGGATGTCCTGACAACTCCTAATAATTACGAACCTAAGTTATATCTTCTAAAGGTATTACTCCCACTATACTTATTATCAAAAGGTCTTAAACTACTCCCCAATATCCAAGAGGGTCCTGAAAACTCCTAACTAAATCCTATCTTGAACATGAAAAACTTTGGAACTAACTTGCATTCCTTTGGGGCACATTTGTGCTAAATTACGCTACTCATGATTGTTTTGAAATTTAAACTAAGTCCCATTTTCTAGGAGGGTCCTGAGTGTGTATGGTCAAACCTGTTTTGGTGCTTGCTTTTTCTCATACGGATGGTTTCTCCGAAATAAACGAAATTTTCTACCCCGGTTTCAATCAAAGGCACATCTTGTTAGTTAGAATGTGATTAGTTGCTAGCATTCTGGCTAGGCACATCCTTGCCGCCGATATTAACTCCGACTTGCTTCTCTGGTTTTGCCCTGAACCATTCGACTTCCCGACTGACTTTAACCCCATGAGTTTGATAACGCAAGTGTTCTATCCCATATTGTTGTTTTTGTGTTTTTTACCCCTCTATCTGAAACTTCCTTTTCCCCCACGACTATCTGATCAATCCACCAATAAAACTTTTGGTGGTCCTTTGTGTCTTACTTTGCCTTTTGACATCTTTGATATATTCTAGCCCTGTTGTGCTTTGCAACTGGGAAACTAGTAGTTAGCTTTGGCATTCCTCCCATTTGTTTTGAACAGAACTGACACGAAAACATCTTAAAGACAAACCTCAAATGAATGAAATGCAATGACCTCAAGGGTTAAGGATAAAGAGAATCTGAAACGTATGAATTGTAGTGAAGAAAGAAGGGAATAAGACTTATCTGGGTGGAACATCTGGTACCATTGATCATGCCATGCATTTTGGATTAGCCGGCCAAGTCTGTCTAACCAATCATCTTTCAAATGCCACATTTTCCACCCGAACTCAAACCCTGCTCATCTTGCAATTTCTTGCGCAACTTTCAAGCATAGACTTGTCCCATCTACCCATCTGAAAACTCACCTTCGCCTTACGGTGCCCGCAAGGATTTTCACCAATAAGACTCTCTCATTTTTTATCTCTCAACTCACTTCACCATACGGTGCCCACGAGGGTTTTCACCAATAAGACTCTCTCATTTTTAATTTCTCTTAACTTTTGTCGCCTTATGGTGCCCGTAAGGGTTTTCACCAATAAGGCTCTCTCATTTTCATCATTTTTCTTCTAGTACCAGAGTGTTGCGCTTGACGTGAATCACTTTCACTTGCTCGTATTGGCACTTCTTGAAGATTGATCGGGAGGTTTTTCTTTGGACCGTAATGCAGGATTTTGGATGAGGTTAGAAAGAAGGGTATAAAATGCTCAAAACAATTCGACATGAGTTCAAAATTACAACTTTCGGAATCAGTTTTCTCGCAACAACCACAACTTCTGCCCCAGTTTCTTTCTTGGGGGACTTTTGGATTTTTGTTTTGGTATGACTGAACCTCAAAGAGAGGCTACCTACGTACCCTTTCATGATCAAGTAAAAAGTAGTTCAGGTCATAAAATTACTTTTTTGTTGCGATCTATATCCACCTCGGTGATAGTCAGAAGGTTCAACTTCTGCAAGTATTACTGCCTTAGTACCGTATACCATTAAATAAGGAGTCACCCCTACTGAAGTGCGGACAGTAGTTCGGTAGCCCAACAGTGCGAAAGGTAACTTTTCATGCCATTGCCTGGACCCTTCCACCATTCTCTGAAGTATTTTCTTGATGTTCTTGTTAGCTGCTTTGACCGCTCCATTCGCCTTAGGATGATATGGAATGGAATTGCGATGCGTGATCTTAAACTGCTGACATGTCTCCGCTATGAGATGACTGTTGAGGTTGGCACCATTTTTCGTGATGATTATCTTTGGGATCCCGAAACGAAAGATGATATTTGAATGCACAAAATTGACCACTACCTTCTTGGTCACAGATCTGAAAGTTCTCGCCTCAACTCACTTAGTGAAATAATCAATGGCTACTAGAATAAACCTGTATCCATTTGGCGCTGCTGGCTCGATCGGCTGAATGACATTCATTCCCCAAGCAACGAAAGGCCATGGTGCAGACATTTTATGCAATTCAGATGGTGGAGAATGAATAAAGTCCCCATGTACCCGACATTGATGACACTTGCGCATGAAACTAATGCAATCCCATTCCATAGTAAGCCAATAACAACCTGCTCGGAGAATCTTCTTTGCTAATACATATCCACTCATATGCGGTCCACAAACTCCCGCATGTATTTCGGTCATGATAATTGTAGCCTGTTTATTGTCTATGCATTTTAATAAACCAAGATCTGGAGTTCTTTTGTACAACACTCCTTCACTGAAGAAATATTAGCTTGCCAAGCATCGTATCACCCTATTTTGATCCCATGTGGCCTGTGCTAAATATACTCTCGTCCTGAGGTACTCTTTGATATCATGGAACTACGGGTCACCATCAAGTTCTTCTTCCACCATGTTATAATAGGTATGCTGATCGCGGACCTGAATTTTCAAGGGGTCCACATAAGCCTTATATGGATGATGCAATATTGACGCCAAGGTAGCCAAAGCGTTGGCAACTTCATTATGAATCCTTGGAATATGCTTGAAAGCTATTGACTGGAACCATTGACAAAGTTCATGCAAACACTACCGGTAAGGTATGAGCTTCAAGTCTCGTGTCTCCCATTCCCCTGAATCTAGTGCACCAGAAGATTCGAGTCACCCATGACCAAGATTTCCTGGACACCCATGTCTATAGCCAACCTCAAACCTAAGATACACGCCTCGTACTCAACCATGTTATTGGTGTAATAGAACCGAAGTTGAGATGTAATAGGGTAGTGTTGCCCCGTCTCTGAAATAAGCACTACTCCCGATGCCTTTAGTGTTGGAAGCCCCATCAAAGAACAATTTCCTCTCTGGCTTCTCGACCTGTTCTAATTCCTCAACATGCATTATCTCTTCATCAGGGAAATATGTCTTCAAAGGTTCATATTCATTATCAACTGGATTCTCGGCTAGATGATCAGCCACCGCTTGTGCTTTCATTGTAGTTTATGTTACATAGACAATATCAAATTTCATAAGCAAGATCTACCACTTCGCGAGCCCCCCTGTGGGCATGGGCTTCTGAAAAATGTACTTTAACGGGTCCAACCGAGAGATGAGATAAGTGGTATATGATGACAAGTTATGTTTCAACTTCTGTGCTACCCAGGTTAAAGCACAACACGTCCTCTCAAGCTGAGTGTACTTCACCTCATAGGATGTGAAATTTTTGCTAAGGTAGTAAATCGCTTGCTCTTTCTTTCCCGTGATGTCATGTTGCCCCAGTACACATCCAAACGAGTTATCCAAAACTGTCAGATAAATAATCAAGACTCTTCCTGGCTCCGGTGGGACCAACACAGGTGGACTGGCCAAATACTTCTTAATCTTATCAAATGCTGCTTGACATTCATCCATCCATCTGACCGCAACATCCTTCTTTAGCAGCTTAAATATGGGCTCACAAATCATTGTGAGCTAGGCAATGAATGTGCTGATATAATTTAACCTCCCAAGCAAACTGAGCACCTCTTTTTTGTTCTTTGGTGGCGGTAACTCCTGAATGGCTTTGATCTTGGACGGGTCTAACTCAATACCACGTCGACTTACCAAAACCCCAACAACTTCCCAGACGGGACTCCAAATTCAAACTTCACCGGATTAAGTTTGAGGTTGTACCTGCGGAGCCTCTGGAAAAACTTCCTCAGGTCCTTGACATGGTCACGTTGCTTCCTCGACTTTATGATCACGTCATCTATGTTGACTTTAATTTCCTGATGTATCTTGTCATGGAACATGGTGGTCATCACCCTCATGTATGTTGCCCCGACGTTCTTCGACCCAAATGGAATGACTCTATAATAAAACATTCCCCATGGTATGATGAATTCCGTCTTTTCCGCATCTTCCTCATCCATCAAAATCTGGTGATAGCCTGTATAACAATCCACGAAGGAACCAATCTCATGTTTAGCACAATTGTTAATCTATATGTGGATGTTTGGCAGTGGGAAGTTGTCTTTTGGGCTCGCCTTATTGAGATCACGGTAATCAATACACACTCTAGTCTTTCCATCATTCTTTGGCGCATGAACAACATTAGCTAACCAGGTGGGATACCGTGAGACCCGGATGACCTTCGCCCCAAACTGCTTGGTGACTTCTTCTTTGATTTTCACACTAATGTCTGTTTTAAATTTCCTTAGCTTATGCTTGACCGGAGGGCATGCTGGGTCGGTGGGTAATTTGTGGACCACCAAATCGGTGCTTAAACCAGGCATATCGTCATATGACCATGCAATTTATTTTTGTACTCAAACAACGTTTTAATTATCTCTTCTTTGAGTTGAGTTTCAAAATGGACACTTGTTTTTGTTTCTCGTACATTCTCTTGATCCCCTAAATTGATTACCTCTATGTCATTCAGTTTGGGTTTTGATTTTTCTTCAAATTGGCTTAATTCTTTACGGATTTCTTCAAAGGCTTATTCATCATCATATTCTACCTCGTTATCACACTCAATTTCTTGTATTATTATTTCGGAGTTAGATTGGTATTCAAGACTAGGACGAAGACTCCTCATGCATGACACATCATTGAAACAACATAAAAAGGACTATACAAGAAAGAAAAGAAATACAAAATAAAGGGTATCTGTTATGAAAAATGAAAGAAATTGCATTTCATTAAAATTTTAAGATAAAAAGTTTTAACTCGTCCAAATGGACAAAACATAACATCCGAATTACAACCTTGGAAATAACCCAGGTTAAACGGAAAGGAAATCAAAACTAACTTCCAAAATTCCTTCCGGGTAGGAAGATGATTAGCTTCCCAATTATTAAGATTTGCATGGGGCCCCAGAAACTGCACGTCTACCTTGATTGGACCTTCTCCTGCCTCCAACACATTCACCTCATCAAACAACTTTTCAAACCTCTCAATCAGCTCCTTGTCAGGTTCCACTACCACAGAATTAGGCATTTATGTTGCTGGGCGCTTCTTAGTACCAAGCCTGACAAAGGAACGAGAAAGGCGGGAGATGGGTTTTGGAAGGGTCCATGTTCTCTTTTTCATCTTTTTAGCTCGTCTTATGTCAACAGCAGTGGGCTTGAGGCCTAAACCAAAAGTATTCAGGTTTCCAGGAAGAGATACTGGCTGTGTGATGCCTTCCAAATAAGCACCAAAGCCTTTTCCAGGTAGGAATCCATTCTTTATCATTTCCGAGGCCACCATGACAGATGCAAAAGCTACTCTGGGCACAAGAATACACTCTCCTTCCGGGATCTTTTTCAACTGATACTGTGTCTCTAAGATTTGGTAAACCCATGGACCTTTGTCATTCTCAGCTTCTTCGAAAGACATAATGGTATTACACGAACTATCTTCCCCATGTACCACAATATCTTGCCGGGCCCACTTGAATTTGACCATATGATATAAGGTAGACGGCACTGCTTTTGCTGCATGAATCCAAGGTCAGCCTAACAAGAGATTGTAAGAAACAGCCACGTCGAGCACCTAGAACTCCATAGTAAATTCAACTGGTCCTTTCGTCAGTTCCAACATGATATCCCTAACCGTGTCCTTTCCTGCTCCATCAAATCCTCGTACGCAAATACTATTCTTGTGGATTCTCTCACTGTCCACTTTTAACCTTTTCAGGGTGGAGAGAGGACAGATGTTTGCACTGGACCCGTTGTCAATCAGTACCCGAGTGACCATAAAGTCTTCACATTTTACCGTGAGGTAGAGTGCTCTATTATGCTTAGTGCCCTCCAAAGGCAGTTCATCATTAGAAAATGTAACCCTGTTGACCTCGAAAATCTTGTTTGCTATTTTCTCCAAATGATTCACAGATATCTTATCAGGAACATGGGCTTCGTTCAAAATTTTCATCAATGCTCGACAGTGCTCATCTGAATGGGTCAATAATGATAGTAATGAGATCTGTGCCGGAGTCTTTCTCAACTGTTCTATAATGGAATAATCTTGCGCCTTCATCTTCTTCAAGAATTCTACTTCTTCTTCTTCAGTTACAGCCTTTTTTACCAGTGCTGGATTATATTTCGCTGCTTTAACTTTTCTCAGCTCCTCAGGGGCAAAGCATCTCCCTGAACGAGTCAGCCAGTGGGTTTCACAAACTTCTTTTTAACTTCCCTCCCTTTTATAGTCACTCGACCGTAGTTCCATGGGACGACCTTTTCACTGACTACAGGTAACTAAGTCACTAGCTTGATGATAACTGGCTGTGTATGAGCCCCTTTCACGATCACAACAAGCTTGACAGCTGCCCCCAGCACCACCACATTAGCTGGTTCATGTTTTACAGCAACATTGTTCAAGGGCTCCTTCCTTATCACCACTACTGGTTCGCTAACTACCTTATCCACCTTGATCAATGCCCTCCTACTAGTTGATTTCTCATTTGCTCTGTCCTCACTGGCCCTTATCATCATTACAGTTTGTGAAGTCTTCTTATACTCTCCCTTTTTCACTAACTCAATCATATGGGTCTTGTGATGGATTGGCAATGGATTCTGAGTGATGTTAGATGTCTCTAGAGCCTACACTTCAATTTGGCACGTATCAATAAGCTCCTAGATGGTCGTTTTCAAATGCCAGCATTTTTCTGTGTCATGTCCCGTAGCACCCGAGCAATACTCGCAACTCACCGAGTGGTCCAGATTCCTTGGGGGAGGATTTGACAATTTGGGTTCAATCGGACTCAACATGCCCAACTGTCTCAATCTGTGGTATAAGTTGGTGTAAGATTCTCCCAAAGTGAAAGTCTTCTTCTTCTACAGCCTAGTATTCTTAAATGCAGGGTTGGGTTGAAAACTGGTTCTAGTAGGGTTTCTGTAGGCTCTTAGGGGTGGGTAGGTGCTTTGAGTTGGGTAAGTATTTTGTAAGGAGGGTGCGTGCCATTGCGCATAGATATGGGGTTAGGGGTATGTTTGGGCATGGTTGACAGAGAAATGGGGGACATGAGGCGGGTAGTAGTTTTGCGGTAGGCCATATGGGGTGTGTGGGTAGGTTTGGGGATGGGGTCAAGGTTGGTGATAGTATAGTGATGGGACCCTAGACCAATTGCGATTCCACTACTGAAATATCTTCTTTCTTTTTCTTTCCTAATACCCCTCCAAAGTCGCCCTGGATAGCCTGAGTAGTTTCCTTGATTGCTGAATAGCTCATAATTTTATTGGACTTGAGACCCCCTTCCACCATACATCCCATTTTCACTACCTCGTTGAAAGTTTTTCCTACTGCTGACACCAGGTGAACATAGTAGGTAGGATCCAAAGCCTGTAAGAAGTAATCAACCATCTCGCTTTCCTTCATTGGAGGATCGACTCTTGCAGCCTGTTCTCTCCATCGAAAATCGTACTCTCTGAAGATTTTCCCTTGGCTCCTTCTTAATTGGTCAGTGATAGACTGTCCAAGATAATTTTGAGATTATATTGAAAGTGGCCTACAAACACTTGGGACAAATCATCCCAAGTGTACCATCGGTCATGATCTTACCGCGTGTACCATTCCAAGGCCGCACCACTGAGACTTTGACTAAAGTACGCCATTAATAACTCATCCCTTCCCCCATCTCCTCTCATCTTACTTCAAAATCCCCTCAGATGGGCTACCGGATCACCATGTCCGTCATACAAATCAAACTTGGGTAACTTGAATCGCGGAGGTAACTGGATGTCGGGAAACAAGGACAAGTCTTTGTAAGTCACGCTCACTTGTCCTCCGTGACCTAGAATATTTTTGAATGACCGCTCTAAGCTCTTAACCTTTCGCATCATCTCCTCCTGCTCAGGGTTTTTGGGAGGCTTCTCTTCTTCAGCTAAGAGATCAAGACGGGGAGTGTAAGAGTATGGTTTTGGAGGTTTGAAGGTGGGTTGAGGTAGGTAATAGTGGTTTTCCTGGGTTTGGAACATGGGCTTACTAGAAGATTTGTGTAATGCGGCGGTTGGAGGACAAACACAGGAGTAGTTGGTGGTGGAGGGCATGGGATTTGTGTGGATGGTGGAGGTGGTGGCGTTTGGGAAGTAGTTGCGTAGTAGTGCTGGTAGGTAGGGTAGACCGGAGAGGAATTTACTGTGGGAGGATCTTGTGGCTGAGCCATTCAGCCATGGTGGGATGTAGGAAGGGTTAGCAGGATAGGCTGGTGGTGGGTGTCCCTTTGCCCAGGCCTGGTACATCTCAGCCATTTGCTGCTACAATTTATACATCTCCTCTTTCATGGCGTTGATATCCACTACTTTTTCTTCCCTAGACGGGTTTATAATGCTTGCTTCTAGCTCTTGGTTGACCATTTTTTATGTATCCTTAGAGCAGGTGCTGTATGAATGGGTTGCCGGAATGCCAGTCAACTTAACTACTTGCTTGGACTCATCATCAACAACAACTTCGTTAGCGGTTAGAGTATTAACAAATAAGTAACCACATATTTGGGAATGAATGCACCTAAGCATTTAACAGTTTCTATTATGCATTTGCTCGACTGCTTGCGTCATCCCGACTTTCGTGTTTCTTTATGTGTCTGACCTTTCTTTGCTTTACCCCCCCTCTCTCTTCGCTCTTGTATTCCATTGTTTCTTGCCTTCCCCTTTTTGTTTTTTAGGATTTTCGAAAAACTCTGATTACAAAGTTACTAGGTTATTTGTTTTCAGGTAGCAGACTCAAAATACCAAAGTACAGACTCGATGATTAGAAATAGATCAAGAGTACATCAAAGCTTCACATCCTGGGCCCACGGGACATCACCCGACATCGCCGCGGGCCTACTCAAGACTGAGAAGGTTTCAATGTCAAGTGTGAATATTTAAAGAAAATGGGTCATGTAATCACTTATTTTGACTTAAAAATCAAAGTGGCTATTTTTGCAAAAAAATTATTTAAAAGGACTCGATTTTGCAGATACGGTCTCTTAGCACTTCTGAAAAGGAAATTTTAAGGATGTTCCCACAAAATATTTAAAAATGACTCAAGGTGGCTATTCTTGCAAAAATGGCCTTCCGGCGCCCTTTTGGGACATTTAGCTTATTTTAAACAAGAACAACGTTACCCAACTTATTTTGACAAAATATTAAAATTTTGGCATTATTTGGCTATTTTCGAAAAGGGGTGGTTGGACCCGATAAGGGTTGCCTATGTATCTCACACCCGGTGAGAATCAAACCAGCGTAGTTGGGGCAGACTCGCCAAAATCAAAGCTTTTTTTGTACAACCATTTTCTTTTTAATTTTCAAATATTTGTCTCCTTTTTTTTCATTTTTTCAAAACATTTGGCAGCATTTCGGTACTATTTGGGCCTTGGGTTTTTCCAAACAAATGGTTAACCTCACTTAGTCCCAACACTGCTATTTTTCATAATTTTACACTCATTATATACAAGCCGGTCAACGTGCAAAGCCGAGAAAATAAGTGCGCATGTAGCACGTAAGATGCATCACGAAGATCATTTTAATTCAGGTCACCTGTCCTAGACGGACCCAACCCCTGTGTTAAGTACCATAGGTCAAATTCACATGATGCAAACAATCATCCTACTAGGGATCCGGTATGATGTTATTGTTCTTCTAGGTTTAAACCCTAGGTTTATTTGTCTAGACCTAGCTTACCCGAGCGAACAACTCGGGCCGAGGGGGAGGTAGCATACCGAGGATACAGAAGCTCCGCCGGCTTAGCAACTTATCCAAACCTCGTTCTAAATTGGGAAAGACTCTAAACAGAAGAGAAGCTACACGAAGTGCACCCTTCTCCATGATGTAGAAGACTCATAGAGAGGAAAGGATTCGCGACAATTTATATACAATTTAACAAATATCAAAGAGGTAAAACATTTAACACATACTACATGAAACATTTAGAAAAATTAGATAAATCCAAATATAACAATTTAAATGAGCTCAAATTCTTGAACCCTGAATCAAAATTTTAGGTTCTTGTCCCCAGCAGAGTCGCCAGAGCTGTCACACCTCCTTTTTCGCTACTACACCTCGTGAAGAGTATAATAAAAGGTAGTTTTTCTAATTAATGGACAATCGAAATGGGATTCATTTATTAAGAGATTTAGAGTTGCCATTTGGAGATTTATGGTATCTTAAGTCACCGGTTTGAATCCTGAATCGAGGAAAGGGTTTGACTTTGTATTACAGTCGCGAACCAGAAATCCGGGTAAGGAATTTTGTTAACCCAGAAGAAGGGGTTAGGAACTCCCGAGTTCTGTGGTTCTATAACGGTCGCTCATTTGCTATATTTGGCTAAAATATGATGTTTATACATGTTAAAACCGATAGTGCAATTTTAAAATTATTTATCGCTTTTAGTCAATTATTAAGAAGGGAAACGTCGTTTAAGAACGTATTTTTGGATCACGTCACATGAAATACACCCGGATCCTCGACACATTCTTATTCAACATTTTGGGATTTGGATTTGGGTTGCACGAAATGCACACCCATATTTAAGAAGGTAAAATTATTAAAACCGCGCCTAAGGCGACTAACGGGTTATTATCTTTGCGGAGGGCCATGAAATTCGCTAAACAGTACGCTTCGAATTATAAGTATTTTAGTATAAGAATTTAATAAGGGCCTCGTAGTTTGTGCATTTGTTTGGCGAGGCTTGTATCATTTGTTATTTAAAAGGTAAACCTAAAGCAACTACAATTTTCTACTTAATATTGTCTCTAAAAGGGCCCTAGTTGATTAATATTGTGACATTCGGCCTCAAGTTCAAGTTCGGATTCAAACAAAAGGGAGAAACCTCTTAATTTGAACCCACTACCTAACTCAAAAGCCCAAAATTATATTATGTTAAACTATGGATTGAAACCTTTAAGCCAAATCCAATTTAATGGACCAAACGGGTATGACTACGACTAATCGTCGTAAACAAGCCTTGATATCATCCCCTAGAAAGGGAATTATTTGGGCTTGGTGTAAACAGAAAACATGCCTGTGCCCAGGCGGGCTGTAATGCCTCAATCCATCATAAAACACGCACCATGATAACAATGAAATGCAATTAGAGGAATTAATAATCTAAGCATAATGTAATGTCAATTAGACATGGATTATTGTTAATGGGTTAACTAAGGTACTTAAAACAAAAATGGTGATGCCTATCGATTTGAACCCATAGTGTGCCATATATCAGCCATAGTCCAATTCTAAACCAATTATGAAATTTAACAGAATCGAGCCTTTACACAATTTAACAATTAACAAGCTTATGGGCCATTTTCAAAGTGATTGGAGCATTTTTGAGACAACTACACCTTCACTGCTTTTGATTCATGATTATGAATTAACATATTACAATAAGAACATCAGTCCCAAACTTAACTCAAAACTAACATTACTAAACACATGATTTATTGCTAAACATTTATCTTGCTTAGACTAAACATAGATAGGGCCTACGCATTGCTTTTCTATCATGTTTACAGTTATTGAAATAAAACAAGGGTCATAAATCTCGAAATCCTTTTCCTGTTTCAACTATCTTTTGATTTCAAAATTACATCTACTCAAAGCGAAACTAATTTACGATATGGCTAATGAATATTCGTTAGTTTGATAGTCTACAGAGTCCATCTCAGTCAGTCCAGTTATACAAATTATAACAGGTTCCAGAGAACTTAAAAACACAAATTAAAGGTGTACTTAAACAAATACACACAAAATTAGGGGTGAGCATTGGTCGGTTCGGTTCGGTGATAAATTTTATCAGTTTAGCATATCGGTTACGGTTTATAAATTTGATAAAATGATAATAGAACCAATAAGATATAAATTATCGAGTATCGGTTAATCGGTTATCGATCATTATCGGTTCGGTTATCGGTTTACTCGATAAGATAACTCAATCTAGAGTTAATCAAAAAAGAAAAGATAATTCACTGGAGTTCGGCAAAATAGAAAATAATTCATATATAGTATACTGAAGACTTGCGCTAGGAGTTACTAGTAAGGTCTAAGAAGAATGAAGATAAAACAATTGAAGAGTGGGGTTGAGAAAGAATAGGAGAGAATGAACTAAAGCCCCTAACATTTGTATATACTTAAGGGTAAAGTCATAATTTTATTAATTCTTATTGGGATATCGATTAACCCTTTAACAAAATTGGCAAACAGATGCCCGAACCGATAACCCAGTAGTAATGAAATTCTAAAACGTTACCGAACCATTAATCTAATAACTTGATACTGTTAATCCAATAAGAAATTAACAGTTTGGACTATCGATTTTACCCGATATATGCCCAGCCGTAGGCCAACTATTGTTTATTCAACTATGACAATTCAAACACACATCTCCCATGAAACAAATGGACGAGTATTTCATTTCATCATTTCACTTCACAGCTTCATCAAAACATGATTCGAATGTGTACATGAAATTCAACAAGAAGAGATGAGGATCAGCAGCAGATCAAGCAGCTAGCAGAGCAAGTAGCAAGTCACAACATCAATTTTAACCCAGGAATATGTAACAGAGGTACAATACCAAAATGACTCCAAAATAACTCGATTGAAACCAAAACCCACTCGAAATCAATCCTAACAGATCTCTGAAGCTTCAGCCACCAAAAATAAACCAAAAAAGCTTTGAAATAACCCCTAAACGAATTGAAATTGAATCTAGGACCAAATTACACTTTCAATCAATCTAAAATCTCAATGTAATAGTAGATTTTTGGATTTTTTGTTTTTTTTTTGTTTTTTTTTTGGTTGTTTGGAGGAAAATAAGATATAAGAGAAGTTTTTGAATTCAAAATTCAAAATTTGAGCTGATGAATGTGAGAGTAGGGAGAATTTTTAGAGCTTCTAAACTTGTTTTGAAGGCAAGGGGTGTGCCTTTTATAGGCAAATTTCAGGAGGAAGCTTCTAGATCCCTCTTACACTTTCCCCCCCTCTTTTATTTTTATATTTTATTCATTAAGTCGTTTATTTACTATTGTGTGTCTCGAGTTATACCACCTACTTTCTGAATTCCAAACTTAAACCCATTCTAGAAGGTCCTAGTGGATTACAGCTTTATCTACAACATTATTTTATTTGGAAATGTCCAAAATTACCTTCATTTAATCTAAAATTTACCAAACCAAATAGAACTCATATTCAAACTAGTTAAACTAACCAAGGGTAGTCAATCAAGGTTGGATTGACCAGCTATATCCAAACACAAACTTGAAATTGCATTAATTAATTACCCTAACTGGATATGAAGCTTAACCTAACTGTACTGTTAATCCTAAGCAATTCAAACGAAATTAACACTCATGAACTTTCCAACAGAGCAACACATCAACAATCAACATGAAGAAAACTAATCTAACAAATAGACTTTACTGGTTTAAAATAGTCAATCGAAAATTTAACCTAAAACTAAAACACTAAATAAGAATTAATGCCTATACTAATAACAAAATTAAAAACACATTCATGTTAGCAATGAATTATTAGGAGCAGAGAAGAACAACATCAATTACTAACCATAGACGGATAAGAACGGAATCCAAATCCATAAACGACACCAAGAAATCATGGAAGAGAAGATAATTTGAATAGAACAACAAGAAAAAATCAAGGAACTCACTGGTATACTTCTGCAGTCTCGTCACTTCCCCAGGTTTAAGATTCTACCCACTCCATTGAGATTCGAGTACTATTGACACTGAATTTGCCATAAGAGGAAGGAGAAGACCATGTGGTATGAATTTGAGGCGGATTGGGTGAACTAGGATTTTGAGGGAATCTTTGAATTTGAAATTTGAAGACTTTGACAAGGATTTGGGAAAAAAGGGTTTAAGGATTTAAAGAGAGGAGGCTGAGGAGGCTCTATGGTGTAATTTTGGTGGTGAATAGAGTCTGCGCCGCCGTGTGCGGCTGAGATGGAGCTTAGGGTTTGGTAGATTTGAGGGGATTGGGTAAGATTTGAGGGGAGAGGGGTTTGAATTTGAAAAGGGAAAGAAGAGAAGAAGCTGTGGTAAAATTTTGGGGGTCAATGGATGAGCGCCACCGGCGGAGATGATTTCCGGCTGGCGGCTCGTGGCAGAGACGATGGAGACGACAACATTATTGGGGGGGGGGGTGGTACGAGGAAGAGACATACTGTCTCTAGGGTTAAAAGATACTTTTATGTAAAATGGGGGAAGAAATTCTAACCATTGGATCAAGTAAGACGGATGGCCTGGATTTGAGACGATTAAACGGCATCGTTTGGCTAAGTAACGGGACTGGACCAGGTAATGGGGGATTGGGCTATGGACCGGATAAAAACAAATTGGGCTAGGGGATACTTGATTAAAATGAGCCCAACTATGGGTTTATTATTAAGAGCCTTCTTTTTGATTGTTTTTCTTTTATTAAACACAAGATAAGAAAAATTAAAACTATAAATGCAAAAAGTATCGTTTTTGTTATTTTAGTATATTTAAAAAAAATATATTAACAACTAATTAATCCTAAAATGTGAGATTAAATCCTAAATAAATGTCAAGTGTATTTTTTATATTTTAATATGAATTAAAATGCACAAATAAAATGCAAACAATTAAAATAAAATGTCACAAAAATCCACATAATGCAAAATAATGAAAGAAATTATTTTGTTTGAATTTTTAGGAATAATTCACATAGGGCAAAAATCATGTGCTCACAATTAGCACAAAATCTATGTTGGCTGATCCTTTGACTAAAGGCCTTAGGCCTGTAGTGTTTAATGAACATGCTAAAAATATAATTATTTTAGGGTCTTTTGATGTGCTTTAGTTAGTGGGAGTTACTTTCTAATTATTGACTCAGATATTGCTTTTAATAAATTCTATTTTTATGCAAGCTTGTGTTATTTGATATCCGTTATGCTTATGACTAACGTGATAATTTATTTATTTTTATTTTTATTTCCAATTGGACTTTGCATAAACTCATGATATCTTTGAGTCTTGTTGCTTGTTGCTTTGATTATCCCGGGTAAGGCACAAGGGAATCCTCCTGAGGTGATATGATATGTCACTTGGAGGCTCCTGAGGTGATATGGCTATAAGAGGATTATTTCTTTTTAAGTGGTGTGAATCTATTAACCTTGATTAGAAAGATAAAATGCTTAGCACACATGTTTGATGGAAATTCTAGCATATGTAGTCGTAGATAGAATTCATACTTTAAAATGGTGCGATGCCTGCAACGATTCATTGATATTCTTCTCTATTGAGACTAAATGGATTGTTATATGAGTCGTTCTATCTTTGGCTATGTGACTACTGTGGCCACCTTAGAGTTTAAAATCTTTTTTTCAAAATGATTTTCTTAAAACTAAAATAGTTAAAATGTTTTCTTGTCCTCAATTAAAGTTGGCGTCCAAGTGGGAGAATGTTGGAATTTGGGCTTACGTTAATTGGTTATATGCTGAAAGGATAGTGACACGACCCAAGAGGTGGATAAATAAAAGGTCTAATATTAAATATTGTGTATGTGGATAAGTGAGACCCAATAACTATTCGCCTGTGATGAGTAGGCACTCTTTATAAATAGAGGCCAAACCCTCTTTCCCTAGCTATTAGAAAACCCTAACGTATTCTGCCTCTTGAATACGTGGTAAGGGTAGACATCGCATTAGTCAAGTTCTCTGTGCTGTTGTATCCATGGAGTTTAACGGTACACTTCTGTCATGACCCGGATTTCCCACCGTCGGGAGTCATAATGGCGCCTACTAATTGAAGTTAGGCAAGCCAACTCTTACTTACATTTCCATTGGTTACAACTCTCTTTTAAAAACTTTAAATAAAATTCTGTTATTACAGCAGAATAAAAAAATTTTGCGGAAGACTTAGCAAATTTTATTAGATACAGAAACCCAAACATGATACACTACCCAAGAACTGGTGTCACAATACTCACGAACTTCTAAGAATAATACACATAACTGTCTGGTAGAAATATAAATTGTCTATCGCGAATACATGAGATAACAGACTCACAAGTAAAGATACAGGAGACAACGGGTCCTGCGGATGCCTGGAAGACTACCTCGAAGTCACGGTGACCGAAATATCAACAATCGCAATATTGTCGCTGCTGCTGTCCGAAACCTGTATTTGCGTAAAAGAGCGCAGAGTGTAGCATCAGCACAACTGATCCCATGTGCTGGTAAGTGCCTGGCCTATCCCGGCGAAGTACTGACAAAACTAGGACCAGACACCCACATAAACTAGTGCCGTTAAAAATATGTACATATACGACAAAATAGCAGGAAACATTATTGAACATTTATAAGGAAAAGAACATGCTCTGGAGTAGCAACCAAAAATATATATTATGAGAAATAATATGAACAATGGAATAAAATTCACTTTCATGTCTCGATTCACTTTCCTTTTGTATTTTGTGGTAGACGTACCACTCGCTCCCAGTTTAATAAATAGGCTACCGGCATCTATCGCCAATGCCAACAATCATATAACTTTGTGGTCGGCATGCCACACGATCCCATTTCTTAATGTACAAGTGGTCGTCGTGCCACACGATCCCATTTCCTTATATATATAGGTGGTCGGCGTGCCATACGATCCCAATTGATTATATATAGGTGGTCGGCGTGCCACACGATCCCATTTTATTATATATATATATTACGGTATAAAACCAATAATTCTTAAATTTCAACAATATTTACATTACCGATATAAAACCAATAATTCTATAATTTGACAATATTTATTTTACTCGTATAAAACAAATAAATAATAATTAATCAACAATATATGTATGTTACCGGTGTGACACCAATAATCTTTAACCAATATTATATATATATTACCGGTATGAAACCAATAATAATTCCTCTCATACAATCACATAAGATTAATAGTAATTTAATCAATTTAAAGACTCATGGTCATGCTCGACCCCTAACGTATAGATACTCGTCACCATGCCTGTACGTCGGACTCCACACATAACAATTAGTACATAAACTCAACTCCTATTCGCTCAAGCTAGGATAGATCAAACACTTACCTCGAAAGTTTACGATCAATTCAATCTTTAGCAATGCCTTTTCCTTTCGAATTTGGCTCCAATTCAATAGTATCTATACACAATTAATTTAATATCATCAATACTACTTAACAAACTAGTTCATATGGCCAAATATAATTTTCACAATATTCTGCCCGGAATAGTAAAAATCGACCCCAGGCCCACATGATCAAAACACGAGATTTGAACCAAAATAAATTCACCCATCCTTTCACGAGTTCAAATATGTAATTTGTTCTTAGTTCTACCCCAAAACGAGGTCTAGATCGCAAATTCTTTGAAAATCCTAACTATACTCATTTTCTCTAATTTTTCTACAGTTTACACATGTTTAGGCCTAAGAATTTGAATAATATTGATGAAGTATGAAGAAAATGAGTTAAGAATCACTTACCCAACAAGTTTGATGAAAATCGCCCAAGAATTGCCAAGAAATGGTGTTGGAGAAGAGAGAGTTTTGAGAAGGGGATGAAAATCCCGTTCTGTTTATGTTTCTGGTATTAAAATCACTGGGCGGAACATTGCTCTATGCGATCGCAGGGCCTGGAATGCGATCGCATAAGAGAAAATAAGGGGGGCCAAAATTTGCTCTATGCGATCGCATTGGAAGTAATGCGATCACATAGAAGAAAAATGAGGGGGGCTGAAGTAATGAACTACGAGGCCTCTTATCCGACCTATGACCTGCTCCCTATGACACAGTCATCTCGATCCGGCGGGCTGCATTGGCCGCCCTCTAAAAAGTGATTTCAGTCCCTGCTCCCATAGCCATCTGCAAAATGATTGGCTGAATCAAGCCATAAATAAATCTTCTCACCCTTTCTCTATATGTGGGAAGTATGACAATGGCATGACGAGCTAGGTCAATGAACCTAGTCTCGTACTGTGTGACAGACATAGAACCCTCATAAAGATGCTCAAATTGCCTTCACAAAGCCTCCCTCTGAGTTGCTGGAAGGAACTTTTCCAAAAACAATTATGCAAATGGGCCCCAAGTCAAAGATGATGATCCTATTGGCCTAGATAGATAATAATCAAGTCTTGGCGGATCCAGATAATCGAAAAGTGGCAAAATCAACACCATTAGTCTCCACAATACCCATAGTACGGAGAACCTCGTGGCAGCTATATAGAAAGTCCTGGGGATCCTCTGAATGAGTGCTACTGTATGTGGTAGTGAATAGCTTGGTAAACCTATCCAATCTCCATAAAGCATCAGAAGATATAGCTGTACCATCACTAGCTTGAGTCACTATGCCAGGCTGAACTGCCTCGGCTGGCTAAATCACAGGAACCTGAGCCTGGTGAATTACTAGCTCCGGAGTGCGCATAGTAGGAGTCTAATTACCTCCTCCAGCCTGAGAAGTGGCTGGTGCTACTGGCAGTAAATCTGCTCTAGTTATACTATCCATAAAGCCTACTATCCGGACTAGAGCATCCTGAAGATCCGGGGTGAACATAACCCCCCGGGACCTGAGCTGGGCCCACTGGAACTGCTGGGGCTGGAACCTCCTCCTCGATATGAACCTGAGGTTCTGCCAGCTGTGCTGCTGCTCGGTGAGCTCTGCCCCTCCCTCGGTCTTTAGGACGGCCTTGGCCTCGGCCTCTTCCCCTAGCGGGAGCTACTACTGCTGGGGCGTCGGGCAGCTGGTCAGTAGATAAGGAAGCGCGTGTTTTTGCCATCAGCGAAAGGACATAGTAGAAATTCAATTAGCATTTGAAGGTTCAAAGTTGCACGACAGGAAAGAATAAAGGTGAAATTTTCCTAACTCTGTAGCCTCTGGAGATAAATGCAAATGTCTCCGTACCGATTCCTCAGACCCTACTGTGAGCACATGATTTTTGCCCCCACATGAGAATTACTCCCAAAAATCCAAAAAAAAAAAAATAAATAAATAAAATAATTTAGTTTTGTTGTGTGATTTTTCTTAATTATTATTTGTATTTTTTGTCCATACCTTGTTTATTTGTTAAAAAAAATACAAAAATATATATATGTTGCATTTGAATTTAGAATTTAATTAAGTAATTTGTTTTATGATTTCGTAAAAATTAGAATCAAAATGTGTGTTCTTTGTGTTTCAATATTTTTTTAGTTTAAAGTTTTTTGCAAAATATATTATTTAGAGTTAATTAGTATTTATGTTAGCCTAATTTTTTATTTATAATTAAAATAATGGTTTTTAGTTTCAATTATTTAAATAAAACAAGAAAAAGAAAAGGATGGAAATAATAAAAAAGAGAGAAATTGGACTGGGCCATTTTAAAATACCAATCCCCAAATCAAAGCCCAATCTAAATAACCCCTTACCCAAAACCCAGTCCCTTACCCGTTACCCTTTCCCAAAACGACCCAGTTTAATTTAGTCCATGTGATCTCAACCGTTGGATTCATTTGATCCAACGGTTGGGATTAATTCGTTCATTTTTTAAACCCCAAACACCCAAAACCCCTCATAACTCCCTCACTTCCCCCATCGTCTCTGAGAGACGATCCCCCCCCCCCCGAACCCTAACGCCGCCCCTGCTTCCTCGTCTGAAAAAGCCGGCGGCGACAACGCCGGTAACTCCCAAACTAACACCAGGGAACCCCCATCACACCCCAAACCCAAATCCGTAAACCCCTTACCTCAAATACATCCATAGCTCCTCGAATATTCAATTGAAGATTCGAGTCAAAACTCAACCAAAGCCAAACCGTCCCAAATTGATACCATACCTTCACCTCGTCTCCCTAATCACCAAACCCCCGTTAGTTTGATTCGAATCTGGCCAGAAGTCGTTAAGCCCCAAAACCAAGGTTCAAGAACCCTAGATTTTGGGTTAGGGATTTTTGTCAAAAATTAAAAGTGATTGAAGTCAATAGACTTTAATTGAAACGTTTTCGCTTGAAAACATTTCAATTAAAGTCCGTTTAACTTCAAATACACAATTTCGAGCCCGTTTGAATCCGAGTCGGCCAAATTCCGAGTTTCTCTGTTTAAGGTATTTCTTTTCCCTTCTGTTCTTGTTTAATTCTACTTGTTATTTTAGTTTGATTGTTTTATAATTGTCGTTTGTTTTTGTTTTTATGATTTCGCCCATTCTTTCTTCTCCTCAAAGACCTTTATTTGGTCAATTGTGTTTCTGTCTTTGTTTATTTGATTACCAATGTTGTCGAATATGTGTTCGCGTCGATTAGCGTCGTCGAACAATTGATTTGGTATTCCCCGGCATTGGCCGAGAACTCTTGATTCACTGTTTTGCGATTGTGTGTTATTGATTATAAATGTTGTAATCGACTAATCGAATAACATCGATTTGCTTTCGTAAGTCTGCTCGTTAGAACAGTAAGACATTTGTTTCTCTTGATACTGATTAATTCCCCAGTGAATCACTGTTATTTTTGAAGATTGAATCGTTGTGTTTGAATTATAAACAGATTGGTTTGTAGCTGTTGGATTATAATTGTTAACTATCTGTAATTCCACTACTGGTTCATTAGTTGTTGGTTATAGTTGTCCTTAATAGAAACTAATTGGCACTTAATCAAAACACCAAATGGTTATTTAAAAGGATTAACAGAAAGCCTGACACTCATTTAAGCTGTGTATTACAGCAAGGTTGAAAGGGTTTGTTAGCTGTTTAAATCTTTGAAATAGGCAGAGACTTGTTTAAATTAGTCTAAAATGTGAAAAGGTGACTGTTACACTGTCCCAACAACTTGAAAGAATTAAAAATGGCTAGCTTTAATCTTCAGATTTAGACACCAAGTAGTGGAGGCCAAGAGTTAGTTCTGATTTAGTAATAAAAAAGGCTATGCACATGAGGGAAGATGTCAAGACCTGCTCGACAACAGGATTTTCCAGCATTTCTTCTACACTTTAGAGTTTTATATAGCTGAAACCATGCTTAGACAGTAAAAGGTGGGAAAGCAGGGGATAATGTGGGGTTTTTGTTTGATTTTAATAGTTAGGAGGTGCTGCAAGAGGGATGGGAGTTTGGCTATAAATAAAGGCTTTGAGTACAGAGATAAGAAAAAAAAATTCACACACTGGATATACATACACATACTCACAGATATCCCACTGGAAGCAAACACACATTCAGACATTAAGATCATTTGGCAGAAAACACACTGATACTCACACAGAACATTCTCTGGAAATACATTCACACATTGATATCATTGGCAGAACACATACACTCATTGAAAGTAAAAAAACAGGCACACATTAAGAGAAGAGAGAGTTCTGGCAGTTTAGAAAACAGATATAGAGAGAGCTTTGGGAAAACACTGAAAAAGCAGAAACACTGCTAGATTTTCGAGTGTTTGAGAATCAGGAAAATATTGTTTCATAACTTCTAGTTCTTCCTGTTTTCTGTTGGTAATCAAGTCTTGGATTGGTTGAGTTCATACTTTGGAATTTGGAATTTGTTTTCGGCTATATTATTTGTTCCATTGTTGCTGTTGCTTCGTTTGTTGATCTTCAATCTGGGCATTTGTTGGTGTACTGATATTGCTGTGGTTATACTGTTGTTTGCTGCCACTGCTGCACCTTACTCCTCTTTAATCTCTTTTCCAGGTATATTCTTGTAACCACATTGGCCGAGAATAATTGCAAATTGACAAAGGAAGTTGATATAAAGATGTTGAAGCAAAAATAGTTTATTTTTCTTATCTTTTTGTTTAGTTTTGTTCTATGATTTAGCAATAAGGCTTTACTGTATTCTGTTATACAATTAGAATTGGTTCGATTTAAGTTCGTAGAAAGTTTGTAAACTGAAACCTGAAGGAACTCATATGTTAGGCCTCTAGCGTTATTTGATTCCTTTAAATGATGAAATACTTAGGATTGTTAAATGATTTATGTCTTTGATATTTTTTAGTCATAGTTTGCTTGTAGTTTAAGACATAGTTGTTTGTAAAAAATAGACGCTAGAATTTCAACAAAAGGGACTTAAGATTACCATCAGGTATCCTATTGCGTTAGCCTAGCAAAGAGAATGAATAAATAAATAAATAAATTGGAACGCACTATATTAGGGATAATCTTATGCCAAGTAACGAACCATGACGAAATACTTACACCCGGCATAGTCGATTAATTTTTACTAGTTTACATTTTGTTTTAGGCAATCTTTACTCCTAAGTCAACAAACTGTAAAAATAAGCTATCATCTTGTATAGGGTCTTTAATCAGAAATAATTTTAAGGGATATACTGTCGAATAAATTGATTTCCTGATTTAGTATTACAACGACTTTAATCGGCATAGCTGTAAAGTAAGTAATTCGGACACATTTTTATTTGTCAAAAGTTCGAGTCTATGTTGTAATTAGTTTTTGTTTTCTTTGGGCCCGGTTTCAAATTAATAGAGCGGTTTGAAGTTTAATTAGAGCATATAATTTATAAACATGTATAAAATCAGGAATTTTTAGCCATTTATAATAATTGAAGCGACCATGCTAGAACCATGGGATCCGGGGGTGCCTAACACCTTCCCTCGGGTCAACAGAATTCCTTACTTAGAATTTCGAGTTCGCACACTTCATTTGGAAAGTCGAAATTTCCTCGATTCGGGATTTAAATAAATCGGTGACTTGGGACACCATAATTTATTCCAAGTGGCGACTCTGAAATAAATAGAATAATCTCGTTTCGAATATTGTCACTTAAATTAGAAAAAAACTCCCTTACGCTTCTACCCCCGAGTAGCGGGCGCGCCAAAAGGAGGTGTGACAGCTCTGGCGACTCTGCTGGGGAAACAAACCCAGAACCACTGGTTCAGGGTTTAAGAATTCGAGCTTTGAATAATTATTTTATTTGGCTTATTTATTATCCGATTTTATTACATGTTTATATTTGATATGCTAAATGTCGCTTTACCGCTTTGATATTTTGTGAACTGTATATAAATTGTGCCGATACCCATTTTTTTTTCTTTTCTGAGTCTTTTGAAATATAATATCGGGCATTTGCTGGACATAGCCCGTTTTTCTCAAGATAGCTGTGGTGCTTGGCACCCGGTGAAGGATTTTGTAGTCACACATGTTTAGGCGGAGAGTTTTTTCAATTAAGCCGGAAAGTCATGCTACCGGTGCACCGACACTCTTCGGCTCGAGTTGTCCGCTCGAGTTAAAGCCGGTCTAGACACTTTTCCAACAGGATGATGACTTAGAATAACAAAACCTTATGCCGGATCCCCGATAGGAACGTTTATTTGCATCATGTGCATATTTGACTTAGGAGGCTCAACACAGGGGTTGGGCATGTCTAGGACAGGTGTACCTGAAACAAAAAGACCAACTTGTTGCATCTTTTTGTGTGCATTTATTTGTTTCGATCTTACATGCCGACCGGTTTGTTAAAAAAGAGGAAGAAGTGGAAAACGTCAGGGTATATAGTCAAAATAGTTTTATGGAAAATAGTTAGTTCTTTGAAAATAAATTCTGAAAAAATGCAAAAAAAATTCCAAATAAATTTTCTTAATTTTACAAAAATAGTTAGTTCTTTAAAAATAAATTTTGAAAAAATGCAAAAAAAAAAAAATTTCCAAATAAATTTTCTTAATTTTACGAAAATAGTTTAGTTTCTTTGAAAATAATTTTGAAAAAAAAATGCAAAAAAAAAATTCCAAATAAATTTTCTTAGTTCCTTTAAAAATAATTTCTTTTAGAAATGTTGTTTAAAAATAGTTTGTTTTCTTTTCTTAAAATGATTTAGTTCTTTTATTTTCGAACTACGCAAGTTTGATTCTCACCAAACATGAGATACGTAGGCAACCCATATCGGGCTCAACTAATACTGATTTTTTTTTTAAAGAAAAAGAAAAAAACAATAAAATTAGGAATTTTGTCCTTAGTCAAGAGTTAGGAAATTTTGCAAAAATAGCCAAACGCCTCAAAAGGGCGTCGGAGGACTAATTTCGCAAAAACGGAATATATACATCACACTGGTATCGTGTTATACAGCCTTCAAATCTTCTTCAAGTGCTGAAAGGTCGTATTAACAAGATTCGTTTTTTTTATAATAAAAAAAAAAACAATTTTGAAAAAAAATCTTAAGTTCATTTTATCTTTTCTAGGATCAGCATGACTTCCTCGCAACTAATCGGCCAGAAAAGGGCGAGAGACGAAATGCCACCCAAGTTCATGGTCCAGGACAAGACTCCGGATCGGCTCTGTAAATGGTGGACTAGTTTTTCGGCTTGGGAAAGAAATCAAGTTCACAAGCACCTCAAGTTTCTTCCGGACATCATGATGATAAAACCGGACAAAAATGTGATCAGAGCTTTAGTGAGTTTTTGGGACTCGACAAGCAATGTGTTCAGATTCCGGGATTGCGAAATGACACCCACTTTGGAAGAATTGGGCGGACTCGCAGGACTCGGAAGAGATTTGCACAAGATGAGACCTGCAGCTCCTAGGCAGATGGGTGTGAATAATTTCTTGAAAAAGTTATGTCTCCGGCGGGTTCCCTTGGGTTGTCTGGAGAACGGTTGGGTGCCACTGGATTATCTCTACGACAGATTCGGTGATAAGAAAGGGTTTAAGAAATTCTCAAACGCCGAATTTGTTAACCAGCTGAATTATGACGCCTAGGGAGATTTAAGAATCTATGCTTTTATGATCGCTTTTTTGGGAACCATGGTTTTTCCCGAACGTGGAGGACGCATCAGAATCCGTTTGGCTGCGGTGGTCTCATATCTACGGAGTAACGAGGAACACATTGTTCTTCCAATGATACTAGGAGACATCTTCCGGGCCTTAACTCGGTGCCAAGAAGGACAAGATTATTTTGAAGGTTGCAATATCTTATTACAAATGTGGTTTGTAGAACATCTCTATCATCACCCAATTGTGATAAACTTCAACACAGATTGGCTGAATTATATTCGTTGTCATACAAACAGAGCCGCCCGTTGTAACCTTCCGGAAGACTTGAGGACTTGGCAAGAACTTCTCAACTCTTTGAGAGCAGATCAACTTACCTGGAATTATTATTGGTTCCCTTCCGCCAAAATCATGCATATGTCGACATACCGCCCATTCTACATACTAATGGGTTTCAGGGGTTTCCAACCATATGCCCCGCTATGTGTCATGCGGCAGTTGGGTAGAGAACAGAAAAGGGCCCCAATTGAGGATATGCGATCGTTTACATGGGAATTTATGACGGAAGAGACCCCGAGGGAGACTTATGCATAGAAGGTATGGTTCGGTAGTCGACTCTCTGACATCAACGAGATGGTTGCCGATCGAGAACGGGGAGAAGTGAGTCTCGCTTATCTTGAATGGTTCCACAACCAATCAATACCAGAGCAAAGGTCAGAAAGGTCAGTGAAGTATGCCGTCGATTGCGAGAGAGAAATAGAAGCCAGAGTTAGGGAGGCTGAGCATGAGACAGCGCAAAATTTCCAATCTTGCATCAACACTTTAAAAGAAGACAAAGGAATTCTGGAAGCATCCATGGACATACAACAGGCTGACTTTGACGGGAAAGGGCCAGCTGGGAGCAGGAAAGAGAAGCACTCCAAACTCAAATTCGAGAGATGCAATTGGCCGCAGAAAGGTCAAGAAGGAGTCGGAGTGATCATATACTAATAAACGATTTGGAAAGGAAAGCCTTTGAACACCAAGAAGACTTGGAGAAGGCAAAAGCGGCTTTGGTTGCAGTCCGGACAAAATGGAAGAGAGCGACCCACCAAGAAGCACTCCGTCTACAACAAGTAGAGAAAGACTATGATGCGATCATCGTTGATTTAAGAAAAGCAAATGCCACTCTTAGAGAGCGAACTCTCAGACAAGTCCAGGATGCTAAAGCAGATAGAGACCGTTGTCACAACTTGATGGCACGGATGGAAAGACAAATAGATAGGCTCTTGGACCATGTCTCAGGCAACTCTCAAGTATTAGGGGCAAAGAACAGGCACATAGGGCAGCTGCTCAGAGAAAAGGACATAATCAGAACCAGGATCAATGAGATCGGGCACTACATCACTATGAAGTGTTTGACTTGCGAACAAACACCTCGGCCTGCCCTCTTCTCTTCAATCATGGAATGTGTCCACCAAGTCATGGCGGAATTGGGGAGTATACAGAAAGATCTTACACCAAGAACTGCAGCAAGGCCAAACAACGCCCCCCGGGCGCAAAGATTCGAGGCGCTGGAACATGCTTAGAAGAGTCTGTTATTTTAGAGTCTGTTTGTCCTTTTAAAAGTTTTTCTCCATTGTTGTCATTTTGCTAGTGTTTCAGGTTTGAAGTTTGTTGAAATAAAATTCATGAACATTTCATTCATATCTTATGTCTATTGTTTCCGAACTACGCCCGGTCTGATTCATGCAGGGACATGATACGTAGGCAATCCACATAAGATTCGACCATCACTAAAAAAAAAAATAATAAAAAAGGGGGAAAAGTTAAAAGAAAAAAGGGGGGGGGGGGGAGAAGTTAAAAGAAAAAGAAGATTGATAAAGGATGAATGCGAAGGAAAATACAAACCGGAATGGCGCATCGCAAACGAATACATGTAGCAACATCATCACCTGTATAAGTGCATCACACCCAATGTGAGATTACTTATCTGATATGTTGTTTCAGACTAACCGTTTGTTTGCCAAACTCCAGGTTTTAGTAAAAGTGGTTGACTTTGCGGTAATCTGGCACCACATTCGTACTTCACAAGGTCCAAAGGAAAAGTTCGGCAGCTTGAAAGTACTCATTCCTATTTTACTAGATCAAAAAAGGGTGCCGACATGTCTTCAGAAATGCCTTTAGCAACCATTCCCGTTTCAGAGGAAAGCTCATTGACAACCATCCCGGCTACTGAGTCGGCAGCTTTGGAGGAGAATAGAATGTTGCGTTGCCGCATGCTCGAGATGTTGGACGATTGGAACAACGGGAAAGAACCCCCGAGTCTGGTCCCTGGGTTCCCTGAAATTCTTCTCAGGTCAAGCGGTATTTCAAATACCCCCGTCAATTACCCGCCTACTCTGTTCGGGTATTCCAATGCTACAAACCTCTCTGAATTACCCTCCACCTCCCATCTTCGGGTGACACCACATGATACATCTGCAAGAACGTCGGTTGAGTTGCCGGTTCCAGTCACAACGCACCCCACCGCACATGCTCCTTTCTTCGACTCCTCATCCTTTACATTCCCAGGCACCACCGCTTACACGGGACCATACCCAGGTTGCAGCCAATATATATCCTCAACCACCTCGATATGAGTTTCTACCAAGCCAAAATCCAAAGGCCCCCGAGCAGGATGAGATGGCAAAAAGAATGAGGAGTTTGGAACAAAGCCTGAAGAACATGCAAGGTCTACGTGGACAGAAAAGTGTATCTTACGCTGCTCTATGCATGTTCCCGCACGTCCACTTGCCATCAGGTTTTAAGACACCGAAGTTTGAAAAGTATGACGGGCATGTCGACCCCATTGCTCATCTGAAGAAATACTGCAATCAATTGCGAGGTGCCGGCGGAAGGGAAGAATTGTTGATGGCGTACTTCGGAGAAAGTTTGGTCGGAATAGCATCAGAATGGTATATGGATCAAGACATATCTCGATGGCACATCTGGGATGATCTGGCTAGAGATTTTGTGAAACAGTTCCAATACAACATCGATATTGCGCCAGACAGGAATTCTCTATCGAACTTAAAGAAGAAGCCCTCAGAAAGCTTCAGAGAATATGCCATCAAATGGCGAGAGCAAGCATCCAGGGTGAAACCCCTATGGACGAAATTGAAATGGTCACGACTTTTCTCCAAGCTCAAGAGCCGGACTACTTTCAAAATATGATGTCGGCGATGGGAAAACCTTTCGCCGAAGCTATCAAGATCGGAGAAATGGTAGAAAATGTCTTGAAAACAGGGCGAATTTTGAGCCAAGCGGCCATTCGGGCAACTTCCCAAGCCATTCAAGGCGGGTCTGGAGGGATGCCCCGAAGCAAGAAGAAAGAAGAATCTGCTATGGCAGCGGTAGAAGACAGGAGATATCGAACCTCAAGGCGGGTATTCTCCGACAGGGCCCCCCAACATTACTATCCACCTCACAGCATGGCCTATGCTCCTCCGCCTCCACCCTATGCAGTCATGAACATTCAACCTCTGGCACGGCCGCAGCCACCAGCCAACAGGAATCCACCTCCATTCCAGAGAAACCAACCTCCTTACCCAAACCAGTATAACACACGGCCAAGTAACACCCGCCACCGTGAGCAACCCAAAATGAGCTTTACACTGATTGGGGAGCCGTATTCCACTCTTTTCCCGAAACTCAGGCAAGAAAACCTACTGCAGCCCATTCCGCAGAACATGCAGAATCCAGACTCTCCTGCCTACCAGAGGGGGATATACTGTGCATATCATTCGGGTGTTGAAGGACACGGTACTGACAATTGTTGGACGTTGAAGAAGGCAGTGCAAGAATTGATCAATCAAGGGAGGATTGTCTTTGCAGATGAAGACATCCCAAATGTGACAAACAACCCATTACCGGCCCATAACAACGGGCTAGTGATTGGGATGATTTGTGACGACAAGGAATTTGACCCAGCCTTAAAAGCAATAATCGCCATCGCCAACATAGAGAAGCGTCCTGAGGCTACCCCGAAACAGGAGAAGATGGGGAAAAAGGTTGAAGTTCTTGAAACCAAATCTGAAAAGACGATTGAATTGAAAGCATCGTCTCGGAAGAGTGGAGTCTTTTACCTCCCACGAGGTAGAGTGGAAAAGACCATTGTCAATAGGTGCCCCCAAGAAGTTCCACTTAAAGAGAGAAACATCAATGTATGTACCAAAGAGAACTTATGTGGCCCGAAAACCAGATGAACCTGTGGTTATTGCACGCGTGCAACAAAAACCAATGACAGATCCATCCGCAGTACCCTGGAGCTACCAATGAACAATTGTTACGCGCAAAAGGAAAGAGATTGCGGGAAATTCATCTGAGAGCGTCCTAGGGCAGAAGTACTTAAACACATAGGAGGTAAATAACGCCACACAAAGGCGTTTCCCATCAAAGAAACTCGTAGGTGCTGCAGAGGCAGAGGTCTTTTTTCAAAAGATGCAAATGCCTGACTATGAGGTGATAGACCAACTAAAATGCCCAGAACAGGTGTCGATGTTGTCCCTTCTAATGAAGTCTACTAAACATCAAAAGGTTTTATTAAAAGCTTTGAATGAGGCATACGTGCCTATTGAGACTTCATCCGAACAACTTGAAAGAATGACAGAGAGGTTCTTCGCGATCAATCAGATTTCTTTCAGTAAAGCTGATTTGCCTTTGGAAGGTGCCACCCACAATAAAGCTTTGCATTTGACTGTCAAAAGCGAAGGCTACTACATGAAGAGGGTTATGGTTGATGGGGGTTCAGGGGGTAGACATATGCCCGCTTTCCACTTTAGGCCGCATAGGAATCGGAGCTGAAAGGATTCGGCCTAACAACATATGTGTGCGAGCTTTTGATGGTGTGAAAAGAGATATTGTCGGAGAGATTGATGTAATCATGACCATCGGCCCGGTGGACTTTGAAGTGACATTTCAAGTTTTAGATATGGACACTTCTTACAATTTTCTTTTGGGGAGACCATGGATTCATGCGGCCGGAGCTGTGCCCTCTACCCTCCATCAGATGTTAAAATTTGAGCACAAGGGACAAGAGATCGTGGTCCATGGGGAGGACGAGCAATCAATTTATCGAGATCCATCCATCCCCTGCTTGGAAGCGGAAGTGGGAAGCGAACACATTGTCTATCAAGTCTTCGCGATTGTGTTGGCAGATCAACACGAAGAAGGGAACCCTCTCCCCCAACCTTTTTTGTCTAATGCCTCCATCATGGTGGCGAAAGAAATGATTAAACATGGCTTCCAGCCAGGAAAAGGTTTGGGAAAGTCCCTACAAGGAGTGCCGAAGCTGATAACTTTACCTGTAGCTGAAAAGTTTTTCGGAGTGGGCTTTCGCCCAACCCCTGAAGACGAAAGATGGGTCAACAAGAGAAAGGAGAAAGGATGGGTTTTGCCGCAACCATTGCCACATCTGTACCAAACTTTTGTCCGACCAAGGTACAGTGAAGAAGAAGAAGACGAGGTCTTCACAGCGGAGGAAATTGAAGAAATATGTGGGGCCATGAGGCAAATGCTCTATGATGTTAATATGGTCCAATCGGGAGAAGGAACAAGCACCGCCGAGGTGCTGTATGTGGGCTCTGAAGCTAAATTGCCAAATTGGAAAGCCCCACCCTTCCCAATCAGGCGGGAGTTCTGGTAGATTTGTCTTGTCGTTTTTCCTTCATCACAAGTTACTTCAGGACGTAGCTTGGATGTTTTTATTTGTTTTCTTGTATTTTTGGTTTCCCCAATGTAATTTTGTTTGTTTTCAGAAAATTCCAAGAAAATAAAATAAATATTTCCTCATTTTTGCACTCTTTCTAATTTTGTTATTTATTCTTCCTTTTCAGTCCTAATAATGCGGCTTTAAATAACATGACATGCTTGAGGAACTCATACTCAAATCCGAACACGCCACCTAATCTGGAAATAATGAACCAAGAACCGGAATACGATGAAGACGAGGCTTTTAGGGAAATAAATCGAGAATTGGAACATTTCGAGAATAAACCTAAGCCAAACTTGAATGACACCGAACCGGTTAATTTGGGAAGTGATGAAGAGGTCCGAGAGACCAAGATAAGCATCCACACATATGAGAAAACACGAGATGCAATAATCCAACTCTTGTTTGAATTTAAAGACGTGTTTGCTTGGTCTTACGATGACATGCCAGGATTGGGAGCTGATCTAGTGGTGCACAAGTTACCAATCTACCCTGACTGTCGCCCAGTGCAACAGAAGCAAAGAAAGTTCAAGACTGACATCAGTGATAAAATCAAAGAAGAAATCACTAAGCAGCTGAAAACAGGGGTAATTCGAGTAGTACAATACACCACGTGGTTGCCTAATGTTGTGCCCGTGCCAAAGAAGGACGGAAAAACTCGAGTGTTTGTTGACTACCGAGATTTGAATAAAGCGAGTCCTAAAGATAACTTTCCTTTACCGAACATCCACATCCTTGTTGATAACTGTGCCAAACATGAGATACACTCGTTTGTGGATTGTTATGCGGGATATCATCAAGTGTTGATGGATGAAGAGGACGCCGAGAAGACTGCTTTTACCACACCTTGGGGGACTTACTGTTACCGAGTCATGCCATTCGGCTTGAAAAATGCGGGAGCAACATACATGAGAGCTATGACTGCCATTTTCCACGACATGATGCATCAGGAAATAGAGGTGTACGTGGACGATGTGATCATCAAATCCAGAACTCAAAGCGATCATGTGCGAGACTTGAGGAAATTCTTTGAGAGGTTGCGGAAGTACGATTTGAAGCTGAATCCAGCCAAATGCGCTTTTGGAGTCTCGTCAGGTAAACTCTTGGGTTTCATAGTCAGTAGAAGAGGTATTGAATTAGATCCCACAAAGATAAAATCCATCCGGGATTTACCTCCTCCCAGAACAAAGAAAGATGTAATGAGTCTTCTAGGCCGACTGAACTACATCAGTAGGTTCATCGCTCGGTTGACTTCCACATGTGAACCCATATTCAAGTTGTTGAAGAAAGACGCTGCAATCAAATGGACGGTTGAATGCCAAGAAGCTTTTGACAAAATCAAAGAATATTTGTCGAACCCTCCAGTTTTAGTCCCGCCAGAGCCAGGGAGACCTCTTTTCTTGTATTTAACAGTCTTGGAAAATTCTTTTGGTTGTGTCCTCGGACAACGTGATGCGACAGAGAAGAAAGAGCAGGCGATTTACTACCCGAGCAAGAAATTCACTAGTTATGAGGTCAAGTACACTTTGCTGCTGGAAAGAACGTGGTGTTCTTTAACTTGGGTCGCTCAAAAATTGAGACACTACCTCCAAGGCCATACGACTCACCTCATTACTCGGTTGGATCCATTGAAGTATATATTACAGAAACCGATGCCCACCGGAAGATTGGCAAAGTGGCAAATCCTGCTCACTGAGTTTGACATAGTCTATATCACTCGCACGACAATGAAGGCTCAAGCATTAGCAGACCATTTGGCTGAGAACCCGATCGATGAAGAGTATCAACCATTGAATACCTACTTTCCTGATGAAGAGGTAAATACGACAGAAGTTGTTTCGGAGGACAGTCATGCTTGGAAAATGTTTTTCGACGGGGCGGTAAACGCTAAAGGTGTAGGGATTGGGGCAATCTTGATTTCTCCTGCTGGCCAGCATTACCCGGCCACGGCTAGGCTCCGTTTCTTTTGCACGAACAATACGGTTGAGTATGAAGCTTGTATCATGGGCATGAACATGGCAATTGATCAGGGCGTCGAAGATTTGTTGATCATGGGAGATTCAGATCTAATTATCAAACAATATCAAGGTGAATGGGAAACTCGAGACGTTAAACTCCTCCCTTATCGACGGCACGTGAATATCCTTGGCAAGCGATTTGTATCGATAGAGTTCAGGTATATCCCACGATGTCACAATGAACTAGCTGACGCACTTGCCACTTTAGCTTCAATGCTACCTTATCCGGGAAACGCCCATGTCAATCCCTTGGAAATTCAAATCAGGGAAAGCCACGGTTATTGCAATGCAATCTAAGAAGGACCAAGCGTCAAGCCACGGTATTACGATATCAGGAGATTTTTGAAAACGCAAGAATACCCAGAACATGCTACTGGAGATCAAAAGAGGACCATTAGGAGACATGCATGTGGTTTCTTTTTGAGCGGCGAGGTCATGTATAAAAGAACCCCAGATCTTAACCTTTTAAGATGTGTTGATGCCGAAGAAGCAGGAAGAATCATGCACGAAGTACATGCAGGAGTATGCGGACCTCATATGAATGGGTATGTCTTAGCCAAGAAAATCCTTCGAGGAGGTTATTATTGGATGACCATGGAGAAAGATTGTTTCAGTTTTGTCCGAAAATGCCATCAATGTCAGGTACATGGAGATCTGATTCATGCACCTCCAACTGAGCTGCATCCTATGTCAGCGCCGTGGCCATTTGTCGCTTGGGGAATGGGTGTCATCGGCCCGATTGAGCCGAAAGCTTTGAATGGGCACCGATTCATATTGGTGGCTATTGATTACTTCACAAAATGGGTCGAAGCCGTCACTCTCAAATCAGTCACTAAGAAAGCTGTGGTGGATTTTGTACACTCAAATCTTATCTGTCATTTTGGTATACCTGCAACTATCATCACGGACAATGCTGCGAATCTGAATAGTCATTTGATGGAAGAAATATGCGAGCAATTCAAAATAACGCATAGGAACTCCACTCCTTATCGGCCCAAAGCAAATGGTGCCGTGGAAGCAACGAACAAAAACATTAAGAAGATTTTGAGAAAGACAATCCAAAGCTCTAGACAATGGCATGAACAATTACCGTTCGCCTTGCTGGGATACCGTACTACAGTACGCACATCGGTAGGAGCAACTCCATACCTGCTAGTCTACGGAACCGAGGCTGTGATACCGGCAGAGGTAGAAATTCCTTCACTTCGTACGATTGTTGAAGCAGATATTGAAGATAGCGAGTGGGTTAAGACTCGTTTGGAGCAATTAACTTTGATCGATGAAAAGCGAATGGCTGCGGTCTGTCACGGACAACTGTACCAACAAAGAATGGCTCGTGCATACAACAAGAAAGTACGACCGAGAAATTTCGAAGTAGGTCAGTTGGTTCTAAGACGCATTCTTCCACATCACCAGGAAGCGAAAGGAAAATTCGCTCCTAATTGGAAGGGACCATACATCATCAGGAAGATACTGCCAAGAGGAGCATTATACTTGGGAGACATGGAAGGAAAAGATCCTGAAACGGCTGTGAATGCAGATGCTGTGAAAAGGTATTATGTCTGAACTTGCTTCAATGAGGTCCTCACAAGTCGAAATGATTGAAGGCTTTTATTCCCGCTACCCAAACACTACCAACCCTTTTTGTAAACCCTTTGAGCCGGTTACCTTTCTTTGGCTACCCTCTTTGGAATCCAAAAAAAAAAAAAAGACCAAAAACAAAAAACCAAACAAAACAAAACAAAACAAAGTTCCTGAACTACGTTCTGACTTGATTCCGAAAGGATACGTAGGCAACCTCTCCCTGAGGTTCAGTCACACCAAACCAAAAATCCCAGTTTCCCCAAAAAATGAAACTGGGGCGGATGATATTGTTGATTCGGTTTAAGATCCGTCAAGATGATTCCAAAGTTGTAATTTTGTCCACAATTCTCGTTACCCAAACCGAGTACGAGTCCTTCAAGATCGATGGGAAGGTGTGAAAACATCATTGTTGCGGTCCGAAGTTCCTGGAATGAAAAGAAATAAAATGAGAGAGTCTTATTGGTGAAAACCTTCGGGCACCATAAGACGATGGAAGTAGAGAAATACAAAATGAGAGAGCTCGTTGGTAAAAACACGCAAACAGTGCTATCTGGCGATGGTGAGAAGAGAAATGAGAGAGGTCGATTGGCGAAAACCCGCAAAAGGGCGCTATCAACCGAAAAGGTTGTTTCACCACAAGAAGTCCTGGCACGGCCCCTTAGCTCGGAAACATAGACCCGTTTTGGTTCATAAGAAAATGGGAGTTTGTGACAATCAAGCATCTAGTCCGAGAAGCATGTCACGTTGTTTAAAGTCAGCATATACCTTAGATAAGTCCTTCTTTTCCCCCGAAAGGGACTTCTCTATCTTTGATACGTTTTTCCACTCTTTGTTCATTCTTTTTCTTTGAATCCCTTTCGGTTTAATAAACTATTACAAAGGAAGGCGACAGGACCGGTTTCACAGGACTCCGCCTAGTAAAGAAGAAAAGAAAAACAGCCTCAGTGCTGTATTGATACAATCCGCGATTGGATCGTAATGATCGATTGTTTCCAAAGAAACGGAGTTTAGAGAGCAAATGGAAATCAAAGGCCAAGGTCTTAGAAGAGACGGAATAAGGCCAAAGGATAGAACCCACACGAAAAATCCTCATGGAATTCCGGGAATGAACCCGGTCAGTTTGAAAGGAAGTCACCCCAAAGACAATTGGTAGCAAACTTCTCAATGGAAATGGGGAAACAATCAAGCAATGAAGATAATCAAGGCCACAAAGTCAATCACTTTTTCAACTGATAAAATGTTCTTTGTTGAAAACAAGTCTATTTAACTGTGCAAGAAGAAGGTACAACTCAAAGAAGTGAAGTACGCAAGCATTGAAATGGCTTTGGAACAAGGAAAACACATAAAAGGGAAGTTTCTTTTTAGAGCTTTATCTTATGCATTTGTTGATGGTTTAAAAAAGAAAACCTAAAAGAAGGCCCAAAAGGAAGAATAAAAGAAAAGAAAATGAAAACTCCGAAAAAGAGAATCAAATCATATCAGTCCAATATCTGTTTGGACCCCGGTCAGAAAACCGAGGATCTGACGGCCAAAAAACAGTTAGATATTATTTGAATTCCGGCCAGAAAGCCGTGAAACTTTTATCCCCGGTCAAAAAATCGAGGATCTCCCTAGTCAGAAAACTGCGGAGCCATTTACTTTTACCCCAGCCAAAAAACCGAGGATCTGACGGCCAAAACCGTTAGATATTATTTGAATTCCGGCCAGAAAGTCGTGAAACTTTTATCCCCGGTCAAAAAACCGAGGATCTCCCCAGTCAAAAACTGTGGAGCCATTTACTTTTACCCCGGCCAAAAAACCGAGGATCTGACGGCCAAAAAACCGTTAGATATTGTTTGAATTCCGGCCAGAAAGCCGTGAAACTTTTATCCCCGGTCAGAAAACCGAGGATCTCCCCAGTCAAAAAACTGCGGAGCCATTTACTTTTACCCCGGCCAAAAAACCGAGGATCTGACGGCCAAAAAACCGTTAGATATTGTTTGAATTCCGGCCAGAAAGCCGTGAAACTTTTATCCCCGGTCAGAAAACCGAGGATCTCCCCAGTCAAAAAACTGCGGAGCCATTTACTTTTACCCCGGCCAAAAAACCGAGGATCTGACGGCCCAAAATCGTTAGATATTGTTTGAATTCCGGCCAGAAAGCCGTGAAGCTCTTCTTCAAAATCCCGGCCAGAAAGCCGTGGAACGTTTATTTGTGAAATTGTGATTTTCTTACCCAATACCAAAGAGTCTTTTAATCGCTCTATGTGTCACAACTAACTCACGAAATTTTCCTAGCAAAACTGGGGCAGAAAAATTTCGTTCGTTTGTTTGTTTTGTTGTCTAAATAGGTTTGACCTCGGGACGCAAGGATCGAGATAACCTACAAATGGAACATCAATCCAGAGTGAAGAAAAGAAGAAAAGAACCAAAAGAAAAGAGTTCAAATGTTGGAGTAAACAAAGGAACGGATTGCTCAGAAGATGATTGAAGTAACAAGCTCCGTCGACTCTGTTTCACTCAATGTTACAGAAAATAAACAAGAACGTACAGTTTGTTGAGCATCAAGATTCAGATCGAGGTCTATAGCAAATCAGCTAAGATTCAAGATCAAGTTTTCAAGAGAATCATAGATAGGAATCTTGTAACTCATAGTTTGATAGCATAGCTAGTTCGACTTTAATTTCTTTTGGTGTAATAAGGAGATCAGTAAGCAGTAAGCAGCAACATGCAGCAACGATAGCAACAGTAACAGCAAAGTGTCAGTCCACGGTAGTCCCAGCTACCAAAACTTCCCGAACTACATTGACCTGATTCCTGTTTAGCCCAGGATATGTAGGAGGCCTCTCGAAGCGAAGGCTCGGTCAAGATCTTTCAAAATGCTTCACACGGAGTACCCGGACGGGCAAAAATCGCTCGTATTAGCTCATTATCTTTGCACTAAAACTCTTCAAGTTTACGCGCAAAGAGGGGCAGTTGTGAGCACATGATTTTTGCCCCCACATGAGAATTACTCCCAAAAATCCAAAAAAAAATAAAATAAAATAAATAAAATAATTTAGTTTTGTTGTGTGATTTTTCTTAATTATTATTTGTATTTTTTGTCCATACCTTGTTTATTTGTTAAAAAAAATACAAAATATATATATGTTGCATTTGAATTTAGAATTTAATTAAGTAATTTGTTTTATGATTTCGTAAAAATTAGAATCAAAATGTGTGTTTTTTGTGTTTCAATATTTTTTTAGTTTAAAGTTTTTTGCAAAATATATTATTTAGATTTAATTAGTATTTGTGTTAGCCTAATTTTTTTTTATAATTAAAATAATGGTTTTTAGTTTCAATTATTTAAATAAAACAAGAAAAAGAAAAGGATGTAAATAATAAAAAAAAGAGAAATTGGACTGGGCCATTTTAAAATACCAATCCCCAAATCAAAGCCCAATCTAAATAACCCCTTACCCAAAACCCAGTCCCTTACCCGTTACCCTTTCCCAAAACGACCCAGTTTAATTTAGTCCATGTGATCTCAACCGTTGGATTCATTTGATCCAACGGTTGGGATTAATTCGTTCATTTTTTGAACCCCAAACACCCAAAACCCCTCATAACTCCCTCACTTCCCCCATCGTCTCTGAGAGACGATCCAAACACCCCCTAACCCTAACGCCGCCCCTGCTTCCTCGTCTGAAAAAGCCGGCGGCGACAACGCCGGCAACTCCCAAACTAACACCACGGAACCCCCATCACACCCCAAATCCAAATCCGTAAACCCCTTACCTTAAATCCATCCATAGCTCCTCGAATCTTCAATTGAAGATTCGAGTCAAAACTCAACCAAAGCCAAACCGTCCCAAATTGATACCATACCTTCACCTCGTCTCCCTAATCACCAAACCCCCGTTAGTTTGATTCGAATCTGGCCAGAAGTCGTTAAGCCCCAAAACCAAGGTTCAAGAACCCTAGATTTTAGGTTAGGGATTTTTGTCAAAAATTAAAAGTGATTGAAGTCAATAGACTTTAATTGAAACGTTTTCGCTTGAAAACATTTCAATTAAAGTCCGTTTAACTTCAAATACACAATTTCGAGCCCGTTTGAATTCGAGTCGGCCAAATTCCGAGTTTCTCTGTTTAAGGTATTTCTTTTCCCTTCTGTTCTTGTTTAATTCTACTTGTTATTTTAGTTTGATTGTTTTATAGTTGTCGTTTGTTTTTGTTTTTGTGATTTCGCCCATTCTTTCTTCTCCTCAAAGACCTTTATTTGGTCAATTGTGTTTCTGTCTTTGTTTATTTGATTACCAATGTTGTCGAATACGTGTTCGCGTCGATTAACGTCGTCGAACAATTGGTTTGGTATTCCCCGGCATTGGCCGAGGACTCTTGATTCACTGTTTTGCGATTGTGTGTTATCGATTATAAATGTTGTAATCGACTAATCGAATAACATCGATTTGCTTTCGTAAGTCTGCTCGTTAGAACAGTAAGACATTTGTTTCTCTTGATACTGATTAATTCCCCAGTGAATCACTGTTATTTTTGAAGATTGAATCGTTGTGTTTGAATTATAAACAGATTGGTTTGTAGCTGTTGGATTATAAATGTTAACTATCTGTAATCCCACTACTGATTCATTAGTTGTTGGTTATAGCTGTCCTTAATAGAAACTAATTGGCACTTAATCAAAACACCAAATGGTTGTTTAAAAGGATTAACAGAAAGCCTGACACTCGTTAAGCTGTGTATTACAGCAAGGTTGAAAGGGTTTGTTAGCTGTTTAAATCTTTGAAATAGGCAGAGTCTTGTTTAAATTAGTCTAAAATGTGAAAAGGTGACTGTTACACTGTCCCAACAGCTTGAAAGAATTAAAAATGGCTAGCTTTAATCTTCAGATTTAGACACCAAGTAGTGGAGACCAAGAGTTAGTTCTGATTTAGTAATAAAATAGGCTATGCACATGAGGGAAGATGTCAAGACCTGCTGGACAGCAGGATTTTCCAGCATTTCTTCTACACTTTAGAGTTTTGTATAGTTGAAACCATGCTTAGACAGTAAAAGGTGGGAAAGCAGGGAATAATGTGGGGTTTTTGTTTGATTTTAATAGTTAGGAGGTGCTGCAAGAGGGCTGGGAGTTTGGCTATAAATAGAGGGTTTGAGTACAGAGATAAGGGAAAAAAATTCACACACTGGATATACATACACATACTCACAGATATCCCACTGGAAGCGAACACACATTCAGACATTGAGATCATTTGGCAGAAAACACACTGATACTCACACAGAACATTCTCTGGAAATACATTCACACATTGATATCATTGGCAGAACACATACACTCATTGAAAGTAAAAAACAGGCACACATTAAGAGAAGAGAGAGTTCTGGCAGTTTAGAAAACAGATAAAGAGAGAGCTTTGGGAAAACACTGAAAAGCAGAA
>JASVEL010005409.1:0-173176 GCA_032618575.1 Nicotiana noctiflora | reverse complement strand
CTGCTAGATTTTCGAGTGTTTGAGAATCAGGAAAATATTGTTTCATAACTTCTAGTTCTTCCTGTTTTCTGTTGGTAATCAAGTCTTGGATTGGTTGAGTTCATACTTTGGAATTTGGAATTTGTTTTCGGCTATATTATTTGTTCCATTGCTGCTGTTGCTTCGTTTGTTGATCTTCAATCTGGGCATTTGTTGGTGTACTGATATTGTTGTGGTTATAATGCTGTTTGCTGCCACTGTTGCACCTTACTCCTCTTTAATCTCTTTTTCAGGTATATTCTTGTAACCACATTGGCCGAGAATAATTGCAAATTGACAAAGGAAGTTGATATAAAAATGTTGAAGCAAAAATAGTTTATTTTTCTTATCTTTTTGTTTAGTTTTGTTCTATGATTTAGCAATAAGGCTTTACTGTATTTTGTTATACAATTAGAATTGGTTCGATTTAAGTTCGTAGAAAGTTTGTAAACTGAAACTTGAAGGAACTTATATGTTAGGCCTCTAGCGTTATTTGATTCCTTTAAATGATGAAATACTTAGGATTGTTAAATGATTTATGTCTTTGATATTTTTTAGTCATAGTTTGATTGTAGTTTAAGACATAGTTGTTTGTAAAAAATAGACGCTAGAATTTCAACAAAAGGGACTTAAGATTACCATCAGGTATCCTATTGCGTTAGCCTAGCAAAGAGAATGAATAAATAAATAAATAAATTGGAGCGCACTATATTAGGGATAATATTATGCCAACTAACGAACCATGATGAAATACTCACACCCGGCATAGTCCATTAATTTTTACTAGTTTACATTTTGTTTTAGCCAATCTTTACTCCTAAGTCAACAAACTGCAAAAATAAGCTATCATCTTGTATAGGGTCGTTAATCAGAAATAATTTTAAGGGATATACTGTCGAATAAATTGATTTCCTGATTTAGTATTACAACGACTTTAATCGGCATAGCTGTAAAGTAAGTAATTCGGACACATTTTTATTTGTCAAAAGTTCGAGTCTATGTTGTAATTAGTTTTTGTTTTCTTAGGGTCCGGTTTCAAATTAATAGAGCGGTTTGAAGTTTAATTAGAGCATATAATTTATAAACATGTATAAAATCAGGAATTTTTAGCCATTTATAATAATTGAAGCGACCGTGCTAGAACCATGGGATCCGAGGGTGCCTAACACCTTCCCTCGGGTCAACAGAATTCCTTACTTAGAATTTCTGGTTCGCAGACTTCATTTGGAAAGTCGAAATTTCCTCGATTCGGGATTTAAATAAATCGGTGACTTGGGACACCATAATTTATTCCAAGTGGCGACTCTGAAATAAATAGAATAATCCCGTTTCGAATATTGTCACTTAAATTGGAAAAAACTCCCTTGCGCTTCTACCCCCGGGTAGCGGGCGCGCCAAAAGGAGGTGTGACACCTACTAAAGTTGTTCGTGAGTTGTGAGACCTGTGCAACCTAGAACTCTGATACCAACTTGTCACGATCCGGATTTCCCACCATCGGGAGTCATAATGGCACCTACTAATGGAAGCTAGGCAAGCCAAATCTTACTTACATTTCCATTGGTTACAACTCTCTTTTTAAAACTTTAAATAAAATTCTGTAATTACAACGGAATAAATAAAATTAGCGGAAGACTTAGCAAATGTTATTAAATACGATACAGAAACCCAAAAATGATACACTACAAAAGAACTGGTGTCACAATACTCACGAACTTCTAAGAATAATACACATAACCGTCTAAAAGAAATATAAATTGTTTATCTCGAGTACATGAGATAACAGACTGACAAGTAAAGATAGAGGAGACAACGGGTCCTGCGAACGCCTGCAAGACTACCTCGAAGTCTCGGTGACCGGAATATCAACAATCGCACTACTGTCCGAAACCTATATCTGCGCAAAAGAGCGCAGAGTGTAGCATCAGCACAACCGACCCTATGTGTTGGTAAGTGCCTCGCCTATCCCGGCGAACTAGTGACAAGGCTAGGACCAGACACCCACATAAACCTATGGAGTTAAAAATATGTACATATACGACAAAATAGCAGGAAACATTATTGAACATTTATAAGGAAAAGAACATGCTCTGGAGTAGCAACCAAAATATATATTATCAGAAATAATATGAACAATGGAATAAAATTCACTTTCATGCCTCGATTCATTTTTCTTTTGTATCTTGTGGTAGGCATACCACTCGCTCCCAATTTAATAAATAGGCTACCGGCATCTATGGCCAATGCCAACAATCATATAACTTTGTGGTCGGCATGCCACACAATCCTATTTCTTAATGTACAAGTGGTCGGTGTGCCACACGGTCCCATTTCATTATATATATAGAGGTGGTCGGCGTGCCACACGATCCCATTTTATTATATATAGGTGGTCGGCGTGCCACATGATCCCATTTTATTATATGTATATATTACCGATATAAAACCAATAATTTTTCAATTTCAACAACATTTATATAGTATAAAACCAATAATTCTATAATTTGACAATATTTATTTTACCGGTATAAAACTAATAAATAATAATTAATTAACAATATATGTATGTTACCGGTGTGACACCAATAATCTTTAATCAACATTTTATATATATTACCGGTATGAAACCAATAATAATTCCTCTCATACAATCACATAAGATTAATAGGAATTTAATCCATTGAGAGACTGACAGCCATGCTCGAGCCCTAACGTATAGATACTCGTCACCATGCCTATACGTCGAATGATTAAGAAAACAAGTGATGACCCTTTGGGTTGTCACAACTTCCTTAAACTCTAACTCTAGATTAATTTATAATTATGTCTTAATCTCTACTATGACTGCGAATTATAATCTTACATAATTAACTATTTTCTTTTAACCATTTTGCCACCCCTGCTTCCAACATACCTTTATAATTTATTCAAGTGTTTCTGGAGGTCACGAATAGCCGTATTTACGATATCCTTTTTCTTCTTTATTTTTGTGTGTTTATATGAAGTCCAAATTACCCTCGAGGAAATAAATACAGGTTCTGAGCTAATTTGTTCAGTAATACTTATATCAAATTATAAACAATTTTAGGATCCTACAGGAGAAGCTAAACCACAATATATAGTGAAACTGCTTTTACAGTGTTTTTTACACCAGAAAGAGAAGCTAATACAATAAAAAAGCTGACTCAATACCCAAAATGTACACAATTAAAGCTGATTACTACATGCTTAACTACACAAATTATATGGACCTAATCTACTTATAGTCGCACAATACTATCACCATCTCGACTGCTTTCCCCATTTTCTTCCCTCTCGTCTTTATTTCTCCTGTCCCTCTTTAAGGGTTGGCGCCTGTTGCTATTTCCAGCTTTTGAGCTTCCACCATCATTATCAGCCACATGACCCATCTGGATTGCTTTCAAATACAACACCTTCGCCAAATTCTTGAAGCGTCTTCTGAATGTTGGTACCCGGGATAATGAACCAACAATACCCTGCAACCTATTTGTATAAAAATAGTTCACTTCTCCCTCTAATTTCAAGATAATATTGGAATTGCAAGAAAACTTCAATTAAGAGGACAGTGTGAGTGATTCTCGCATGAGGACAGTGTGAATGATTGTAAGATATGTGGTCGGGCGGGTGACTAAGCTCGGTGACTAAGCTCCCGCTACGGGCGGGGTTTGGGGAAGTGCCAGACTACAAGGGTCTATCGTACTCTGCCTTTCTCCGCAAGATGTTGTTTCCACAACTCGAGCCCCTGACCAAACTGCAGTTACTCCAAGGCCCCCTTTGAAAAAAGACAAAAGACAAGATTATTAGGAAGTTAAATAGGTTAGTTTGTATATGTTACACATGCAAACAGACACTATGGTCTCTGCCTGGAATGCACATTGGAGAGCTGAAGCGGAAGTAATAACGTTATAGTTGGCAAAATATAACAGGTTCGTAAAGCGTTTCATAATTATAGACTTACCTCCTAATTACAGCTTGCAATTGTGCTCTCCTCACAGTATCAGTGGATGGAAATCCAGTGTTATCCCATTCCTCTGGTCTTTCATTTTTGCACCCCATTACCAACGTCCTCAGGCTAATTTCTTCATCTTCTCGCAATTGTAGTTTCTTTATTTGCTCCTTCATGACTAAGAGCGGTCCAAGAAACCACTCGAAAACTTTATCCTTTGGCCAGTTAGATTTTGTCAATTCCACCTCATCAGCTGTATATAGCATAAAAGACATAATTTCTTCTTTAAAAGTAATGCATAAGTGAAAGAGTAAGATAAAAGGCAAGCCCGGGAAAAGACGTACTCCCTCCGTTTCAATTTATGTGAACTCATTTGACTGGGCACGGAGTTTAAGAAAAGAGAGAAGACTTTTGATTTTGTGGTGTAAAATGATGCACCTTTATTTTGTGTGGCTATAAATCATTGCATAAAGGTAAATTGTTTCCAAATAAGGAAAGAGATCATTCTTTTTGGCACAGACTAAAAAGGAAATAGGTTCACGTAAATTGAAACGGAGGGAGTACATATTAGCAGGCCTGGCGAGTCGGATTTTGCAGATATAAGCAGACACTGTAGAATCGACCAAGCAGGTAATTTGATGCCTAGCTTCTTACAGTCCCCCTTGACGATACATTCCTCAATATCTTTGACATCTTTCAAGCCTTCACGTAGGAGTATTCTGCCGTTAACCTCACAGGATTTGAAGAGCCAACCCCATCCCCACCACAGACTTACCATTTAGGTTCAAGAAAATGAAAAATGATTAAGCCGCGAGTGATTTTTACATATGCCTTTTTACCTGCATCGGCGTATATTGTTGAATTGTCTGTTTCAGTGTTTTTGATCCATGCGAAATAAGCTTCAAGCTGCGTGATCCTTCTTTTTCAATCTTCTGCTCAATTGAGTTCTTACTCTCAAGGCCTCCAGATGAGCTCATATTTCTTCGATATTGAGGCCTGGCTGCGGGAAAGAATCAGACAATCAACATCATTGATGGCATAGTAAGTTACTCCCTCCATTTCACTTTATGCGGCACGATTCGCAGTACGAGGTCAAAGTTCTTAATTTTGTATTTTAGACCGTGATATTAGACAAATTCTTCAAGTTTTTTTAAAATAACATTTACATATTTAGAAACTACATAAAAAGTATTATAAGAAGTCATACGTAATAATTTATAATTCAAAATATTTATAAAATTTTTTTAAGAACAATATGGTCAAAGAACAAACTCGTCGGATCCCCAAATAGTAATGTTGCCACATAAATTGAACCAGAGGGAATATTTTATACCATGGATTAATGGGTTGGTTTCTTTCAGACCATAACGTAATGAACTAAAAGTGATCGGCAGTAGTATACAGGCAATACCTCGTGAAGCATGACCCTTCTCTCATGTCAAGTAGGTCGTTTGTGTACTCTGTCAAATATAAAAACGGCTGCTAAGATGTATGCAAGTCCCATGCGAAATGAGTCTTCCTAGCAAAACTCATGTCACTTCAATAAGAATCAAACAACGTGCTAAACTAGTGCTCTCAAACTTGTGAAGCCGGCACATACAATAATCTGTTAAAATGGAAGAAATTAGAAACAGAAGGGGAAGAGGAAACAGACCTGATGGACCATGACCCCGCTGTAAAGCGCAAGAGCAAAACTTGAAAAGAAGGATGCCACCACAGATCCAACAACAGCTAAAGGCCACAAAATGATTGCTAGACCAGCAAAAAGAATACAAACAGACTCCAGAAATGGGCCTTCCATTCCAATTAAGTCCTCTAGTAGCCTCTTCCAACCCCTAAACAGCATGAATGGGCTCTTCAAAAGAGCAAGAGCTGTAATAAAGGGTACAGCCACTGGAATTGCAAGTAGAGAAACCAAAACGCAGCTCGGCAGCTTTGACAACCTATGACACAACACAAAAAAGAAAATATTATACACTGTAATTCAGTCTCTGGACAATGCTATGGAAAAGAGAATTTGGATATCACTCACTTCACTTCCATTGGTTTCTCGTCTGGATCCATTTCCTCAGAAAGCTCGTCCATGTAAGAGAAGTATGAGTGGAAGCAAAAGTCTGTAAAATTCCGTACTACTGTGCAGCTCCCTTTAAGAGTGGACATAAAACCATCCTGATAATTTTATCAACTATAATCTTCAGCAGTAAAATACACGATTCTAGTTGAACGAACAAAAGGAACTTGCAGAACCATTCAGTGTAAATACAATCAACCTAACAATATTATCAAGTATTGTCATTGGCACGTAAAATTCACAATTACATCATAACAAACAGAAGAAACGAGCAGGAATGTTCATAGTAAAATGACCATACTCTCTGGCTTATAAATTACGCACACACATACAATGTACATATATGTTCATTTTAATCAGTAGATTTCATGCACATATTGTTCTATTGAAAATCTAGAAATGTTTGAATCTTTTAACATGAGCACTCTAACACTGAAACCAGTAAACTAAAGCTCAAAAAATAAAATTATAGTAGCACCTCAACTACAAGGATCGATGTCTTGTCCGACAATGGAAAATTATATTTCATATACTTAATAGTATTAGTTAATACTATCATACAAACAGAAACAGAGTTTGAGTGAATGCTAAGACTCACCACAAAGCAGTGGAAGGTCTTCAATGTGATATTTTCTCCAATAACCTCAAAAGTTGCAATCAATGAAGCGAAAAAACCGTACCCTCTCCCACCTAGAAGACTCCCAATAATGGCTATTATGGGCCAAAGTATCAGAGGAACTGGCAATGAAACTAATAGTGCAATCTTCAAAACCCATCCAAACTTTTCCGTTCTGAAATGTGAAAACAAATAGCACATAATAAACAACAGAATACTATGTCAGATACATACACAATATGTTGCATTCTAAAGGGCAACACGGTGTGTCTAGCCGCACCCAAAAGGAAGTGATATAGGCAGCCTATACTGATGCAAGTATCAGAGGCTTATTCCACGGTTCGAACCCGTGACCTATCGACCATTGCTCCAAGGCTCCCTTTCAATATGTTGCATTCTGTACTGTAATAACCAATACTAGAAAAAGACTAATGGCAAGAAAACACATACCTTGTCACACAGTAGTAGGTCCAGATAAAATGTGCTGGCCATAGTCCAATTACAACTGCTGAATTCCCAACTGCTATTATAATTGTGACAATGGGACCAATTATTAATCCTGTCCAGACAAATATCAAACTTGTCAATATCCAGAACAACATTTAACGCCAACTATTTACTGTTCTCTTACAAACATTCTCTCTGTCTCATTTTACTTAGCCAAAAGCTCTATTCAGCCAATAGATTACTCCAACTTTAAAAGTGTGTCAAGATTGCCAAAACAAACAAGACAGTAACTTTGAGTAAGTGGCAATGGTCTCAAAATATTTATATTCATAAGTACCACACAAGTTCAAATCTTTGATTCACCTCTGTGCAAAATATACTGCACATATTACTACTTTGTAATATCTACAAATTTAGTACACTCTACTAACTACTACTTTGTGACATATACAAATTTAGTATAACTATGTCTTACAATTGTTAAAAACGAGGGTGTCTGAGATAATTTATTACATGATCATGCAAAAATTTATGGGTTGAAAAAAACGATATATAAAGAAAAGGGGTTGATAAAGTAATACTATAGTACACCTTTGAGAAGGCCAAGGAGGAAGAGCAAGAAGAAGAAAGGAAGAAATGATATAAAGCTCCAAAGCTTAGCGAAGAACCCTACTGGTACTTCCAGGATATTAAAATTATTAATAATGCTATACTAAAAACCTTCTCTTTACTGAGCACGATCAAAATCAATTTAACCAAAATCAAAAATTAATACAACGAATGATTTTAAGAGAGAGTATTAGATGCAAAGCCAAGGAAAAGAAAAAAGAAATTGTGAAAGAGGACAAAAGAGAAAAAGAGAAATTGGCCTCTTTGAAAGTGAGATTCCCGCGTGGAGGAGATTATATAGTGTGACAAACCGGTGACATTTCACTCAGCACTCATGCACATCACCAAGCGCCTTGTTTTGTCGTTTTATGTCTTTGGGCTTTGTCCACTAACGCCTTAACGGGTTAGTTGACATTTTTCTGCCCATTTAACATAGAGTCTTTCACTTTTAGCTCGCATATAAAATTATTTATGTTGATGTATAAAATTTATATATATATATATATATATATATTTTAATTATTATTTTAAGAGCTATTATATAATATTATTTTCTTTTTAACTAAAACAGGCTTGTCCATGGGCTTTAGAAAGTCCTTTTGGAGTCGGTAACAGTGGAAGTACATAAATGACTATTTTTAGGGCTACTATTTAGGGGTTAGCATGTATTTATTTTTTACTAAAAAATTAAATTAAAAATAATTAGTTCAAGATAATTTCCGGATATTTTATCCCAAAAATCAGCCTGAAAATTTGAATTTTTGGATACTTTGGCTTATTTCTGAATAACCACCCTTTAGAGTAGCTATCTTGTGTCATTTTTGCAGTAGTAACGAATATTTGGACATCCTGCTTATGGACACTCAATTTTTCCACAACTTATTGCAAAGAGTTTAAGTTATTTACATCAACTTATTACCACATAAATAATATTTTGATATTTTTTCTCTAATAACGTACTTGATGCGATAAAATCACCTTTTTATAACGATCACAGTTGGTAAGTCTATCGTTTCATACAATTGACCATGCACCAGTAGAAGATTGGACAGTTATCGTGTCCCTTGCTTCTTCAGGTGGAACTCCGGGTTAAGGAGTTACTCGGAATGCTGCCAGTATTGTTTGGTACTCAAGACTATATTAAGTCAATTTGTACTCTTTAAACTAGCTTTGAATCCAATACTTGCTTTAATTTCTATTTATGGTACACAAATTCATCCTCACAGCCCATGAATTAAGAATTCTCATAACAACAACGTCTATTCAATAGAAATTCCACATAAATGAAATTTTTCACAGAAATCGTATTACAAAATACATTTTAAAAAAAAGGATATGTGCATATAATATGACAGTAAATACTTTTTGGGTGTTTGTTGCACAAGAATATTTTTTTAAAATGGTAGAAATTAATTCCCTTTTTTGGGAAGAAGACATTTTTTTCAGTATAGTTATTCCTACAAGTTTACCTCTTTGAGATCCAATCATCTTGCTTTGGAACTAAGTATATATAATAAACTTTTAATTTAACTAATGAATATCTAACTTTTTCTTTCATCAAATGACTATAGAGCTAAATCAACTTATATGCCAAAAGGAAAATATACCAATTATAAATTTGACGGTTGGTGGTTGGGGCGAGGCGTAGATTATCTTCATCCAAAAGGTTTTATATGGTTATGTGTGACGATTCGACCTATCGTCTCATGACTTACCACCTCGATTTCCTTATTTTATGCTTCTTTATGCCTTATTATCAGTGTCTTGTATGAACTAGTTGAATTATGTTGAATTTAGAAAGAAATGAGACACTTAGTCTCTTTAAGGAAGGCTTATTTTGAAAAAGTTATTCGGATGTTGACTATTGTGTTAGAGGGCTCGAATTTGAATTCCCACGATTCGATTAGGTTCGAGGGATGATTTGTGACTTAGGAGTGTGTCCGAAAGTAATTTTTAAGGTCCAATATAGAATTAGGCTTGAATTGGCGAAGTTAGTATTTTGGCGAATTTGTATTGATAGGTGAGATTTTGATCCGAGAGCCGGAATGAAATTCTGAGAGTTGTTGTAGCTTCGTTATGTAATTTGGAATATGTGTGCAAATTTGAGGTTATTTGAATGTGGTTTGGTCGAGTTTTTGATCGAATGTGTATTTCGGAAGTTTTTAGAAAATTAGGCTTGAATTCGATGAGTTTTGGGTAATTTGATTTTGTTTGAGGTGCTTTGATGATTGGAACAGGTTTGAATAACGTAATGAACTATGTTGGCATGTTTGGTCGGGGTCCCATGAGGCTCGGATAAGTTTTGGAAGAGTTTTTGGAAGATTTTTGCCGTTTTGAGCATAAATATGTAATGATCTAAATGTTCATTTTTAGTTCTAGAGATCAAAATTTGATTCGAGACTTCATGAATTTTGATAATGAATTATAGGACTGATCCAGAAATTTTGGTCTAATTTCATCAAGTCGCGATTGAGTTTTTGACGCGAAACATGAGTTAATTGTTTAACGAGTGAAATGGGTATTGAACTGGGCAAATGAACTTGGAATTGAGTTTCGATTGAAGAGTTGTGTTCGTATTATTATTTATGACTCATAGAAATAAGAATCGTCTAATTCCGAGTTCGTATGACATAGTTAGAGCTATTTTAGTGAAATAAAAACTGTTGCAATTTATTGGGTAGTTGCTGGTTTTTTTAAAGCGCGTGAACAGTACCGCGCACGTGAACAGTACCGAGCGCGTGAAATGTACCGCACGTGTGAACAGTTTTCGAAAAATGCTGGGCAGTGAGTTTATATCCGTGATTTTGGGTCATTTTTCCTCCGTGGTTGATCATTTTGAGAGCTTCTTGGTGGAGATTAAAGAGGGATTCTAGAAGGAACAACATGAGATAGTTTCTTGAACTTAAAACTTGATTTTATGATGCTAATACATGGGTTAGAGCTGAAAACTCAAGTAATTTATGGGCAAAAATGGTGGTTTAGGGCTTGAAACTTAAGAGAGTTAAAATGAAAATTTGAGGGGTCATTGGAACTCTGATTTTGATAAATTTTATATGTACAGACTCGTGGCGAGATGAGGAATCCGGTGATGTGAATTTCATAATTTTTTGAGAAGTGAGCTCGAGGCTCGGGTTTTGCTAGTTTCGTGATTTTTGCTATATTTTGATTGTTTTCGATTGGGTATTGTTCCCTTGGCATAGTGTGATGTATTCGCTCTAATTTTGGGTAGATTTGACGCGCGTGGAGGCCGATTTGAGGGGTAAAGGCATCGAGAGCTAGAGATTCCACCAGTTCGAGGTGAGTAGTACTTGTAAATGATATCTTGAGGGTTTGAAACTCCGTATTCGCACATCATAGTGTTGTATTGAGGTGACTTGCATGCCGGATATGAGCGTGGGGTAGAGCACCATTTGGGATTGTGACTTGGTCCATCCCGATTGTTGATTTTTACCGCGTATTTAACTGAAACTACTTGTTATCGTCATAATTTGAGCTGATTGCCATGTTTGGGCTTCGTGCCAACTATGTGAATCCTTCAGGGATTGATATTACCGTTTTAGCATATTTTGCATATCATTTGGTTTCAGTCAAAGGTTTTAAATACTATTTTTCAAAGTCAGCCATACTCTTAAGTTTTGAAAACTCAAGTGATATATTAAATAATAATTTGGGTTGAGAACTACTATTTTATAAATGCCCAAGGGGCTTATGATGATTTCCTGGACCGAGCATGGATCGGGCTGCACGTCGCAGTAGTGATTTTGAAATAGTTGTAACAATGACACTGTATGATGTGACTTGAAACAGTGGTAACAATGATACTGTATGATGTAAATTGGTCAGGCAACAATGACTGACCAAGAATTAATTGATGCCACGAGATGGCTTGATATTGCGCTTGGGCTGTAGGAGCCCTTGCAGAGTCTGTACACACCCCCAGTAAGCACCATCGGCGATAAAGATATGGTTGGCTCGGACTGCACACCGCAGTGGGTACCTGAGTGTACTGGTCATATGCATTGATTGCATTCATGCATTGGTTCCTATTTGTACTACATGTCATGACATTCAACACTCTCACATCATTGGCATCCACGCTACTTCTTACATTGTTTACCAGATACCCTGGTGTTAATTGTTGGTGGAGTGCTGTGCTCGAGAGGCTAACTTATATGCTGACTTGCACTACCTAATTATCACATTTATTTGATTGACTATTGGAAAATGATATTTTCAAAAAAGGTTTTTAACTGAGTCAGATATTTTCTAAAGGATTGTCACGGTTTTACTGTTTTCTCAAAAGGTTGTACTGTCCTATATAGCATGATGGATTGCTCTTACGTGATTTCTTGCTGCTTAGTTATTATTTACTCTTATTGCTCACTGAGTTGGAGTACTCACTTTACTCCATGTACCTCATGTGCAGTTGCAGGTATTGTTCACCCGGTAGCGGGTTATTAACAGATTGAACGTATTACTATTGTAGCTGATCAAGGTGACGACTAGTGTTCACAGCACTGAACTTCATCTTTTGATTTCAGATTTTATTTTGTATATTATTGGCCCTATAGTTGTGTTCCGACTTCTTTAGATGCTCGTGACTTGTGACACCCCGGTCGAGTTGTGTTGGGTTGTAATTAACAATTTTTTTAATGCCATTAAGTTGCATTTTCTATTCATTTATGTTTAATATTTGTTAAAGAGACGATTCGGGTTAGTTGGTTGGCCTTGTCTTCACGAGAGGCACCATCACGACCAGGTTTGGAAATTGGGTCATGACAAGTTAGTATCAGAGCCTAGGTTACTAGGTCTCACGAGTCATGGGCAGGTTTAGTAGAGTCCCGCGAAGCGGTACGGGGATGCTTGTATTTTTCCCCGAGAGGCTACAGAACCTTTAGGAAAACTTCACATTCTTGAATTCTTATCGTGCGTACTTGATTCAGCTTGAGATATAACTCTTGAAATTCCTTCCACGTGTCTGCATGTGTACACTAATGCTCAGTATCAGATGTGACTTGATGGTTTGTTATTTCCCGATCAAGGGGCAAGAGGTAATCTCCGTGAGTTTGATATTGGGCTAGTATGGAGGACTTGAGGCCAGATCTTTGCCTATGGCTTGAGTGCCGAGATGCTGATTATGTGAGCAAGTATTTTGAACTTATATGTTCGGTATTTTCCCTATTAGCCATAATGGCGGTTGGACGTCCATGTGATGAGTATGTTAGTACTGCGAGATGTATCTATATGCCTTGGTAGTGATGAAGAAGTCTGTTGGATACTGGATGGACTGATAAATATTCGATTCCTATTGTGATATGTTGTGTAGCCCTGAGTTTTGTGTGTGTGAAGAATATTTTTGTATCTCCTAGTTGAAAAGTAAAGTGCAATACGTATGGCGGTATGAGTTTAGACTCAGGAAGACTATGTTAACTATGTAACATATATGAAGGTGGAAGGTATGCTGAAGTACTAAATTGAGGTGAAACAGGTAGGTTATCTCCTGCGGAGTGTTCTTAAGTGGTATGATCCTTATGTGTATGTTAGAAGATCTCATGTGTAGTTGAAAGGTACGTGTTGAAATTTGAGACTTCAGGTCGCTTAAGAGAGGGGACTGAACTAATGTGGGGATAAATGCGAGGTTTGTAGAGGATTATTGTACTAGATGATCTGAATTTTCACAAACTTGTACACGATTTGAGTTTAATCTCACTATGGCATTGTGACATCGTTGGAGTAAAAGTGTTATAAGTTGTTGGATGTGTCGTGATATATAGCTTCGAGCCAAGTTGGGGAGGTTGCTGTTGATTAGCTGATTGCACGGTTATGTGCTATGTTGGTTCCGTTTTAAGGTATGCTGGCAAATCAATTCTGGTTGCAGAAATTGAGTCGAGGATGGCGAGTGAAGAAAATTTTTGACAAAGGTTATATGGTGCTTCATAGATGTGTGGAAATAATAGGATGTCTTGAGCTGTTATTGATAAAGAATGCTCAGTATATAGAGAAGGAAGATGTTGGGTTGTATTGGAATGAGATCATATCCTGCGGTGTCAGAGTGCTAATGAGGCACGGGTGGTTATGTCCGTTTGATCAGGTAAATTGCAGTTCGAATAAGAAGTAAATAACTCTCGATAATGGTTTTATTGTGTTCAAGAATCTACATGTAATAATCAGGTGTCTTAAGGTTGTGTACGTGGTTAGGGACTGTGTTTTCATTAGAAAGGGGTCAAGGCTTGTGGTATTTTTATGTTGACTATGGGGTCCTATGTGTCGGTCTAGAAAGTAAAGGTAACAAATTCATATTCACAGGAAGTTCTTCAGAGTAAAGTAATCTGGGATGTGGTATTTCTGGGATTAATTGAGAGGGTATTCCGTGGTCTATGGATCTTAGACGATGTAGTCATATGTTTGAGTCTAGTATGGTAAGCCTGGGTTGAGGCATTGTGATGCTACAATGAGGAAGAGATGCCAAGTTGAAAATGAATCAAAAGGAAATCTAGATAAATGAAGTAGCTTGTTAGTGACCAAATCAGTATGATAAGGATATGATTAACTTCCTTGTATGTTTTCGAGGTAATGAGCCCTTACAAGTATCGTGCTACAAAGCTCTTGAGCTATGACAACTTGCTTAGCTTGGTTTGGATATAAGGATTCAGTCATGCCAGTTCAGCTTGTGCAAATGGAATTGGGAGAGAGTTCTTGTTGGGTTTTACCATGGTTGGAGATGTATATATCTTTCTATGGGCATGCGAAACATGGGATGTGTAATGATTTTCCTCCAAATGGGATCAGTGGAAGTTCTGGGCTAGATGAATGACAATTCAGTTCTGAAAAGAAGTTCATAAATTCTTAAGCAACGGGTAGCCTCAGGCAATCAAGGAAATGGTACTGCTAATCGGAAGTGATTTGACGAGAGTAAATGTCAGAAAAAGGGTAATATGATTAGACCGATGATGCTACGTTAGTATTGCAGTGCTTTCTTGCTAGATCGAATGCTGATGTCTGAGTTTTTTGATGGCACAGGGGAATTTTAGAATATCTTTCATGGAATGGTTGGGGGTACTCGAGGTGTAATATGTGTTCCTACTGCAAAATTTGGGATCAGGTGCAGTGATTCGTGTGCTATATGGAGTTGGAGACTGGGTGTTCTTAGGTACATACAATGTAGTAGTTGTGGATCGTGTGTGTTGGTACAGTTAGCGGCTATTGGGATTTGGAGGCCCAAGTGGATCTTTCTTTGCTTGGTATATTAGATTTTGGATATGATACTGGGGTGTAGACTGGTTGTCTCAGTGTTTGGTTATTCTAGACTATTGTGCTATGGGCTATGTTATAAAATGCCACAGGTTCCGTGGCGAGGTGTATCTGATTATGTTCTAGTAGAGTGGTTTGTATTCCAAACACCAGCGGACGGCTGGGAAGGATTGCTTTTCTTAAATGGACCTTCGTGGCGGATGTTAGTGTCACGCCCCAATATCGAGGGACATGACCGGCGCCTGACCGAGTTGCCCCAGTCAAGCGGACCTGGGTGCCTTTCATTCCCACGCGTTAACCCTGTGTTGATTTTTTCTCATTAACCAAATATTTTACCAATAATGACTGATTTCATAATGCATAAACATAACCATGTGATTGATTCACTAACAAGTTCATAATTTATATTTACAACGCCCCATACATATACATAGGCCACAATCCCACGGTTTACATGTCTATGGAGCCTCTAGGATACAAAAAGGGAAATACAATACTTGCCGGTAACAAGGCTCCGGCTATACCTTACAAAACCAAAATGAAATCTAAACCGAGTGGCATGAACCACACAAGGCCCCGAGGAAGAAAGGGGCTCACCAAAACGGGCAGTGGGAGGAGAAGGATACTACTGCCGATGAGCTGAAGTGCCTGCTACTGATCCACCTACAATCATGACACGAATGTAGCGCCCCCGGCAAAAGGGACGTGAGTACACTTGAATTGTACTGGTATGTATGGACAAACTTTGTCCCAAGTAAACTCAAGCCATTAAATTACATCAACAATTAATTAAGCAAGCCAACCATGATTCCACATTTTCCTCATTTCAAATAATTCTCACACAAAGCACTTTCTACGATCAACCAATTTAACAATAACCAATCAATCACGTAAAGCATAAGTAGTCAAACAAAGGGGCAATCAGTGCCCCACAGGTTGCAAACTCTCCTGTTGTCTCCTTTCACAATTTCACATTATTGATTTTTGTATCAATTTTCAATAGCGATTTCGATCGCTTTCCATCCTTATTGCCCCTGACCACCCTTATTACCTCGGCCACCCTTATCACCCCAACCCACACCTTATTTCCTCACGTTGCGGCGCGCAACACGACCTCGCCTTACAGTTGAAAACACAACAATTTCAAACAGCAGATAAGGTACTACACACAATTTCAACAAGTTCAAATAAGCAACTTACACATTGGTTCATGTTCTCAATTTCTTCTCAAGCCAATATCAAAACCAAGTTACAAGTATTCCAAAATCGAAAATGCCCACATAATCATGTTCAACAATTTACCACAATTAAGGTGTTTCAAATTCCTTCCACAATAAGCCAAATATGCCATCACAATGGTTGTTCCCAATTCTTTACCAATCTCGATTACCCTTTTTTCTTTCAATTCATATTTCATACCACCCCGCACGTAGTTCAACATCAATCAAATGCTCAACAAGGAAATCAAAGAATTACGTAAAATTTCTCAATTTGACACATGCCAAAACGATTCGCACACATTTGGGCGATTTTACAAGAATCAAAATTAGCCATACATACCCGGTGATGAGTTTTCTTCCGTTAACTTCCTACTTTATGCTTACCCACGCTATCTTACTCTTGCCAACCTTGTTCTTGAAGACTCTTACTTCTACTCACTTCTTTTACTAAAAATCAAGTTCAATAATCATGCATGAGTGTAAAAATTCTATTTTTAAAAGCTATTATATGCAAACCTCTCTTTACCCAATTAAAACTGAAAATCAAAGAAAATAGTTAGGGTTTTTACCTTGAAAAGATTGGGGATGTTGAATCCTTGCCCTAAGATCCCTTGGAATTAAGATGGTTGGAACAATCTTTGAAGATGAAAGATTTCTCTCTCTAAAAACCCTCTCTTCTCTCTCTAATTTTGGTAAGATGATATGATAAAATGAAGAAGAAGTGTGTTATATTAAAGAAGAGATCGGGTCAAAATGTTACAAAAATCGGGCGGGGTCAATTATGCGGTGCACTATGCGACCGCAGAATCAACATGCGGTCCGCATAGTGACCGCAGAATTGCCCCAAATTTTACACAGGTTCTGTTAAGGAATGCGGTCACTATGCGGACCGCATGTTGATTCTGCGGTCGCAAAGTGCACCGCAGATTTGACATGCGATCGCATATCGACCGCACTTTTGACACGATTTTGGGAAACTCTCTGGAACGTTTTGCGGCAAGAATGCGGTCCGCATGTCAGGTTTGCGGTCGCATTCTTGACCGCATATTTGACACTTTTCGAAAAATTTATTCTCTACATTTTTGAAACTTAAATCACTACCAAGGGTCCGAACCGCGGCGAGCTTGCGAGCCGCGAAGAATTCTACGCATTCCTAACACATTATTCGGACCATGACACCACAGCTACTAGGTTTTATGCACAAAAATTTTACGGGGCCTTACATCCTCCCCCCCTTAAGATCATTCGTCCTCGAATGAGGATTTTGAAATAAATGAGTTGGTTTTGAAAGACATGATATGCAACCATCAAAATTTTGTCTAACTCTTATATTTAGAAAAATTTCGCCAGAGTTTCCTTTGTATTATGGACATATCCACCTGTCAGAGGGCCCCCGAAACACATTACCAAACAACAATATACAACTACAACACTTTTCACAACTGGTATACACTTTCTTACCTCAACGAATGCACATATTCTATCACATTGTTACAATTGCACATAAACTTGTCACTTCAATGAATTCTTACCTTATTTAACCATTTTAACACACCATGTACACTTAACAAACCATTACCAATCTACACTTACTATTAGTTGTTTATTAAACACGTAAATCTTTATAAGGCTTTCATTTGTCAAGAACGGTTCAAGTGACCCAAGGTAACAACACATTTAACTCATTACAAAATGAAGGAGACTTTACTAATACTAAGAGGGAAACAACTTGGGCAAGATGACAGTTACTAGGAGTAGGGGGGTCACCTAATTTCTTCTAGGCTTGATCGAACAAATGGGGGTACTTTTCTTTCATCTCTTTTTCTGCTTCCCATGTGGCCTCCTCAACTTGTTGACTTCGCCACAATACTTTAACAGAGGCAACTTCCTTATTTCTCAACTTACGGACTTGCCTATAAAGAATGGTGACTGGAACTTCTTCATATGACAAATCTTCATTAACCTCTATAGCTTCAACTGGCATGATGGTGGATGGATCTCCAATCACTTTCTTCAACATGGACACATGGAATACCGGTTGCACTGCTGACATCTCAGGAGGCAACTCTAGCCTATAAGCAACTTGACCAATCCTTTGAACGATCCGATATGGCCCGACATACCTAGGACTCAATTTCCCTTTCTTTCCGAATCGCATGACTCCCTTCATAGGAGATACCCTCAACAATACCCAATCATCGACTTGAAACTCCAAATCCCTTCGACGAACGTCTGCATAGGACTTTTGACGACTCTGTGCTGTTTTCATTCTCTCCTGAATAACTTTGACCTTTTCCATAGCTTCGTACACCATATCTGGCCCTAGCAATTCCGCTTCACCTACCTCAAACCACCCGATTGACGACCTACATCTTCTCCCGTACAATGCCTCAAATGGGGCCATCTGAATGCTAGCATGATAGCTGTTATTGTAAGCAAATTCTATCAGTGGCAAGTGTTCATCCCAATTACCTTTAAAATCTAAGACACAAGCCCGCAACATATCTTCAAGCGTCCGAATGGTCCGCTCGGCCTGACCGTCGGTCTGTGGATGGAAAGCTGTGCTGAGATTCACCCGAGTTCCCAAACCTTGCTGAAACTTCTTCCAAAAGTTAGCTGTGAACTGAGCCCCGCGATCTGAGATGATAGAAAGTGGAGTGCCATGAAGCCTTACTATCTCTTTGATGTACAATCTTGCATATTGCTCCGCAGTATCAGTGGATTTGACAAGCAGGAAGTGAGCTGATTTGGTGAGTCAATCTACTATCACCCATATTGAATCGAACTTATGCTGAGTGCGAGGTAACCCCACCACAAAATCCATATTGATCATCTCCCATTTCCACCTTGGTATTTCTATAAGCTGAGTTAATCCACCAGGCCGTTGATGCTCGGCCTTCACTTGTTGACAGTTCGGACATTTAGCTACAAAGTCTGCCACATCCCTTTTCATACCGTTACACCAATAAATCTCCTTGAGATCGTGATACATTTTCGTTGAACCAGGGTGCACAGAATACCTGGAAGTATGAGCCTCTGCCATCACTCTTTCCCGAAGCTCGTCCACATCCGGAACGCATAGCCTATCTTGACACCGCAATACACCATCTTCGCTGCTGAGTACAAATGCTGAGGTCTTGTCATTCATGATCGCTTCCTTCACCCGAACCAATGCTGGATCCATGAACTGTTTTTCCTTGATTTCCGCGACCAATGATGATTCTGCTCCATTATGCACCAAGATATCCCCCTCGTCTGACGCCGAAATACGAACCCCCAAGCTGGCTAATTGGTAGACCTCTCGAGCCAGGGGTCTCTGATCCACACCCAAATGAGCCAAAGTACCCATGGATTTCCGACTAAGAGCGTCATCTACCACATTTGCCTTCCCTGGATGGTACAATATGTCCATATCATAGTCCTTGAGTAGTTCTAACCACCGCCGCTGTCTCAGGATTCAGCTCTTTCTGCTTGAACAAATACTGGAGGCTCTTGTGGTCTGAAAACACATCTACATGAACCCCATAAAGATAGTGTCGCCATATTTTCAAGGCAAACACAACAGCTGCAAGTTCCAAATCATGCGTCGGATAATTCTTCTCATGGTTCTTGAGTTGTCTGGAAGCATAAGCTATAACCTTTCCGTGCTGCATCAATACACATCCCAAACCGACTCTGGAGGCATCACAATAGACTACAAATCCCTCTGTGCCTTCTGGCAAGGCCAATACTGGTGCCGAGGTCAATCTTGACTTCCGTTCTTGGAAACTTTTCTCACATGCTTCGGACCACTGGAACTTAACTGCTTTCTGCGTTAATTTAGTCAATGGGGAGGCGAGGGTTGAGAATCCCTCTACAAACCTCCGATAGTACCCTGCCAGACCCAAAAAGCTACGAATCTCTGTTGGGGTCGTGGGTCTAGGCCAATCTTTCACTGCAGCAATCTTTTGAGGATCCACCTGAATTCCCTCACTGGAAATAACATGCCCTAGAAAGGCTACGGACTCCAACCAAAACTCACATTTTGAGAACTTGGCATACAATTGATGCTGATGAAGGGTCTGCAATGCTTCTCTGAGGTGAATGGCATGATCTTCCCTGCTCCGAGAGTAGATGAGGATGTTATCAATGAATACAATCACAAAGGAATCTAGGAATGGCTTGAAGACCCGATTCATAAGGTCCATGAAAGCTGCTGGGGCGTTGGTTAGCCCAAAAGACATAACCAAAAACTCAAAGTGACCATAACGAGTTCTGAAGGCGGTTTTAGGAATATCCTGCTCCCTGATTTTTAACTGGTGGTACCCAGACCGTAAATCAATCTTTGAGAAGAACTTCGCTCCCTGCAATTGGTCAAACAGATCATCCACTCGAGGCAATGGATATTTATTCTTGATGGTGACTTTGTTGAGCTGCCGATAATCAATACACATTCGAAGTGACCCATCCTTCTTTTTGACAAAAAGAACTAGAGCAACCCACGGCGACACACTCGGTCGTATGAACCCTTTCTCTAATAAATCCCTCACCTGCTCCTTTAACTCCCTTAACTCTGCTGGCGCCATTCTGTATGGTGGAATGGATATTGGCTGAGTATCCGGCAATACATCGATCCCAAAGTCAATCTCCCTATCCGGCGGGATGCCTGGAAGCTCATCCGGAAACACTTCAGGAAATTCATTCACAATTGGCACGGACTCGAGGGTAGGCACATCTGAGGTGGTGTCCGTTACCCGAACCAGGTGATAGATACACCCTTTCTTAATCATCTTCGAAGCCTTAAGGTAGGAAATAAACCTACCCTTGGCACTACACCATTTCCTCTCCATTCAATAATTGGCTCGTTAGGGAACTCGAGCCTCATAACCCTCGTTCCGACAGTCAAGCTTGGCAAAGCACGAATAGAGCCAATCCATCCCCATAATTACATCAAAATCTACCATCCCAAGCTCAATAAGATCAGCTGTGGTATCACGACCACCCACCGTAACAACACAATTCCTATAGACTCGTGAGGCTGTAATAGAATCACCAATAGGAGTCGACACAGAGAACGGCTCATGAAGTTGTTCGGGTTCTAATCCAAAACTTGAAGCAATGAATGGAGTGACATAAGATAAGGAGGACCCTGGATCAATAAGGGCATAGCAATTAATAGTCTGAACAGACAGGATACCTGTAACAACATCTGGAGAAGCCTCGGCATTTTGGCGGCCACTCAATGCATAGAATCGGCTAGGTCCACCCCTACCCCGAGCTCCACCCCTAGCTGCACCACGCCCTGCTGCTGCTGGAGTACGCGCTGATGATGTAGCAGCTGAAGAACCGGATGACTGAGCAGATCCCCTACCTATACCCTGACGGGGTGCACGGCAGTCCCGCTGAATGTGACCTCTCACCCCGCACCCGAAGCACACCGGAAGGTCAAGGTAGCAAGTTTCTGTATGAAATCTCCCACACTTGGGGCATGTAGGTCTCCCCTGCTGCTGGGATCTCACCCCAGGATGACCAGACCGACGAGACCTCCTGCTGTCTGAACCAGGTCTCGAGTAACTGCCTTGCTGATGACTGTGCACAGATGGCGGTGCACTCGCGGAGGACTGAGCATATGACTGGGATGGCCCTGATGACCCTTTCCCTGGAAGTGATCTCCCCGAACGACCCATTGACCGGGCCCTGCTGCTACTTTCTCTTTCTGCACGAATCTTCAATTTCCTGGCCTCTGTGGCCTGAGCAAACCCCACAATCCTCCCATAGTTCATGTCTGAGTGCAAAGCTGCTGTGGCGGCCTCATTCACTACCAAAGGGCTAAGGCCCTGAACAAACCGTCGAACCCGGGCATCCATGGTCGACACTAAATGAGGAGCGTACTTGGACAACCGTACGAACTCCATGTGATACTCCCAAACACTCATACTGCCCTGTTTGAGAACCTCGAACTCAGTAGCACGGGCTGCCATTGCCTCCGCAGGTAAGAAGTGGTCCATAAATGCATCCACGAACTCATCCCATCTGGCCGGAGGGCTCCCTTCCTCACGGGAATCCTCCCACATTTCGAACCATGAACGTGCCGCTCCCTTCGGCCTGTAAGAGGCCAACTCTACCCCCTCTATATCTGTAGCCTTCATCACTCGAGGGTCTTGTATATCTCATCAAGGAATTCCTGTGGGTCAGCCTCTGGATCGGTGCCTGAAAATTGTGGAGGGGCCAATCGCAAGAACTGGTGGATTCTGGAGCCAAAGGAATCTCCCTGTCCGCTGGAGGATGCAGGGGCATCATGGGATCTCTGGGCCTGGGCGGCCACTAACTGTGTTAACATATGAATGGCTCCCCTAAGATCTTCATTAGAGATACCGGAGCCCGAAGCGGGAACTGTATCTGAGTCAGGAACACTGGCAGGAGGAATGGTGGCATCCTCTGCCGCAGCTGGAATAGGGACACTTGGGTTTTGAACAGATGGGTCAGGCAAATTCGGGACCGGTGGGTCATTCTCTCCCACGGCATCGGGTACATGATTAACAGCTGCACTTGGGCCGGCATTGGCCCTAAGGCCGAGTCTAGCCTTCTTTTAGGTGCCATATTCTGAAAATTTGGGAACAAGGCACGAATTAGACATAGATATCTCCACATTGCACTTTACCGCACGATATAGATTATCAAAGAAGTAGGTAAATTCCTAAATGCCCGTGTAGCCCCCTACTTATATGATGTGGTCGACAATACACCTATAAGAAGGGCACTACTAGACACGGCTCCGAGACATCCTAGGACACTTTTAAAAAAAAACCATAGGCTCTGATACCAAGTTTGTCACGCCCCAATATCGAGGGACATGACCGGCGCCTGACCGAGTTGCCCCAGTCAAGCGGACCTGGGTGCCTTTCATTCCCACGCGTTAACCCTGTGTTGATTTTTTCTCATTAACCAAATATTTTACCAATAATGACTGATTTCATAATGCATAAACATAACCATGTGATTGATTCACTAACAAGTTCATAATTTATATTTACAACGCCCCATACATATACATAGGCCACAATCCCACAGCTTACATGTCTATGGAGCCTCTAGGATACAAAAAGGGAAATACAATACTTGCCGGTAACAAGGCTCCGGCTATACCTTACAAAACCAAAATGAAATCTAAACCGAGTGGCATGAACCACACAAGGCCCCGAGGAAGAAAGGGCTCACCAAAACGGGCAGTGGAAGGAGAAGGATACTACTGCCGATGAGCTGAAGTGCCTGCTACTGATCCACCTACAATCATGACACGAATGTAGCGCCCCCGGCAAAAGGGACGTCAGTACACTTGAATTGTACCGGTATGTATGGACAAACTTTGTCCCAAGTAAACTCAAGCCATTAAATTACATCAACAATTAATTAAGCCAGCCAACCATGTTTCCACATTTTCCTCATTTCAAATAATTCTCACACAAAGCACTTTCTACGATCAACCAATTTAACAATAACCAATCAATCACGTAAAGCACAAGTAGTCAAACAAAGGGCAATCAGTGCCCCACAGGTTGCAAACTCTCCTGCTGTCTCCTTTCACAATTTCACATTATTGATTTTTGTATCAATTTTCAATAGCGATTTCGATCGCTTTCCATCCTTATTGCCCCCGACCACCCTTATTACCTCGGCCACCCTTATCACCCCAACCCACACCTTATTTCCCCACGTTGCGGCGCGCAACACGACCCCGCCTTACAGTTGAAAACACAACAATTTCAAACAGGAGATAAGGTACTACACACAATTTCAACAAGTTCAAATAAGCAACTTACACATTGGTTCATGTTCTCAATTTCTTCTCAAGCCAATATCAAAACCAAGTTACAAGTATTCCAAAATCGAAAATGCCCATATAATCATGTTCAACAATTTACCACAATTAAGGTGTTTCAAATTCCTTCCACAATAAGCCAAATATGCCATCACAATGGTTGTTCCCAATTCTTTACCAATCTCGATTACCCTTTTTTCTTTCAATTCATATTTCATACCACACCGTACGTAGTTCAACATCAATCAAATGCTCAACAAGGAAATCAAAGAATTACGTAAAATTTCTCAATTTGACACATGCCAAAACGATTCGCACACATTTGGGCGATTTTACAAGAATCAAAATTAGCCATACATACCTGGTGATGAGTTTTCTTCGTTAACTTCCTACTTTATGCTTACCCACGCTATCTTACTCTTGCCAACCTTGTTCTTGAAGACTCTTACTTCTACTCACTTCTTTTTACTAAAAATCAAGTTCAATAATCATGCATGAGTGTAAAAATTCTATTTTTAAAAGCTATTATATGCAAACCTCTCTTTACCCAATTAAAACTGAAAATCAAAGAAAATAGTTAGGGTTTTTACCTTGAAAAGATTGGGGATGTTGAATCCTTGCCCTAAGATCCCTTGGAATTAAGATGGTTGGAACAATCTTTGAAGATGAAAGATTTCTCTCTAAAAACCCTCTCTTCTCTCTCTAATTTTGGTAAGATGATATGATAAAATGAAGAAGAAGTGTGTTATATTAAAGAAGAGATCGGGTCAAAATGTTACAAAAATCGGGGCCGGGGTCAATTATGCGGTGCACTATGCGACCGCAGAATCAACATGCGGTCCGCATAGTGACCGCAGAATTGCCCCAAATTTTACACGGGTTCTGTTAAGGAATGCGGTCACTATGCGGACCGCATGTTGATTCTGCGGTCGCAAAGTGCACCGCAGATTTGACATGCGATCGCATATCGACCGCACTTTTGACACGATTTTGGGAAACTCTCTGGAACATTTTGCGGCAAGAATGCGGTCCGCATGTCAGGTTTGCGGTCGCATTCTTGACCGCATATTTGACACTTTTCGAAAAATTTATTCTCTAAATTTTTGAAACTTAAATCACTACCAAGGGTTCGAACCGCGGCGAGCTTGCGAGCCGCGAAGAATTCTACGCATTCCTAACATATTATTCGGACCATGACACCACAGCTACTAGGTTTTATGCACAAAATTTTTACGGGGCCTTACAGTTAGTGTAGAGGTTTCTACCATTGATTTAGTTCCGATATTGAGGGACTTTTTCAGATGCGTTTGTTGTGGTTGGGAATGTCGCCGTGCGAGATTGTGGATTTCGGTTTTAATTTGGTGTCGGGCACCAGATCCTATGGCTTCGGTAGGAGTTGTAGTAGTGGAAGTCGATCGGGATGTGTAATTGGGTGTTGCTCGGTTAATAACGTACCGGTTATGTTCTATTAGGTTTGCGTTGTATGTATTATTTGTTTCATCGTGGGTGTAATGATTTGCTTTGGCTCCAGACATCAATTGAGCATGGTTGTCGATTTCAAGCATAGTTGTTGGCCCAAGTAAAGGTTAGTTTTGAAGACTGACAAAGGAACTCATGATGAACTAGGTCCATCCAGTGGTCCATCCCTCAGGTGCACTAAAACGGGCAGATTTGAGTATGTGGGTTGCACATGATGGAGTTAAGCTTAACTTGGTGTAATTAATAACTCCTGATCAAAAATGTTGCATAGTTGATAAGGAGAAGGAGTCCTTAATCAAGGAGAACACTATCCAAGATAGGGAAGGAGTTAGAAGTCGAAATAACCTTGGACTCTTCCACCAAGGAAGAGCTGCATCATAAATCTAGTTATTTCTTCATCTACTAACTCTATAAATTGCAGGATGTTCTCACATTAAAATTGTTGCACAAAAACGCAGAAGTTAAACGTGAATTGGGAGCAAAATAGCAAGGATTTTTGCAAGAAATTCGTGTGTGATTCAAGTGTGCAAACCTGAAGCTACATGAACCAGATTGAAGAACCAGCTCCATAAGCGTTTTATGCGTCTTTCTTTACTTCTAGTTCAATTGTAGTAGGTGTTTTAATATTGTACCTTCAGCTTTCATAGAAGCAATTGTATAGGTATTTTGAGTATTCAAGTTAGAGTTAACTTGAAGTTGTCACAACAGTTAGAGGCTAGTTGCCACAACGGGATTAGAGTTTAATTCTTAGGTTTACAAAGAGTTTTGGAAATGCAGTTTTGGCTTAGTGACTTTAGTTGAAGTTTGGGAAAATCCTACTGAGTAGTAGGTCATGGTTATTTCACCTTTTGAGCCAGGTGTTTTCCACGTAAAAATCTATGTGATATTTATTTTATGTACTTTTAATTCCGCAAACAGTAGTCATTAGTACACCTAGATGAGCCAGGTCCTTCTAGAAGTAGTTTAAGCAAAAATTGGGTACCAGATAAATCACCCACTCTTATGTGGTATTGACGTATCAGAGCAGGTTTTTCTTGAAGAGGATAACACCTTAGGAAAAGATCAACGTGAGTGAACCACCTGGTAACTGGGAAGTGCAATCCGCTGATAGGCCTCCACTCTTTAATGGCAACTACTACTCTTGGTGGAAAAACAGGATGAGAGATCACATCATAGGAGAAGACTATGAACTCTGGGACATACTCATTGATGATCCTCTAGAAACTACAATGAAGAATGATGAAGGTGTGGATGTGCCAAAGACAACAGCTGACTGCACTGCTGAGGACTTGAGGAAGTGGGAAAAGAATGCAAAGGACAAGAAATGGCTTGTGTGTAGACTTGGTCCAGATGAGTATAGTAGAATTCAAAGCTGTATCACTGCTAAGGAAATTTGGGACACTTTGCAAGTGGCTCATGAAGGAACACCTCAAGTGAAGAGGTCTAGAGGAACACTGTTGTATACTCAATATGTGAATTTCACCATAAAGGAAGGGGAAACCATCCAAGAGATGTATACAAGGTTCACCATCCTAACAAAATGAACTTAAGTCTCTTGGAAGGGTTATTCTTGAAGAAGACAAAGTTGAGAAGATTTTAACAATGGTATTGCCAATCTCTTGGGAAAGCAAAATCACAGCTATTCAGGAATCAAAGAACATTTCCACTCTTAAGTTGGATGAGCTAATTGGAAATCTCACTGCCTATGAACTTAGAAGGCAAACCATGAAGATAGATGCACCTAAGAAGGAAAGGAGCATGGCATTCAGAATCATTGAAGGTGCTGATCTAGATGAGGATGAAATGACCATGATCACAAAGGATTTCAAGAAGTACCTAATGAGAGAAACTGGTCCTTCAAGAAGTAGAAGCTATAACAAATCAAAGGTTCCTGAAAAACAAACCAATGAGGGGTGTTACAAGTGTGGGAAGACTGATCACCATATCAAAAATTGCCCTCAATTGGAAATTGAATGGAAGAAGGAAAGAGCTGAACGAAGGAACAAGAAGAAGGAACATGTTCATCACAAGAATAACAAAAGATCAACAAAGGCTATGGTTGCTGCTTGGTGTGAAAGCGCAGATGATCACTCAGAAGATGAAGATGGAGATGAAAAGCACTTATGGCAATTGGGAAATCCGATGAGGAATCTGAGGTAAGTATAACCCATCTCAAAGACAAGATTAAATTTTTGTCTAAAGAAATTCTCTCTGAATTACTTCTAGATTTCATTAATGAATTTGAGGTTATAAACAATGAAAAGGAAAATATTTCTAAGGAGTGTGTGATTCTGAAAGCTAAGTGCAAACATCTGGAACTTAGGGCTAGTGAAGGTGATAGTAAAAATGTTGAGTTGAAGAACCAGGTTCATGTACTTGACACCACAGTCCTAGAGCTCAAATTTAAAAATCTAAAATTGAAGTTAGGAACTGGCAAAAAGGAATCTGATCACACACAACTCACTTTAGAAGAAAATGTAGTAATAATGAAAGATGAGTTGTACAAAAGAGATGAGCAGATAAGAGTCCTTAAGGAGGATCTAAACAAGGTTAAGCATGAGCTAGATAGAACCTGTAAATGGAATAGGTCCTCCGATGCACTTTCATGGCTACACAAACACCATAGTAGCAATAAGAAAGGACTTGGCTATGTGACCCTTGCACCTAAGTGGGATCCCAAAAGCAAGTACCTCACACTTCCTGAAAACAAAATTTTCACACACCGTGGTAAAACTAGTCACTATAAATCTGAATGTATTGTAAAATAAAAGGCTAGTAAAAAGAATAAAGAATTTGTTCAAGGGAGAAATAGGCTGCCTGGTTGGGCTAAAAATAATCTGATTCACCCTTTTTCCTATAGAAAGGGACCCAAACTAATTTGGGTTCCTAAGACTAACCCCTGATTTCTTTTTATAGGTCCAAGTGAAAGGGAGCAGCCAAATATGGTACATGGATAGTGACTGCTCAAAGAATATGACAGAAAGCAAGAACCAGTTCCTTTTTCTTGAGGATCTCAAAGGAGGTAATGTCTACTTTGGAAATGGAAAGAAAGGTGAGATCATTGGGGTTGGAAAGGTAGGTAAGAGCGATTCTACTCTATTGAGAATATCTACTTGATAGATGGCCTAAGTACAGTCTAATTAGGGTATCACAATTATGTGATAAAGGTAAATTGATAGCATTCACCACTACCAAATATTTTGTGATTAATCTTACCATTGACAAGATTGTTTTGCAGGGAAAAAGAGTAAACAATACATGCATTGTAGTTTTGTCTACACTTTCAGAAAATGAACTCACTTGCTTAAGTGTGTTGGACAATGATCTCCTCATTTGGAACAAGAGAGTTGGACATGCAAGTCTGATTCGACTCAACAAATTAGTCTCTAAGGATCTTGTGATAGGGCTGCCTAACATCAATTTCAATGAAGACAAAGTTTGTGAGGCTTGTGCAAGAGGGAAGCAGGTAAGATCCTCTTTTTAATGTAAGAAAGAGGTAAGCACCACCAGAATGATGGAACTGGTCCATATGGATCTATGTAGTCCAATGAGAACATTAAGCAGAGATGGTAAATGATATATGATGGTGCTTGTTGATGATTACTCTAGGTTTACTTGAACATTATTTTTAATATCTAAAGATGAAGCATTTGGCATGTTTACTTCTTTTGTTAGAAAAACTCAGAAATAACTGGGTAATCAACTTGCATCAATAAGGTCTGATCATGGAACTGAATTTGAAATTGCTAAGTTTGCTGAATAGTTGTATGACTAGATCTCTTGTTAAGAAGATTCCCTATGAGTCACTTAAAGGGAGAAAGCTAAATATATCCCATCTTAAGGCATTTATATGCAAGTACTTTGTGCACAATAATGGCAAAGACTCCCTAGGTAAGTATGATCCCAGAAGTGAAGGGGGAGTATTCTTGGGATATTATTCACATAGTAAAGCTTATAAGATATACAGTAAAAGAACTATGTGTGAAAAAAATTGTCTATGTTATTTTTTAAAAACTGACATTCTTTCTGAGAGGCAGGAACAAGATAATGAAGAGATTGGGTTGATAAGAAATTCAAATGGTGAAATCACAGCCCAGACTAAAGCTCCACCAAAAGAAGGAACATGTAATGGAACAAGTTCTTCTACCCAAGGCAACATGACAAGGGGAACTGACTAGAGAGGAACTGATCCTCAAACCTTGAGGGAACGTGTCCATGAACCTATTCCTTTGTAACAAAACCAGGAAGAAACATGTAAAGAAATTGACACTCCTATTGCAACATCCACAAATTGGCTTTATATGAACCTGGTTCATCTGTTGATCAAACGTTGTATAGGGGAATGATAGGTTCTCTTTTATATCTCAGTACTAGCAGACCTGACATTTTGTGCAGTGTAGGTGTTTGTGCTCGATTTCAGGTTTTCTAGTTGATAGGAAGAGCAACCTAGGTATGTCACACTTCCTTGGTTCATGTCTTGTGTCATAGGCTATAAGAAGGCAAAATTCAATGGCCTTATCTACTGCTGAAGTTGAGTATGTTGCTGTCATGGCGTGATCAATTATTGTGGATCAAACAACAATTATTGAACTTTGAAATTGATGTGGTTGCATCCCTAATTTTTTGTGATAACACTAGTGCCATTACTATGACAAAGAAACACGGTTCATTATAAGTGAACTAATCACATAGATGTTAGGCATTATTTTTGTTGAGGGACAACTATGTGAAAGGCTTGGACATTGTGGAGTTTTGTGCTACTAACAAGCATATTGCTGACATCTTCACAAAATCCTTAAATAGAGATCACTTTGAGAGGAACATGTTTGAATTAGGGATTATTAAGATCAACTAAAAGGACTAGTTCAAGGTTAAACGAAAAAAAAAAGAAATGTTTTTTTGGTTAGAAAGTCTGTAAATTGTGTATAATCAGACTAAATATTGCCCAGTCTCATACTTTAAATAGTATACTCTTGTGCCATGTGTTAAAATGACTCATTAATCTCTAATGATACTTTCTCTATTTTAGCAAATTTAGGCCCACACAAGAGAATTATCAGTGAAGAACCTGGTTCATCAAGGTAACACGGTATGTTTTCTGCACTCTGCATAATTTAAAATAACTATATTTGGATCATGAGCAGAGTCCAACCAAATACCAAACTCCTTTTGGACTTATCCGTTACAAGTGAACAATTCCCGTTCAAAAGTGTCCCAACTGAATGGAAGTACCTAGATGCTAGGGATACACTCCAACGTCTCTTCAAAACTAAGTTTTGGTTTGATTAAACTTCTAAGAGTCTGAAAAGATATAGTTACCACATCAATTATTCCTCTGTATATAGATTAGCTTTAGTGTATTTCTTACTTCATTTTTCTCAAGCCATCAAAAACTCTCATTCTTCTTTCATCTTATAAACACATTCTATTATCTTCCATACCCTAGCCCAGATATGTCAAACACCTCTGAAAATCCTTCATCACCACCACAGGAAACCACTTCTACACCTTCAGGAACACCAATCTCTAAGAAAAGTGGAGAAAGATAATGGCTCATAAGATTGTAGATGAAGGAGAGCAGATCAAGAAAATAAACAAGCAATTGAAAGCATGTAGGGAAGAAGAATAGTAGCAATTGGGACGTTTTGTTTCTTTTGCTCATATTTTCAGTATTTTTATTACTTCTTATGCTTTATGGTTGATTCACGTCCAAGCAACAGTCGTAGTCAATATAACCTAGTCAAATAAATCCAGAATCAATCCCACAGGGAATTAACCTACCAACTGCAACTTTCACAACCCAAGAACACCTCTGAAGCAAGTTCCCAAACCCTGAGTATATTTTTTTAAAGGTTTTCTAACAACTAACTTTTGCATGAATTAAAAGACTTAAAAGAAAGAATTGAATATTGGGTAAAGAATATAGAGAAAGACTAAGGTATTGATTGGGAATTGATGGAATCCCTTCTATTTATGCTCATACAAATTGTTAATATTGTTCTATCAATCATGAACGCTATTTTTGCCGTAATTCTCTCCCGAGAAACTACAATAATTTACTAGTGCACTCTCCCGAGCTACCCTAGCTAGCTTTAATTTGAATAGTTCACTTTAGATTGCACCCAAGACTTCGTTATTCCTAATCCCACCTTTACGCCTAAAGTTATAGATTCCTCCAATAACCTAGGTGTGGTGTTGTTCAACAATATACCTAAATATGCACTCTTTTCCAAGTTATGCACACTAAATAGGCACAACTAATCGGGAGCTCTACCAATTAACTACAACAAGAACGAAGTTGAACAAATAGAAATCTAGCTAACAATTTGTAATCACATAAACGAGAAGTTCATCACCCAATAGGTTCCATCAAAACCTTAGATAAGGAATTAGATACTCATGATCAAAGAAACAAGAATAATAATTGAATTCATAATCAAAGAATTAATATAAAAGAAAGAAATAAGTTTAGAGAGTTCTCTCTTACTAATAATCTTGAAAAAGTAGGTAATAATACAATGCTTGCCTCTCTTGGGAGAATTCTAGGTTTATATGGAGGGTTTAGGTCTTCAAAATTGAGTTTTTACAAAGTTGTCCTTAAAATCGCGGCAGCCTCTGCGGTTCGTTCGCGGTCGCAAGTGAACCACGAACAGAGAACGCCTCTGAATCTCCAAATGTTCCGCGAGCATGTTTTTCCGCGGTCCATTCACGGTCGCGAGTGAACCGCGAATGAACAGTATTCCGGAATCTCACTTCAATTTTTCAAGCCAACTTCACTTTAACTCTTCACTTGGCCTTTTCATTATCTTATGACTCCAAAATAGCTCCTTTAGTCTCCAATGGCTCATGTGTACCTATAACACAACAATAAACACTAAATAAGTATTTTGTCATCATAAACAATATCAATTCAGCAATAAAGTGTGATTATTTAGGGCAAAATTATAGTCAAATTCACATATCCTTTGCTCGTCCTTGAGCAATCTTAATCACACTTTAGGCCTATTTTATTAATACCTCCCCGGAAAAATGTAACAAAAGCTATCTTTCATGATTAACCTAAGACATGCACAATCCTTACCTAATCGTAAACTCACATGCCAGCACATTATTGCTTACTCTAGTTATTATCACAGACTTGCAAATTTACCGTTTTCTTATTGAGTTACATGCCCTCACACAATTTATTGAGAGATGTTCCCACACATAAATAATTTAGAACATGGAACTTATAGATATATAAAAAATTCACTCACTCTAAACAAAGAACATTCATATGCATATAGACACACCATAGGCTTGCCCCTAGTGTAATACTCCACTAATCGAGTTATTCAATCATAGATCAAGAGGTCTTTAAGGGTTGTCATGTTGGCTACGGGACGGGTAGGATACTTTTGGTTATAGTGGCTAACCTCCCTAAGCACTTTCTTTCTTTTTTTACAACTTCCCTTTTAGTTTTCTTCCTTATGTCTCCCCTAAACATTCTTTCACTTTTATTTGCTTTCAATCCCCAATTTTCTTTTGTTGGTGTAACTGGCCTTTCTATTTTACATATATACATTGATATACCTTTATTTTTTTTATCATTGCTTTGCAACGCATTTACATTATTTTGCCAGTTCACCATTTTCTACCATTCATTCTTGATTTTCCCTTTTTTCACTTCCCTTCACCCCATACTTAGACTTTGCATATTTATTACAACACAAGTGCTTCTAGGAGGTAAAGTAGGACAATATAATATTTTGATTTTTTATGAACATTCAAGGGTTATCAAAGAATAGGCTTTAAGCTCAAAGGGGTTAACTAGGATATTATGTACAGGTGAATTCATGTCTTGTTGATTTATGGGGTTACACAAAGAAATGCCTCTATCATCTCTACAACCAAACAACTTTTATTTCGCTTTGCAAACACACAGGGCAAGTTCTAGGTATCATGTAAAACGTATAATGTAAGTAAAATCTCATACACACATAGCATGCAACTCATTTAGAATCCGGTTCATCTACAAAGTCCTATCAATGTTCAAGCAAGCTGTATTGTGCAATTTAAGGCATATCCTAGAATCTACAATCAAGCTTAGATAATACATTCTTAAGTTCAATTAAGATTTGCTAATGTGCATACTTGGAGTTACATGTCAACATTTGCCCTCTAATCCTAAAAAGAAAAATCCACCTAACCCGATTCAATAAAAACCCTTGGAAAAGAACCGTGGTCAAAAGAAAAACCAAGGGGGAGGTGATACACTACCTAGAATAAGAAAATAAAAGAAAGAAAAATTCCTACGTGGACTACTTCCCTCAAGAGTACTTGTCCAAATAGTACGTCATCAGGAAGAGCCCTCTACTCATATTTTTGGATTTTTTTTTTAAATTTTTGATTTTTTTGTGTTTTTATTCGAACTTAGACCCTTAAGAAACACGTCGCCAAGTGTCCATCATCGGGCCAAGCCAGCTAATACAATTTACAACTACATCTACTATGTACAACATATACAAGATAAGTTTCCCACCCCACACTTAAAATCATGCCATGTCCTCATGGCATAATAATACATGTATAGCACAGAAGGGTGAGAAAACTTACCTGGGACCTACCCCGTGTCTAGCCACTTTATCACTCTCTTTTTCACCCTATCCTTCATATTCGGGTTCAACTTTCTTTTGCGTTTCCTGGAAGGTTTGTGCCCCTCCTCCCGGAAAATCTTGTGCATGCAGTATGCGGGGCTGATCCCTTTTGTGTCTGCCATGGTCCAATCAATGGCAGTTCTGCATTCTTTATGTACCTGTATAAGCTTTTGAGCCTGCACATCTAGCAAACCATATGAAGTAATAACAGGTAAAGTGGAGTTAGGGCCTAGAATTCATACCTGAGATGAGCTGGTAGTGGCTTAAGCTTCAGCTTTGGTGGCTCTTCAATGGATGGTTTTGCTGGAGGGGTCTCTCTCTTTTCTAAGTGTAGAGGTTCAAACTCCAACTCTCTATCCCAAAGCCCATTGCCTTCCAGAGATAGCACCCACTCTACCAGGCTTTCACCATTTACCTCTTCTAAGTTCATCAAGCATGCCTGAAGTGGATCTTCAGCTGTCAATTCTACATCATCTGTCTCCACTATCATATCTACTACATCAATTAGAGAGCAATTCGCGAACTTACTAGGGCGCCTCATGGATTTGCACATTGAATATGATCTTTTCATCATTCAACCTCATCTTGAGTTCCCCAGTCTCACAATCAATCAATGCTCTCCCTGTGGCTAGGAATGGTCTTCCTAAGATTATAGGAATCTCCTCGTCCACCTTGCAGTCAAGGATCACAAATTGGCAGGAAACACAAACTTCCCCACCTGGATGAGCACATCATCTAATATACCAAATGGACGCTTAACCATCCTGTCAGCAAGCTGCAATAACATAGAAGTAGGCCTGGCTCTCCCAATGCCCAACCTCTTATAAATCACCAAGGGCATAAGATTTATGTTTTCTCCCAAATCACACAATGCCTTTGCAAAGGCAAAGTTTCCTATAGTGCATGGAATGGTGAAGCTACCTAGGTCAGATAACTTCTCAGCAATGGGTCTAGAAACCATTGCACTACAAGTCTGAGTAAGAGTCACTGTGGCCAAGTCTTGGAAATCAAATTTCCGTGACATCAAGTCTTAGCATACCCAGGCATTTCTTTCAAAGATTCAATTAAAGGAATGTTTACCTGGATTTGCTTGAGCATATCAAAGAACTTTTTGTGTTGCTCTTCTTTCTGGTGCTTGGCCAACCTTTGGGGGAATGGTGGTGGAGGCCTCTTCTTCCCAATCACTTGGGATTTTTCTTTTTATCACTCTCTCTTCAACCTGTTGCTCTACCTATTCAGCTACTTTCTCCGTTCCCTGCTGCATATCTTTATTTCAACTACTGGCTGGACTGTAACTTCTGTCAACCAGGTCGACTCATCGAGTTCAATGGGCACTGGAGTGAGTGTCTCAGCCTGTGCATTACTTCTCTCTCTTTCCAGCTCAGCATCAAGATCTCTACCACTTCTCAGATTAACTACCATCAACTGCTTTGGGATTTGATCCTTTGGGTTTGTTTGTGTATCTGCAGGCAATGTCCCTTGAGGTCGATTGTTAAGTGACATAGCAATCTGGCCTATTTGCACTTCCATATTCTTGATAGCTGCGTCATGTGCATCTATCCTTTCATTAGTTTTGGCATTTGACCCAATTACCTGCTGCATCATAGCTTCCAACCTTGCGAACCCATCATCATGTCTACCCCCATGCTGTGGTGGAGGTGGATGATACCCCTGCTGCTGGTTGTTGAAATTCTCAGGTCTAGGATATAGAGCCATGTTGTTTGGTGGCCTCATACCTGTTGCATTATACTGTAGTTGAGGAGGCCAGTACTACTGTGGAGCCTGCTGACCCCAACTCTGGTTACCCTGTCGCTGCCCTCCATAATTTGCTACATAGTTCATATCTTCATGCTAGTGATGATGTTCTTGGTCTGCAGCCCATGGTTTACCTATGGGTTGGCTAATGCAAGATGTGCATAAACCACCATTGGTAGTGTCTACAATGTGAACCTGCTGCTTGACTGTTACGACCAAAACACTCACGCAAGTGTACGTGATCGACAAGTAGTATAGTAATAAGTAAAGTATCGTTCCCACGAGGAATTTTTATGAGCTTATTGACTGATATTAAATTAGCTAATTCTTGATTTATGCTATATAATTCTAAAGTACATAGGAGCTACTTTATAATTCAATTAATAATGTCACAATTATTCAAAATGAAATTACTACAACCAATTCACAATATTTTTATAATAATATAGATAAATATATTCCAGGGCCATTGACTTGCTAGTAATCATGCTATTTTTCTACTTAGAATCGATTTATTTAATTATCCAAATTATTGATTATAAGGTTAATAATATTCATAAGAATCTTTCGAATTCTTATGAATCTATCCAAGTTAAATCAATATCTATATTTCTATGATATTAATATTAACAAGAATGCATTTCAAACTCTTATTATTTAACCAAACAAGGCAATTAAGTATATATCTATCTTAATTGCAAATCCTTCACTCGATGTCGAGATTCAAATCTTGTTCTATTTGATTTTATATGCAACAAGAATTTCCTTTGTCAAGTTTAATACAAAGTTCGTAAATAATATTTCACTGTTAGCTACGCAGTAAAATAATTAAGATCAAAATCAAATAAACAACCCATATCAATAACTTCAATAAAATCAATCTAAGCTTCAAATAACAAGATCAACTAACATCCATGACCCTAGAATACTAGAGAGTTTAGCTACTCATGTTCATACTAAAATCAATAATATTAATGTCTAAAATACTACAAAGAAAAATACAAGATGAAGGTTTAGATGAACTCTTTAATTTGTTGCTCTTCAAATCTTGGTCTTCAACTCCTTCCTTTGCTTCAAGAACACTCTCAATGATTTTTCTCTCAAAATCTTCTCTCTAAGATGAATAGTATATTTCAACTCTACTCCATAATGCCTAAAATTTGATCTTCTCCATGATATAAAATTGCATTAATTAACTTTGAGTGGAATTGTGTGTCTTTTCATTTTCAACCTTAGAAAAATCATTTTAACCGAACTATTCTGCGCGAAGTGCTGCGCGAAATGGTGCGCGAAGTGGACACTTCGCGCATCTGCAGTCCAATTAATTCTTCATGTTCCCGAAATGGTGCGCGAAATGATCACTTCGCGCACCTGGGAGAATTTCTCATTAAGGCCTGTTTCTTGATCGTAAAGACTCAACTCCGAACGATTATTTTTGCTCCAAAATTGTGCCATAACATTTCCAATTGTAGATATAAGCTCCTTTTTCTGCACAGTGTACAAATCACAAATTAATAGCTTATATCTTATCAAATTCATAAATTATGTTATTGGATCATAATTAAATGGACGCATAAATAATGGCTAAACTACTTAGTTTTCGCCTATTATCAACACCCCTCACTTAATTCATTGCTAGTCCTCGAGCAATCACACTATACTTATAAAAGAGTCATCAACTCAACCATTTTACCATAATGCTTTATACTTAGAACAAGAATCATATCTCACACCTAACAATATAAAATTCTAGTTTCTGGACTAACTTTCAAGTGCTACACAATATTCACGCTTCTTTGAAGTACTCTATACAAAGATCAAGACTTGTTTATCTGTCACGAATCATATGCCCTCACAATTTTATCAACATTACATATATCAATATTTACAAGAGAGTTCCTAATTATTTACAACAAGAAAGTTTCACTCACACTCACAAAAGAAGTCACATGCATGCAAGTGGTACCATAAGCTTGCCCTTAATGAAAATCTCTACTAATGCAGTCTTGTTCGATCAAAAATCAATTAGGACTTTTTCTTCTGGTTGTAATGTGGGTTAAGGGGCTGGTAGGATTTATTTTGGGATTAGTGACTAGCACTCCTAAGCACTTTAACACATTACTCAATCATTTTTAGCGCAAATTCTTCAATCTTAATAACAATTGCGTAAATCAATTCACTCCTAGCAGTGTTCCATTTTTCTTTTATGCACTGCTTTAATTTACACTCCAATGGCAGTAACAAAACAATATACATATATTTATATAGAAATTTCTTTCTTTTTTTTTATACAAATTTCAGTGCACCTTTCTCACTTTCATTAGTTCCGTTCACAAACCACCCTACACTTAGTTCCCTTGTACTTCTTTTAGCGCTCATTTTATGATTAAAGTGCTTTAAGAGGTTAAAGGGTTCAAAATATCAATTAAGAACAAAAATGGTATAGGCTTGTAATGTGGGTACCAAATAAAGGTTTCAAGGCTAGAAATGGTTAACTAGGGATAGATTTTATTTGATTTGAGCAATTGAGTTCAAAAAGATCAAGGAAAGCCTAACATAATTTTTTTAAAACAGAGTGTCACCTGAAATTACGCTTCAATTCACATACTAGGCAAGTTCTAGACACACTTACACTATATGGACTCATCAAAAACCTCCCCACACATGGCATAAGATTCATTAAGATCAATTCATCAAGACACTATGTTATGAGCATTCATTTCAGTAGTAAATATGCAATAAAATCACTTTCAGTAAAATTCCAGTAAAACTAGGCATTATACTCTAGGATCTGGTTTGTTCAAGTGTATTAACATTATGGATTACCATAAGAAAAAATCTTATCTAAAAGACAAAAATTTAAACTAAAATCTATCTATACCCGGTTCAAATTGAAACCATTGGAAAAGAACCGTGGCCTAAAGAAAAACCAAGGGGAAATATTCATACTAATCACAAAATTAAGAAAAGAGGACAGAACTCCTCACAAATAAAATGACCCTAAAATTTATATATATGTATATTTTTTTTTAAAACATAACAAAAAAATTTAAATAAAACAAAAAATTTTAATAACAAAGACAACCAAATTTAATTAATCTACTATCCATCAACTTCAAAACAAGCAAAACATCAACTTCAAAACAAGCAAAACATCAACATAGACAATTCTAACATCCGAAACTATCCAAATATGCTAAACACACCCCCCACTTAAGAATAGGCATGTCCCAATGACTACAACTTTCAAACACAGAGATAAAAATACTTCCCCGATGATTTATTCTTGATCTGACACTGTGTCGGGGTTGACATACAGGCTCGCCCCAATGCTCTCAACCATCCCATGAATTTCTTTTCCGACTTGACTTATCGGTCTGCAATTTCCTCCACACGGGTGCTTAGCGTGTTTACTGTTTGTCGCAACTCACCTATATCTTGCTCCCATGTGTTGTGGCTCGGCATGCCAGCAGTTCCTGAAGATGATGCTGCTCTTGGCAGTGCAACCGCTGGTGCATTGGGAGGTTGGGCTTGCTCTCCTCTGTTTGTGTCCATTGGTTGATTTCCTTCATCATTCTCTTCATCTTCTAAGCTATCCTCATCAACTCCACCTCTCTTGGGTTTTATATTCAATGCCTTCCTTACAGCTATATCCATATTAGGATCCTCTGGTACCTGTGCTTGCCTGCAAAGTAAAGTGACTAGTGATGGGAAGAAAAAGCCAAACTTACGAGTTGGGCTTCTAATAAGCATTTCTTCATGAATGATTTTTGCCACATCAAAAGCCAAAGTTTCTACAAGACACCATATCAGTTCAATGGGACCGTTAACCTCAGTTGTGTTCTTTGAAGGAAGTAGCCTGCTATTGATCACATAAAGCCAGGTTTTTGCTTCTTGAGTTAGAGATGATGAATGAATTTTTTCACCACTCTCTAACCATTCTATATCAACTCCCGGGATGCAAATCTTTGAAAAGAATCTTTCCCATTTTGCATCATTTGGATATTTTCCATACTCATAGAAATCTTGATTCTCTGGCACAGCATTAGGTAGATTGTAACTCGCTCTAATTGCCTCAATTGAGGCATTGACAGGTCTTCTGCGAACAGTCACAATGTTATTTTGATGTTCAGGTACATTCGCATAGAATTCGCGAACTACTGTTTCATTTGCAGTCTCAGGCTCATTGATAAAGACTTGGAGCCCCCGTTCAATCAACTCTTGGTACATGTTAGGGCAAATTTCCTGAAGATTTTTAGCATCAATGCCCCTTTCGGGAATTGGTTTCTTTGTTCTTTTGTTGTTGAACCGGGTTTGAGCTTCGGGCGAAGTAAACCTTTTTGAATCATAATTGGTTGCCGAATTTGCTCTTGATCGGCTGGAAGATGCTCCTAAAGTTAATCGCCTTTTTGGTGCCATAATTCCTACAAGACAATGACACATTACTCTAAGATGAATAGATAATGTGTTGCAATGCGGTTACTCAGAATTCACACGCAAAATTTAGTACAATTGCTCTATCAAACTTCTTTGAGGACTTTCCTCAAACACATTGTGGGCATGCCTATTTCATCCTTATTGTTAATGCTTTGGTTAGGGATTTCCCAACCAAAATTCAGCTATAACCAATTCATGTCCTACCCATCCCATTTATACACAAATTTAACCCCACAAGTATATCAAACTATGCTAAATTCTATTAACATTGCTCAAATATTCTAAGTTTGAACAAGAACTTCTAATTTATCATAAACAACATAAATACTACAAAAACATTATACAACCTATGATTTCTAACATATATATCATCTATTTTGACAAATTAAAGTGTTGAGTAGTTATAAAAAAACGAAATTAAAAAAAATAAAGAAATTAAAAGTCTAGGGTTCTTACCTTGATGGGATTAGGATGAAATTTGACAAAAGATGAAGAGCTTTTAATAGTTGTTGAAGAGTTTTAGAGAAATTAGGAAGAAGAATTATGGTATTTGAGGTTAGGGTTTGGAGAAGAGAGGAGATTTTAGGGTTCTTTGAGAGAAAAAATAAGAGGGTTATGTTTAGAATCGGTTAGAAGAAAAATAAACTAAGTAAATACACACCCCGTCTCAGGTATGCGAAGTGCTGCGCGAAGTGGTCACTTTGCGCACGACTTCGCGCAGTTTTCCAAACATTCTGCTTAAGCTTCGCGAAGTGTGCGCGAAGTAATCACTTCATGCAGGACTTCGCGCAACTGGGGAATTTTTTTTTTTTTAACAAACAAACAATGAAGTCATACCTTAGCATCCCTCCTTGTTGTCCTACAATTATCAACACACAATTAATCACCCAAATAAACTAAAAAATGAAGAAAATAACACACGAAAAAAAATATGACAAATATCGCTACTATTGGGTTGCCTCCCAATAAGCGCCTGATTTACTGTCGCGGCACGACTTCACAATTCATCAAACATCATTTAGTTCTATCAAGGTCTTGTGACGATTAATGTCACCACTCTAATAGTGTTTCACCCTTTGTCCATTCACCAGAAACGTTTCACTTGAGTTTTGGTCCCTTAATTCTATTGCTCCATAGGGACTCACACTTACCACCACAAAAGGTCCTGACCAACGGGATTTGAGCTTTCCCGGAAAGAGTTTCAACCTAGAATTGAATAAGAGAACTTGTTGCCCTGGCACAAACTCACGATGTTGGATATGCTTATCATGCTATCTCTTGGTTCTTTCTCTGTACAACTTGGCATTTTCATAAGCATTCAACCTAAACTCATCTAGTTCGTTGAGTTGTAGCAGCCTTTTTTCACCAGCTAAATCCATATCCACATTTAACTTTTTGATTGCCCAATAAGCTTTGTGTTCAAGTTCAACAGGCAAATGACATGCCTTTCTATAGACTAACCTGTATGGAGAAGTACCTATTGGAGTCTTGTATGCAGTTCGGTAGGCCCACAAAGCATCTTCTTATTTAACAGACCAATCCTTCTTGTTTGCATTAACTGTTTTCTCCAAAATCTGTTTTATCTCTCGATTAGATACTTCGACTTGACCACTCGTTTGAGGGTGGTACGCAGTAGCAACTTTGTGTTTTACCCCATATTTTGATAAAACATTTTTAAACAGTTTGTTGCAAAAGTGTGTTCCTCCGTCACTTATCAACACCCTTGGAGTTCCAAAGCGTGTGAAAATGTGCTTCTTAACAAAACTTACCACAACTTTTGCATCATTCGTAGGAAGAGCAATGGCTTCAACCCACTTAGACACATAGTCTACTGCAACCAGAATGTATCTATGACCATTAGAACCTGGGAATGGTCCCATGAAGTCAATTCCCCATACATCAAACAATTCCACCACTAAAATATTCTGCAAAGGCATCTCATTTCTCTTTGTGATTGTACCTGTTCTTTGACACCTGTCACAAGTTTTAACAAACGTATGAGCATCTTTAAATAAGGATGGCTAGTAAAAACCTGATTGGAGAACCTTTTGTGCTATTCTATCTCCACCATGATGACCTCCATATGAAGAAGAATGACAGTTATGCAAGATGGCATTCATTTCTTCTTCAGGTACACACCTTCTTACCAATTGGTCATCACATTGTTTGTAGAGAAATGGCTCGTCCCACATATACGATTTAACATCATGGAAGAATCTTCTCCATTGATCAGCTGTGAGTTCTGATGGAATCACTCCACTTGCAATATAATTTACAAAGTCAGCATACCATGGAGTTTCATTAGATGTGATGGCTAACAGATGTTCATCCGGGAACATTTCTTTTATTGAGTCTCCTTCAATCACATGACTTCTGTTTTCCAATCTGGACAAATGATCTGCCACTTGATTCTCAGTACCTTTTCTATCTCGTATCTCCAGGTCAAATTCCTGCAAAAGAAGAACCCATCGGATTAGTCTTGGCTTTGCATCTTTCTTTGAAAATAGACACTTGATAGCTGAGTGGTCAGTATAGACTATGACTTTAGTTCCTACTAGGTAGGATCTAAACTTGTCAAATGCACATACTACTGCAAGTAATTCTTTCTCTGTGACAGTGTAATTCATTTGAGCGGGATTGAGAGTTCTGCTCGCATAATGAATGGAGTAAAAAATTTTCTCCTTCCTCTGTCATAACACATCACCAATGGCTATGTCACTTGCATCACACATTAATTCAAAAGGCAATTCCCAATCTGGAACAACAATGATTGGTGCAGTGACCAATCTTCTTTTAAGCTCTTCAAATGCTTTCAGACAAGCATCATCAAACTTGAATGGTGTATCTTTCTCAAGGAGCCTGCAAAGAGGAGATGAAATTTTTGAAAAATCTTTAATGAATCTTCGATAAAATCCTGCATGGCCTAGAAAACTACGTATGCCCTTAACAGATATGGGTGGGGGCAATTTTTCAATTGCTTCCACCTTTGCCTGGTCTACTTGCAATCCGTTTTTTGACACTTTGTGTCGTAGAACAATACCTTCTCTTACCATGAAATGGCATTTTTCCCAGTTTAGGACCAAGTTGGCCTCTTCACATCTGGCTAGCACTTTATCGAGGTTAGTTATACATTTATCAAAAGAACATCCGAAAATAGAGAAATCATCCATAAATACTTATACAAACCTCTCGACCATATCAGTGAAAATGGCCATCATACACCTTTGAAATGTCGCAGGTGCATTGCAAAGACCAAATGGCATTCTTTTGAACGCATACGTGCCATAAGGACACGTAAAAGTGGTCTTCTCTTGGTCCTCTAGGGCTATAGTAATTTGATTGTACCTAGAGTAACCATCCAAGAAGCAGTAATACTCCTGGCCGGCCAATCGATCAAGCATTTGGTCCATGAAAGGGAGAGGAAAGTGGTCCTTCCTGGTGGCATTATTCAGTTTTCTGTAATCAATACAAATTCTCCACCCTGTGACAGTTCTTGTTGGTATTAAATCGTTATTATCATTAACTATCACAGTTATACCTCCCTTCTTAGGAACACACTGAACTGGACTCACCCATTTACTGTCAGAGATAGGAAATACAATACCTGCATCAAGCCATTTGATCACCTCTTTCCTTACCACTTCTTTCATGTTAGGATTGAGGCGACGTTAGTGTTCTATACTTGGTTTGTGTCCTTCCTCCATTAGGATTTTATGCATGCAATACGCAGGACTAATACCTTTGATGTCTGACATTGTCCACCCAATGGCTCTCTTGTGCTCTCGCAATACTCTCAGCAATTTTTCCTCCTGCAATTCAGATAAATCAGAAGAAATGATAATAGGCAATGTATCAGAACTACCCAAATAAGCGTAATGCAAGTGAGATGGGAGTGGTTTAAGCTCCAATTTTGGGGCTTCCTCAATTGGTGGCTTTGGAGGAGGTCCATGTGGCCTGTTCAACGGTTCAAAATGATATGTCCCTTGCAAGTATGCACAAGATGTATCAAGGATGTACATCATCTCTTCAACCTCTTCATCAGTTGCCAAATTATCAAATATTGTAAGTGCTTTCTCTAACGAATCATTGATATACACACTTGGATCACAATTTTGTTCATCATTCTCAATCACTGATATCATAGAAAGTTCCCCATATTGACAAGGAAGTTGAATTGCTTTGTATACGTTAAACACCGCTTTCTCATCATCAACCCTTAGAATCATCTTCCCTTCTTTCACTTTAATGATCGCATCACCAGTAGCTAACAGAGGTCGCCCTAGAATGATTGGTACCAATTCATCTGCTTCATAATCAAGAATAATGAAATCAGCAGGAAAGATGAATTTTCCAATCTGCAGCACTACATCTTCTATCATCCCTTCAGTGTGTGTTATGGACCTGTCTGCTAACTGTAACATCACAGTGGTTGGTCTAGGAGCTCCAAGACCCAACTGTTTGAACAATGACAAGGGCATTAAATTTATGCTCGCCCCCAAATCACAAAGAGCCCGGCCTACATCGATATCACCAATACGCACAGGAATTGTAAAACTACTTAGATCTTTAAGCTTTTGTGGAAGCTTGTTTTATACTCTGGCAGTGCACTCTTCAGTAAGTGACTGTTTCATATTCAGTCAATCTTCTTTTGTGAGCCACTATATCTTTGATGTACTTAGCATATTTAGGAATTTCTCGAAGTACATCAACAAGTGGAATGTTTAATTGAACTTGGCTTAACATGGACAGAAATTTACTGAACATTCGATCATCGTTCTTCTTTTGTAGTCTCTGGGGAAAAGGTGGGGGTGGCCTTGGGACTTCCACTGGGTCAAGACTTTCACTAGTCTTCTTTAGATCATTTATCACTTTAGGGATCAATTCTCCCTCAGGCACAAATTTCTCTTTCTTTTTCTTTGAGATTTCCTCAAGTTCTTTCCCGCTTCCAAGTGTTATAGCACTTGCCTGTGGGTTCTTTTCTGTGTCACTGGGGAGAGATCCTGTAGGTCTAGTATTCTGGTTCGTTGCTATCTGCCCCATCTGCCTTTCTAGATTCCTAACATCAGTTCTGAGCTGCTGATTGTCGATCAACAACTTTTTCAGCAAATCATTTGTGCTTTCTTCCACCTGCTGAGGTGGTCTCTAAGGTTGATTAAAACCCCCTTGCGGTCTGTACTGATTTGGATTTTGCTGATTTCCACCCCATGAGAAGTTAGGATGATTCCTCCAATTTGGATTGTAGGAATTTACATACTGTGCGTGCTGATTTGCTGGGCCTCTGTTTTGTTGTCCTACATAATAAATAGATTCTGGATTCATAGGGCACATATCACTTGTATGGCTATCACCACACATTTCACAGCAAATAGCCATTTGTTGTACTTGTTGCATGGGTTGAGGTTGTTGCATTGTCATCCTTGTCATCTGGTTGGATAACCTTGCAATTTCAGGTCTCATTGCTGATACATCATGCTCAAGCAACCCTGCTGATTTTTGTTTCATTGCCTTTCTGGAATCTCCATCACCCTGCCAGTTATTATCATTTGAAGTGAATGTATTTAGCAAGAGTTGGATTTCTGTGTAAGATTTTGTCATGCAACTTCCTCCACAAGGGGAATCAAGATTCATTTTTGAAGCTTCATCTAATCCATCAACAAACGTATGACCTAACACCTCGTCTGTTTGACAATGATGAGGGCAGTCCCTGAGTAGCTTCTTGTACCTTTCCCATGCTTGACGAAGTGTTTCGCTAGAGCGTTGTTCAAACCCACGAATTTGACTCCTCAACATCTTTGTCTTTTTAGTAGGAAAGAACTTGATTAAGAACTTCCTTGCTAGATCATCCCATGTGCGGATTGAATTTGAAGGTTCCTTATTTAACCACTCTTTAGCTTCCCCAAGCAGAGAAAAGGGAAAAAGTGTCAGCCTTACATAATCCTTGGAAACATTTGGATAATTGTAAGTATCCGTAATTTCCAAAAATTTCTAAATATGTCTTTGTGGATCTTCATGAGGTAGACCCACAAATTACCCTGTAGACGTAATCAGCTGCACCATATATTGTTTCAACTCAAAGTGCCCAGTAATATCAGGCTTCACAATAGCCTGAGTCATATTAGCGAGACTGGGTCTTGCGGCTTCAATCACCGCTCGTTCCTCATTTCCTGCCATCACTGTTGGTTGTGGTTGAATTTGAATGTTCAACTCTCCTTTTGTTCAATATTGAGCTTCCCACTCTCTCCTTGTTCTATGAATTGTTCTTTCAATTTTAGGATCAAATGGGAAGAGATTGTTTGTGCTTCTGCTCCTCCGCATTCAAGAGAAGAACCTGTATAACACAAACAAATAGATGAAAATTTCTTTTTATACTTTCTATTAAAAACTACAAAATAGTAAAACAGTCAAGGAGCTAATTTCAAATTCCCCGGCAACGGCGCCAAAAACTTGTTGCGACCAAAACACTCACGCAAGTGTACGTGATCGACAAGTAGTATAGTAATAAGTAAAGCATCGTACCCACGAGGAATTTTTATTAGCTTATTGACTGATATTAAATTAACTAATTCTTGATTTATGCTATATAATTCTAAAGTATATAGGAGCTACTTTATAATTCAATTAATAATGTCACAATTATTAAAAAGGAAATTACTACAACCAATTCACAATATTTTTATAATAATATAGAAAATATATTCCAGGGCCATGGACTTGCTAGTAATCATGCTATTTTTCTACTTAGAATCGATTTATTTAATTATCCGGATTATTGATTATCAGGTTAATAATATTCATAAGAATCTTTCGAATTCTTATAAATCTATCCAAGTTAAATCAATATCTATATTTCTATGATATTAATATTAACAAGAATGCATTTCAAACTCTTATTATTTAACCAAACAAGGCAATTAAGTATATATCTATCTTAATTGCAAATCCTTCACTCGATGCCCGAGATTCAAATCTTGTTCTATTTGATTTTATATGCAACCAAGAATTTCCTTTGTCAAGTTTAATTCAAAGTTCGTAAATAATATTTCACTGTTAGCTACGCAGTAAAATAATTAAGATCAAAATCAAATAAACAACCCATATCAATAACTTCAATAAAATCAATCTAAGCTTCAAATAACAAGATCAACTAACATCCATGACCCTAGAATACTAGAGAGTTTAGCTACTCATGTTCATACTAAAATCAATAATATTAATGTCTAAAATACTACAAAGAAAAATACAAGATGAAGGTTTAGATGAACTCTTTAATTTGTTGCTCTTCAAATCATGGTCTTCAACTCCTTCCTTTGCTTCAAGAACACTCTCTATGATTTTTCTCTCAAAATCTTCTCTCTAAGATGAATAGTATATTTCCACTCTACTCCATAATGCTTAAAATCTGATCTTCTCCATGATATAAGATTGCATTAATTAACTTTGAGTGGAATTGTGTGTCTTTTCATTTTCAACCTTAGAAAAATCATTTTAACCGAACTATTCTGCGCGAAGTGCTGCGCGAAATGGTGTGCGAAGTGGACACTTCGCGCATCTGCAGTCCAATTAATTCTTCATATGCGCGAAATGGTACGTGAAATGATCACTTCGCGCACCTGGGAGAATTTCTCATTAAGGCCTGTTTCTTGATCGTAAAGACTCAACTCCAAAGGATTGTTTTTGCTCCAAAATTGTGCCATAACATTTCCAATTGTAGATATAAGCTCCTTTTTCTGCACAGTGTACAAATCACAAATTAATAGCTTATATCTTATCAAATTCATAAATTATGTTATTGGATCATAATTAAATGGACGCATAAATAATGGCTAAACTACTTAGTTTTCGCCTATTATCATTGACCCCAGATTCTTCCACCTTCTTCATCAGGATGCTCATTTGTGTCAATAAGGTTGCCATGTTCTTCTCCATAGTGTTGGATGGGTTTAGAGGTACAAAGTGTACCACTGGAGTGATAGGAGCATTCCTAGTCGTCCACCCGGAGTTTTGAGCCATCTTGTCAAGCAAATTTTGGCCTTCTCTCCAAGTCTTGCTCAGAAAAGCCCCACATGCTGAAGCATCTACAATATTCTTCATACTATCTGAAAGCCCCATGTAGAACCTCTGACCCAACATCTGCTCAAGAATTCCATGGTGAGGACACATAACAAGCATACCTTTGAATCTGCCCCAAGTTTCATGTAATGTCTCCATTAGTTTCTGCTTGAAGCTCACAATCTCATCAATTTGCTGAGCTGTCTTGTTAGGTGGATGAAACATGTTGTGGAATTGCATGACCAACTCATCCCAAGTTGCAATAGAGTTTATGGGGAGTGAGTTTAACCATACCTGCGCAGCCCCTGTAACCGAGAATGGAAATAGCAATAGTCTGATGGCTTCCGGTGTCACATTCGGTTGCCTCTGTGTCTTGCATATTGAGAGAAAGTTCTTCGGGTGCTGTTGTGGATCTTCAACCCGAGTCCCAGAGAATAATCCCTTGTTTTGCAACAAGTGTAGCATGTTGTTAGTAATCTGGAAAGACTCAGCTTGAATTGTTGGCACAACGATGGCAGTTGCCAAATTATCCGATGTTGGTTGTGCCCAGTCAAATAGTGCACATTCTTGCGCCTCCTTCGCCTCTTGCATGTTCAACCCAGCTTGCTGGTTTGGGTCATTCACGTCACCCATGTCGAAATGATTAGTTGCTGAGATTGCTGAATTTGTTTGATTGCCTTGTTACGTGCCCGGAAAGTTTGCTCAGGGTCTATGAGTCCTTCAATTAGTTCTCCAATCCTTGCAGATTTTCTAGGCATGCACCTGAGTACCCAATTCAACAACCGTAAAAAAATTCAATGTAAAGTGTCGAAAGAACCTAACTACACAAGAATCTTGTAGTTCTGCCAATGGCAATTGATAATTCCGTTAATTCCCCGGCAATGGCGCCAAAATTGATTCACGTCCAAGCAACGGTCGCAGTCAATATAACCTGGTCAAATAGTCCAGAATCGATCCCACAGGGAATTAACCTACCAACTGCAACTTTCACAACCCAAGAACACCTCTGAAGCAACTTCCCAGACCTTGAGTATATTTTTTCTAAAGGTTTTCTAACAACTAACTTTTGGAAGAATTAAAAGACTTAAAAGAAAGAATTGAATATTGGTTAAAGAATATAGAGAAAGACTAAGGTATTGATTTCCCCTATTGATGGAATCCCTTCTATTTATGCTCATACAAATTATTAATATTACTCTATCAATCATGAACGCTATTTTTACCGTAATTCTCTCCCGAGCAACTACAATAATTTACCAGTGCACTCTCTCGAGCTACCCTAGCTAGCTTTAATTTGAAAAGTTCACTTTAGATTGCACCCAAGACTTCGTTATTCCTAATCCCACCTTTACGCCTAAAGTTATAGATTCCTCCAATAACCTAGATGTGCTGTTGTTCAACAATATACCTAAATATGCACTCTTTTCCAAGTTATGCACACTAAATAGGCACAGCTAATCGGGAGCTTTACCAATTAACTACAACAAGAACGAAGTTGAACAAATAGAAATCAAGCTAACAATTTGTAATCACATAAATGAGAAGTTCATCACCCAATAGGTTCCATCAAAACCTTAGATAAGGAATTAGCTACTCATGATCAAAGAAACAAGAATAATAATTTAATTCATAATCAAAGAATTAATATAAAAGAAAGAAATAAGTTGAGAGAGTTCTCTCTTACTAATAATCTTGCAAAAGTAGGTAATAATACAATGCTTGCCTCTCTTGGGCAAATTCTAGGTTTATATAGAGGGTTTAGGTCTTCGAAATTCAGTTTTTACAAAGTTGTCCTTAAAATCTGCGGCAGCCTCCGCGGTTTGTTTGCGGTCGCGAGCGAACCGCGAACAGAGAACGCCTCTGAATCTCACAATGTTCCACGAGCATGTTTTTTCGCGGTCGCGAGTGAACCATGAATGAACAGTATTCCGGAATCTCACTTTAATTTTTCAAGCCAACTTCACTTTAACTCTTCACTTGGCCTTTTCATCATCTTATGACTCCAAAATAGCTCATTTAGTCTCCAATGGCTCATGTGTACCTATAACATATCAATAAACACTAATAAAAGCATTTTGTCATCATAAACAATATCAATTCAACAATAAAGTATGATTATTTAGGGCATAATTATAGTCAAATTCACCTATTATCAATGGTAGAATCCTATCAATCATCAATGAAGTTCATTGTTTTTGCTCTAACCGTTCGTTTATATTTCTTTGATGGTCAAAATTCTTAGTTTGATATATGATGATTAATCCATTTTTGCATTTGAAGTAGCCCTATTGGCCATGAGTAAGCTTTAAAATCTGGTTATACATTTTTATGCAACTTTTTGATGATGCCAAAAGGGGGGAAAGGTTGTGCTTTAAACAAGTGATGTTTATAACCTAATGTACCTAGTTCCTGATGATAAGTGATAAAAAGAAAAAATGTTTCTAACATTATGTTGATGTTGAGCTGAGTTGAAACAAGGCTAAGTTTATGAAAAGCGCATAGTTTGTCATCATCAAAAAGGAGGAATTTGTAGGCCCAAGTAAAGGTTAGTTTTGAAGACTGACAAAGGAACTCATGATGAACCAGGTCCTCTAGTGGTCCATCCCTCAGGTGCACAAAAATGGGTAGATTTGAGCATGTGGGTTGCACATGATAGAGATAAGAATAACTTGGTGTATTAAATATCTCCTGATAAAAAATGTTGCATAATTGATAAGGAGAAGGAGTCCTTAATCAAAGACAACGCCATCAAAGATAGGAAGGAGTTAGAAGTCGAAATAAACTAGAGCTCTTCCACCAAGGAAGAGTTACATCAGAACTCTAGTTATTTCTTCATCTACTAACTCTATAAATTACAGGATGTTCTCACATTAAAATTGTTGCAAAAAAAAACACGGAAGTTAAACATGAATTGGGAGAAAAATAGCAAGGCTTTATGCAAGCAATTTGTGTATGATTCAAGTGTTCAAACCTGAAGCAACATGAACCGGATTGAAGAACCAGCTCCATAAATAGTTTTATGCGTCTTTCTTTATTTCTAGTTCAATTGTAATAGGTGTTTTAATATTGTACCTTTTAGCTTTAATAGAAGCAATTGTATAGGTATTTTTGGTATTCAAGTTAGAGTTAACTTAAAGTTGTCACAACAGTTAGAGGCTGGTTGCCACAACAGAATTAGAGTTTAATCCTTAGGTTTATAAAGAGTTTTGTAAATGCAGTTTTGGCTCAGTGATTTTAGTGGAAGTTTGGAAAAATCCTACCGAGAAGTAGGTCGTGGTTTTTTCACCTTTTGAGCCAGGTGTTTTCCACATAAAAATCATTGTGATATTTATTTTATGTACTTTTAATTCCGCAAACAACAGTCGTTAGTACACCAAGAAGAACCAAATCCTTCCAGAAGCAGTTTAAGCAAAAATTGGGTACCACACAAATCATCCCCCTCTTGTGTGGTATTGACGTTTAGAACATTAATAGTGACTTGAGGTGTTTCATGTGGAGTAGTACGTAGATAGGATCGTGCGTTGCAACAAAGCTGTGTGGAAACATGACCATGCTGGTCAAATTTATGTGATGACCCGGCCCGTCATCATGTGAGTTATCACCTCGTTATCCCCGTTAAATGCTTGTTAATGTTTCAATATGCATGTTTGGCGAGTTTGAGTCAATTCAGGTTGAGTTTAGTTGGAAATGAGACAAAAAGTCTCTTAGAAGAAGGGATGGTTGTGAGAAGTCAACTGGACGTTGACTTGTGAGTTAGAAAGCTCGGAATCAAATTCTAATGATTTGGTCAGCTCCGAGAGGTCATTTGCGAGCTAGGAGAGCGATCGGAAGTGAATTTGGAGGTCCGGTGTAGTTTTAGGCTTGAATTGGCCAAAGATGAATTTCGGCGATATCCGATCGATAGGTGAAATTTTGATCCGGGAGTCGGAACGGAATTCCGACAATTGCAGTAGTTCCGTTGTGTGATTTTGGATGTGCCTGCAAAATTTCAGGTCATTCGGACGTCGTTTGGTCGGGTTTTTGATCGAGTGTTAGTTTCGGAAGTTTTATAGAAACTTAGGCTTGAATCCGTGCGTAATTGGTGATTTTGATGTTTAGGATGGTGTTTTTATGATTGGAACAAGTTTGAATCGTGTTATGGAGTATGTTGGTAGTTTTCGTTGGGGTCCCGGGGCCTCGGGATGAATTCGATGGTCCAAACGGACCATTTTTGGCCTAAGACAGCAGCTAAATTGCTGTTGTGTCTGCAGAAGGAAATCCTTCATCGCGTTCGCGATGAAGGACACGCGTCCGCGAAGGTCAGCAAGGGTATGCATCGCGTTCGCGATGATCTGGACGCGAACGCGTAGGGTCAGGATCGGAGGCTTCGCGTTCGCGTGGAGCTGGAACGCGTTCGCGTAGGTTTGTCAGGGTGTGCATCGCGTCCGCGTGAGGGATATCGCGAACGCGTAGAAGGAAAAATAGGCAGCTGGGAGCTAGTGCATCGCGAACGCATTGGGGAAGGTCGCGTTCGCGAAGGTTAATCCGGGCTGGGCATCGCGAACGCGTGGCAGGGAACGCGAACGCGTAGAGCAATCGACCCAGGCAGTGAATTAAAACCAGAAACATTTCACATACGGGTTCATTTGCAAAATCCTCCATTGTTGAGCTCTAGAGTGAGAAAATGACGGGAAATAGCTGGGATATCATCGGGTTATTGTCGGAGGTAAGTTTTGTGGTTTAATTACAAGCTTTTATCATGAAATCATGAATTATTTCTATGAAAATGGAGGATTAAATGTGGGTTTAAGTCCTAGGCCTAAAATTGTAGAAAAATACCGATTTGAGCGGGCAAATGGAGTCCGAATTTGGTAAATTTGATATGCCTAGACTCATATTGAGACGAGGGTTCCGAATATGTAACTTTTATAATTTTTCGAGAAGCGCACCAAAAGTCGGGTTTTGACAACTTTGTGGGTTTTGATAAAATTTGGGTTGTTTCGAATGAATTGCGTGAAATTAACATATATTGATGCATTCTCTATGATTTTGAGCAGATTTGGCATCCGAGGAGATTGAATTGCGATGCACGCGCAAGGTGGATTGAAGCTTCTACTGGTTCGAGGTGAGTGGTAGTAGTAAATAATGTACTGAGGGTTTGAAACCCCGTACTAGCACTTTACAGTGCTATGTTGAGTTGAGATGTGCGTCTTGTTAGGGGTGTGGTGTCATTGTGATGGGGACTTGGAATTGGTCCTTCCCGGCTTATAGAATACTATGTATTAGGACTGTCGATGAGATTATAACTGTGCAATTGGGCTAATAGCCATGTTTGGGGCCTTGTGCCGATCTGTAGAGCATTAGGGGACCTATAGAGCTAGGTGACCCTTATACCGTGTTGGAAACTTGCACTCAGCCGTAAAACTAGCTGGATAGCCTATTAAGAGCCAGTACTAGATGTGTACTGTGAGAGATAGATTACTTAGGGTGGAAGTTCCCTGATTTAGCTGAGTGGGCCTGAAAGGCCAATCCTATACTAATTGGGACAGAGTCGAGGACCCGTTAGGAGGTATTATATACATATATATAAATATTGGATCGGGCTGCACACCGCAACAGTATATATATATTGGATCGGGCTGCACACCACAATAGTATACATATTGGATCGGGCTGCACGCCGCAGTAGTATACATGTTGGGTCGGACTGCACGCCGCAATATTATTGCGCTTGGGCTGTAGGAGCCCCTTCGGAGTCTGAGTTTGCACACATTCTCAGTGAGCGGCAGTATAGCTATAAATGTATATATATATATATATATATATATATATATATATATACATATATATATATATACATATATATATACATATATATATATATACATATATATATATATATATTGGATCGGACTGCACGCCGCAGTATCATAGCGCTTGGGCCTAGGGAGCCCCTCCGAAGTCTGTATACACCCCCAGTGAGCGCCGTCGACGTTAAATGGAGTGGGCTGCACGCCGCAGCGGTATCTGTATTGGAGCGGGCTGCACGCCGCAAGCATTATACTTATTCATATTCATATATATACTGAAATATTTATATGTTATAGACAGATGTATATGTCTCCATATATTGAGATGGCTGTATACCGTAGTGGTACGAGCGAGGATGTGGTCGGTGTGGGACCTAGATGAGATAGATGTGGACTGGGGATCAGAGTACTCATTATAGTGATGACTAAGCTGTGGGGGTTGCCTTAGAACTGTTTAGTGATAGTACATGAGTTCTTATTTTCAGTTATTGTTTATTATTGTTACTCACTGGGTTGAAATATACTCACCCCACTCCCTTGCACTTTTTGTGCAGATATACAGGTTCAAGAGGGCAGTTGAGCTATCGCAATTGCTTTATTATCCCCATTCTGTGGAGACTTCGAGGTAGCTGCCAACGTCCGCAGTACCTGACCTCTTTCTTTTTTTTTCATCATTCTGTTGTCTCCATTCTGGTTAGACTTGATTGTATAGTAGATCTCATTTGTAGAGGCTCAGACTTGTGACACCACGATATGTTGGGACCGTACTTCGTATGTTGTTACTATCACGCTTATCATTTGATATGGTCACTTGTTGTTTAAGTTTAATTTGATTAATAATTGGTTGGTTTAAGAGATAATACGGTCGGGCTTGCCTAGCATTATGTTGGGCGCCATCACGACCGGGGTTTGGGTCGTGACAATTTAGGTGTCCTATTCTATGATGTAAGATATGGTCTCAGCCTTGTGTTGTGGTAGTACTGGTGAGTTTGAGGTACAACTCTCTCAGTTGAGTCATTTTCATGATTGAGTATGTTTGGATCGTTTCTTATTGGTGCGCGTATTATGCAAGTTGTGGCTTAGCATGTATTGATGTGTTATATCACCAGAGTGGTGCGTTGGGTTCGAAGTGATCGTTAGGGTCATTAAGGAATATGAACGGATTTGATTTCAGCATGTTTGATGGGTAAATATCGAGGTTCGATTAAAAAAAATTATTATGGTAATTGCCATTGGGGAAATAGCCTCATGAATGGTTGATCTGAGCAATGGTTATGGTTTATTGCGCGTTTTAATTATCGTTGCCAGTATATGAGACTATTAGAATGAGACCTTGGCTGACAAAAGACTTCTATCGGTATTTGGTTGTTATAGGCAACTGCTGTAAATGGAAGTTATCGTTGCATGTGTTTGAATTATTGGTATATTATATAACTGCACCTGAGGTTGTATGCATGGGCTAGTACAACTGGTTCAAACTTATTCTGAATATAGATGTGAGGTTCTAATCTTGTGTATGATTTCGAAAAGTGAAATGTAGTTCTATGATTTATGAGCTAGACTGAACTGTGTAATTTCAGCTATGTTGTGCTATCGTACCTATACAAGATAGGGTGACGCGGGATCACCCCCGGTTATATGCTTGATAATGTTATTCAGATGTTGGTTGGCTTCTAGGACAACTCTAGGTACCCTCGAGGACGAGCATTTGTTTAAGTTGGGGAGGATGTGACGACCAGACCCGTCGTCTCATGAGTTATCACCTCGCTTTCCTTATTTTATGCTTCTTTTTGCCTTATTATCAGTGTCTTGTGTGAACTAGTTGAATTGGGTTGAATTTAGAAGGAAATGAGACACTTAGTCTCTTTAAGGAAGCCTTATTTTGAAAAAGTCAACCGGATATTGACTATTGTGTTAGAGGGCTCGGATTTGAATTCCGATGATTCAGTTAGCTTCGAGGGATGATTTGTGACTTAGGATTGTGACCGGAAGTGATTTTGAAGGTCCGATGTAGAATTAGGCTTGAATTGGCGAAGTTAGTATTTTAGCGAATTCCGATTGATAGGTAAGATTTTGATCCGATAGCTGGAATGGAATTTCGAGAGTTGTTGTAGCTTCAGACATGGTTTGGTCGAGTTTTTGATCAAAAGTGTATTCGGAAGTTTTTAGAAATTTAGGCTTGAATTCGATGAGTTTTGGGTAATTTCATGTTGTTTGAGGTGCTTTGATGATTGGAACAAGTTTGAATAATATTATGAACTATGTTGGTATGTTTGGTCGGGGTCCCATGATGCTCGAATAAGTTTTGGAAGTGTTTTTGGAAGATTTTTGCCGTTTTGAGCATAAGCATGTAATGATCTAAAGGTTCATTTTTAGTTCTAGAGATCCAAATTTGATTTCGAGACTTTTGAAATTTTGATAATGAATTATAGGACTGATATGGAAATTTTGGTCTAATTTCATCAAGTCGGGATTGGGATTTTTGACGTGAAACATGAGTTAATTGTTTAACGAGCAAAATGGGTATTGAACTGGGCAAATGAGCTCTGAATTGAGTTTCGATTGAAGGGTTGTGTTCGTATTATTATTTGTGACTCACAGGAACAATAATCGTCTAATTCCAAGTTCGTATGATAGAGTTAGAGCCATTTTAGTGAAACAAAAACTGGTGCAATTTATTAGGCAGTTGCTGGTTTTTTTAAAGAGTGTGAACAGTACCTCGTGCGTGAACAGTACCTCACATGTGAATAGTTTCCAAAATTGCTGGGCAGTGAGTTTATATCTGCTATTTTAGGTCATTTTTCCTCCACGGTTGATCATTTTGAGAGCTTCTTGGTGGAGATTAAAGAGGGATTCAAGGGGGAACGACTTGAGGTGAGTTTCTTGAACTTTAAACTCCATTTTGTGATGCTAATACGTGGGTTAGAGCTAAAAACTCAAGTAATTTATGGGCAAAAATGGTGGTTTTGGGCTTGAAACTTAAGAGAGTTAAAATAGAGATTTGAGGGGTCATTAGGACTCCGATTTTGATAAATTTGATATGTACGGACTCGTGGCGAGACGATGAATCCGGTGATGTGAATTTTATAATATTTTGAGAAGTGAAATCGGGGTTCGGGTTTTCTAGTTTCGAGATTTTTGCTATATTTTGATTGTTTTCGATTGGGTATTATTCCCTTGGAATAATGTGATGTATTCGCTCTAATTTTAGATATATTTGACGCATATGAAGGTCGGTTTGAGGAGCAAAGGCGTCAAGAACTAGATATTCCACCAGTTCGAGGCGAGTTATACTTGTAAATGATATCTTGAGGGTTTGAAACCCCGGATTTGCACATCATAGTGCTGTATTGAGGTGACTTGCATGTCGGATATGCGCGTGTGGTAGAGCACCGTTGGGGATTGTGACTTGGTCCGTCCCAGTTGTTGATTTTTACCGCGTATTTGACTAAAACTACTTGTTATCATCATAATTTGGGATGATTGCCATGTTTGGGCTTCCTGCCGACTATGTGAATCCTCCGGGGATTGATATTACTGTTTTAGCATATTTTTCATATCATTTGGTTTCAGTCCAAGGTTTTAAATACAGTTTTGCAAACTCAGCCATACTCCTAAGTTTTGAAAACTCAAGTGATATTTCAAAAGATAGTTCGTGCTGAGAACTACTATTTTATAAATGACCAAAGGGCTTATGATGATTTCCTAGACGGAGCATGGATCGGGCTGCGCGCCGCAGCAGTGATTTTGAAATAGTGGTAACAATGACACTGTATGATGTGACTTGAAATAGTGGTAACAATGACACTGTATGATGTAAATTGGTCAGGTAACAATGACTGACCGGTCAATTAACAATGACTGACCAGAAATTAATTGATGCAACGAGATGGCTTGATATTGCGCTTGGGCTGTAGGAGCCCCTCCAGAGTCCACACACACCCCCAATGAGCACCGTCGACAATAAACATATGGTTGGCTCGAACTGCACGCTGTAGTGGGTATCTGACTGTACCAGTCATATGCATTGCATTGCATGCATGCATTGGTTCCTTTTTGTACTACGTGTCATGGCATTTAGCACTCTTATATCATTGACGTCCATGCTACTTCTTGCACTGATTACTAGATACCCAAGTGTTAATTATTGGTGGAGTGCTATGCCCGAGGGGCTGACTTATGTGTTGACTTGCACTACCTAATTATCGCATTTATTTGCTTGAATGTTGGAAAAGGATGTTTTCAAAATAGGTTTTTAACTGAGCCAGATATTTTCTAAAAGATTGTCACGGTTTTACTATTTTCTCAAAAGGTTGTACTATCCTATATAGCATGATGGAGTGCTCTTATGTAATTTCTTGCCGCTCAGTTATTATTTACTCTTATTTCTTACCGAGTTGGAGTACTCACTTTACTCCCTACACCTCGTGTGCAGTTGCAGGTATTATTCACCCGGTAGTGGGTTATTAGCGGATTGAATGTATTACTATTGTAGTTGAGCAAGGTGACCGCCAACGTTCGTGGCACCGGACTTCATCTTTTGATTTCAAATTGTATTTTTGTATATTATTGGCCTTGTATTTGTGTTCCAACTTCTTTATATGCTCGTGACTTGTGATATCCCGGTCGGGTTGTGTTGGGTTGTAATTAATGGTTTTAATGCCATTAAGTTGTATTTTCTATTCATTTATGTTTAGTAATTGTTAAAGAGACGATTTGGGTTAGTTGGCTGGCCTTGTCTTCACGAAAGGCACCATCACGACCGGGTTTGGAAATTGGATCGTGACATTGTGGCAAATACAAGGATAAATAATTAGTCTAGTAGAAAATAGAGTCCACCCATAAGGGGTGCTCTTAGGCCAACTAAGGCAAAATACATTAATTTTAGTAATTACTGTAACCCTAGTAATTTTAATAATTACTGCAAAGTTGACACTCTGCTATCACGACCCAAAATCCACTAAGGGTCGTGGTGGCACCAGACACCTCTCCAGGCCAGCCAACTAACTCATCAATTAATTTCTCTTTTAATACTTTTGAAAATCTAAGATTTTTTTCTTTCATTTTTATAAATAAAAGTTCACTACTAGAATTCAAATTTAAATAATAATAATTAGAACAAATTCGTTGTAAACCCTCCTAAAAACCCGGAGTCACAAGTGCATGAGCATCAACTAATAAAAGAAATAAAATGAAACATCCGCCCGGAATACAGTGGGTGGAAAGTAAATATTGTACATTGGAAGGAACTACTCTAGCTGCAGCCGCCTCAATGATGCAGTTCACCTAGTCCCATCGTTGTCCATGCTGCTACACATAATAGGCTGTTAGAGGTGTATATATACCTGTGCAACAAAAAATGCACAGAAGTGTAGTATGAGTATGTAATCAACGTGTACTCAGTGAGTATCCCGCCTAATCCCGAAGGTATAGATACGAGATGGCCAATTCCAACACTCACTAGAGGTCAATTAACAATATTTTATAAGTGCGAGAAAAATCATGGATTTATATAAAAGTTCAAGTTGTGAAGCCAGAAAACAGATAAACACCTCCAATAAGAAATCAAGGGCTTCCAAGGTTTATTCTTTATTATTTTATCAGCTTATATCAAGCCACGTAGGGCCAATTCCACATTTACAAATTTCCAAGTAGATAAACATGCACAAATGACACTGAGGTCGACGGCTCGCTCCAACATAACGTAAATTGTGCACTGCCGAGGGTCGAGCGGCATGAACCATAGATGCATCTATTATCACCGAGGTGTTCGTCCTGTTCCATAATTAAACACATATCCTGCTCGCGAATTATCCATGCAACGCAGGCTCACATAAAGTACATGCTCAATTAGTCAAATAAGAACTTATCGGGGAACATTTATTCAAATAAAACCAATTCTCCTTCAACCATTTAAGAGATGAAGTTTAATTCTTTTAGAAATCCATTTATTAATTTAATGTGATTAAAGCATTTCAAGACATTAATGGGTTCACAAATAATCCAAGTATAACATGCTTTCGGGTCCTAAACTACCCAGACAATAGCATAATAGTAGCTACGCACGGATTCTCGTCACCTCGTGCGTACGTAGCCCCCATAATTAGGAGCACATAATCAATTTAACTCACCTATGAGGTAATTTGACCCTCACAGGATTAGAAATGAGACTCACCTTGCTCTGAAGGTCCAATATCGGCATTCCACATTCTTCCGTGAGCTTGAACCAACGCAAAACTACTCCAAAACTAGCCAAATAACGGCAAACTAATGAGAATATACGCAAATACTTGCAAACAATTCAAATTATACAATTTCCCAACTCTATTTTTGCGAAATAACCAAAATACCCCCGGGCTGTGACGACCCAAAGGGTCATCACTTGTTTTCCTCACTTGTTCCGCACTTCTGAGGCCTTGAAAACCTCATTCTATGTTGCCTCGATTTACGTGCACGATCCGGGCATGTAGCCGGAAAGATTTTGTGATAGAATATATGAATTCTATGAGAAATTTGAAGAAAAATGATATTAATATTGATATAGTTGACTTCGGTCAACACTTTTGGTAAACGGACACGGACCCGAGATCGGACGGTCCCGGAAGGTCCGTGGTAAAATATGGGACTCGGACATGCGTCCGGAGTCGAATTCTGAGGCCTAGAGCCAAAGTTATGGATTTTTCTGTAAAATTGTTTTTGTTGTAATTATTAAAGGAAAATGAATTAAATGACCTTGGTATCGGGCTCGTATTTTGGTTCCGGCGCCCGGTACAAGTCTTAATATTATATATGTGCTTTCTGCAAAGTTTGGTGACATTTGGTTGTCGTTTGATATGTTTTGGACCTTGAGTTCCAAGTTTGAAAGTTTTGAAAACCAAAAGGATGAAAATCATGAATTTGAGGCTAGATTTGATGAAAACGATGTTATATTGGCGATGTGATCGCACGAGCAAGTTTGTAATGTGTTTTTGATGTTGTGTATATGTTTGGTTTGGAGCCCGGGGGGCTCGGGTAAAGATTTGATAGGCCGTTGGTGCAATTTCTGAAAAATAACACAGCTGGTTTTTCACCCAGCTGGTGTCATCACAAATGCGAAGAAATTATCGCAAATGCGAAGGTGACAGGTCAAGGCTGGGTTCGCATATGCGAACTATTGATTGCAAATGCGAGGCCTTCACTTATTCGCCTGGGTTCGCAAATGCGAACACATTGTCGCAAATGCGAAGACCCAGTATGCCAGCCAAGTTCGCAAATGCGAACTCTTCCTCGCAATTGCGAGAGCATCAGACCCCAGACCTATAGTGTTCGCAATTGCGATACCCGCAGCTGTGCAATTTTATACTTAAACGAATTTTTTAGTTCATTCTTGATTCTTTCAAAAACCCACACACTACACACGAACTCTCAAGGCCAAATTCACTCCAAAGCAATTGTAAGTCACTTTTTACTTAATTCTTTCAATTCCTAACAATATTAAACATGTTTTTCAATAGAAATCAAAGGTTTTCATGGTAGAAATTCTTGTTTTTGGGTAGAACCTAGGGTTTTCATGAATTGGGTTATTGGACCTCGAATTGAGGTCTGATTTTGAAACAAATCATATATTTGAACTCGTGGGGGAATGGGTAACCGGATTTTGGTCCGACCCCTGAGTTCCGACCACATGGGCCAGGGGCGTTTTAGGAAATTTTGGGGTAAACTTTGAGAAAACCATTTTTAAGCATTCAAACCAAGTTATTTAGTGTTTATTAATGTAATGGAATCAATTGTGATTAGATTCGAGCTAGTTGAAAGCGGAAATTCGGGGAAAAAGCTTAATTGAAGAATAATTTGGACTTCAAGGCTAGAGGTAAGTGTTTGTTATATCCTAGCTTGAGGGAATAGGATTATGTGCTATGTGCTATGTGATCGAGTGTGGTGTATGGGCTGTGGTGATGAGCATCCATACACTGGCGCCTTGCATGACCGTGAGTCGTTGTTGATACTTGTTGTGAGACATTTTAAAGATAAATTGTTGAACCCTTGCCGGGTTGTGGAATTGTTATTGTTTTTCCCTTGCCGGGACTTGTTATGAAGCGAGATATTGTTTGCCTTTGCCGGGACTTTGTTGTGATGAGTATTGTGTCCCTTTCCGGGACGGTTTATGATTATTGGTTTCATTCTCTGCCCTTAACTGTGATTGTTATTTGGGTGAGAAAAAGTGATAATGCACGAAGGGTGATGCCGTGCCTTGTTTTACTGTTATTGCACGAAGGTTAATGCCATGCCTGGTTAATGATTATGCACGAAGGATCATGCCGTGCCTTGTGATATTGATTATGCACGAAGGGTAATGCCGTGCCTTGTTATTGAACCATGCACGAAGGATCATGTCGTGCCATGGATGTGAGGATGAGATTAAAAGCACGAAGGGTGATGCCGTGCACTTTATTTGCTTATTTGGTGAGGATGAGAGTAAAAGCACGAAGGGTGATGCCGTGCAACTATTTGCTATTCATTGACTTGATATTTCCTGTTTTCCATTATACTTTGGTTTCCTTGTTGATTTAATAACTGTTGTTAACTGTTGAGTTCCTCTGTGATATTCCTTGTTGAGTTGTTACTTGATTATTTACTTGATTATTTCTCGTTATCTTGTGGTGTACATATATATATATAGAACTGCACAGGTTTATGTGGGTGTCTGGTCCTAGGCTTGTCACTACTTCGCCGGGATAGGCCAGGCACTTACCAGCACATAGGGTCGGATTGTGCTGATACTGCACTTCTGTGCGTTTTTGCACAGGTCCAGGTTTTGATCAGGAGCAGCAGCAGTAGAGCCTTGCGTGGGAGTTGAGCATATCGAGACCGAGGTAGCTTGTAGGCGTCCGCAAGCCCGACGTCTCTTCCTCTTATTTATATTATTAGCTGTAGTCTCTTTGTTCCGAGACAAACAGATTATGTTATTTTCTTTCAGACCTTTATGTGTAGTATTCAGTAGTAGTTCGTGAGTTGGTGACTCCACGTCTTGGGTAGAGGATTTCAGTATTGTTTTACCTTAAAATTGCTTAACTCTATTTTGATAAAGTCTTCCGCACTCATTTAATTAAGGTTATGGTTTTGTTGATAAATTGAGTATGAAATATTGCTAAAAACAGGATAGTGTGAATAAAGTGGCTTGCCTAGCTACCACGAGTAGGCGCCATCACGATCAGATAGACTGAATTTCCACAGTCTATCTGAACCATAAACCACATTGCACTTTCCGAAATCATATACCAAATCTGAATCCCACATCTATACTCAGAGTACACACGATCCAACTGTAATAGCCAAACTCGCCACTCCGGGTGAGATCACACGATGTATCAAACAACCCAATCACTCGAGACGATAGTCTCTAATCGCAACAACTGGCCACAATAACCAAATACTAGCAGAAAGAACTTTTCTCATTAGATAGAGTCTTATTCCAACACCTTCATATCCTACCCACGGCAACCGCACACGCGATATATCGAACCCATCTCTCAGGTCAACCATTCATGAATCTATTTCCCTTTTAATTGATACTACAACAGAATTCGAAGCCAAAACTCGATATTACCCTTCTAACCAACTGAAATCATACATGCTCGCACTCATTAATGACTCAAATGATCATTTAGGTCATAACACAGCTCATTGGTGATATGATGCCTCAACACCGGCCTAAGCCGCGACAAGCTCAACACAAGCTCTAATAGGAAACGTCTGAACATACTCAAATAATGACAACTGGCTCCAACAACAGAGTTGTAATTCAATTCCTCTGTACCATCATATCATAAAACTGAGATCCCGTCTCACATCATAGGAATAGAGTACATGACTCCTTCTCGAAAGGTCATAACATCACGTGGCCTTGCCACGACTCATGATTCTATCCCAACACTATTACTCACGAAACACCTCAAGTCACCATGCTCAAAGCGGTCATCCACGCACAGATCTAGGTCTGGACCCAAGCAATCAATCACACCTGCGGTGATACAATTGATGTACGCTATCAAATCTTGAAAGGACACAACCGATGTGCTACTCCCCAAGCGATACCCAATACGAACTATTCCTTAGAATCTAGGAAGTATTGTATACAAGGTAACATATAGGAAGCTATATTTTCCACGTCACACTATTGCGGCGCGCAACCCGTTCCAATAACATACCCCTGGCGGCGTGCCACCCGATCCTGATACCATACATGTGGCGGCGTGCCACCCGATCCAAATACTATACCTGTGGCGGCGTGCCACCCGATCCACAAATACATCTAGCAAGGAAAATGCACATCGAGTCAAGTTGCTCATTGCAACAAACATATATATATAGCCTCAAGCTCGGCCATATGAAACGCATCCGACAAAGTTCCTCAATACTGGAGTTGAATCAATGGTAGATACCTCTACACTGACATCCGCCACGAAGGCCCAACTAACAAAGCAATACCTACCAGCCGTCCACTGGCCCTAGGATACATCCACCCTGCTGGAGCATGATCCGATGCGCTCTGCCACGCAGTTGTGACATTTCTCTGATATAGTCCATATCATATTAGTCTAGACAACCTGACTTATGACAACCAGCCTACAATCATATATCATTATTCAAATTTGTCATATCAACTAACAAAATAGCCACTAGGGCTTCCAATTTCCAATAACCGCTAAACGGTGCCGATACACACGATATACCACCACTGTGTAGGCGGATTACGAGAACTTCTAGTCTCCAACACATATGTAACACATGGATCACTATGCCTGATCCCACTTTCCACCGTACGAACACGTAACACACATCAAGCATCCATTCATACCACGTATGCCATTCAGAAATTTCCCTATGCCAACAACAACTCAATCATCATTGTCCATCCAACCGGAGGATACAACAACACCACTAGATATTATCAGTCTACATCACCCTGCCCTTTTGACCATATACTCTGCCAAATCACTAGGATAGTAGTACCATTTTCCTCAATCACCAGGAAGTTTGATTCTCCAATTATCTGCAGCTGCCCACGCTGCTTGGGAATTTTTAATGACTTCCCATATAATATGAACAAATCTAAAAGCCTTGAATATGCCATTATCAACTTTTCATAACACATCGCATATGCCATACCACACTAAGATAACATGGAAATTCATATTCCTTTCCTACGCCGCAAACATCGGCGCACTCAACTAGTCAAGAACCTTCATGATCCCATATAGAAGAAAAATCATTACATATTCCACGCTTTACATACCGACAGGAATATACTCATTTTCAAACCACGATAGAACACATCACAAACTCTTTCTCCTAATTTATTACACAAGATGAACTGCCAGGACTGAGTCCCTTTTACCCAAACCCGGCTAAGCAAACTGCCAGCATGCAAGAGCTTTGTTGCACAATACCTGCAAGACTCATTACTTCGAACACATGTCAGGAATTAATCTTATCCTTATTACACCGTTTCGGTTCATTATCAAGTTGTCCCATTTAACCAATTTCATTTCTTATTCATCTTTAATTTAATATTAGCCTTTACTGTAGCACCACAATACCTCAACTCAGGTTACCACACGAGACTCATACATAAGACTACACGGTCTCGGGCTCACAGGCTGCTGAATACTCACTCAATGTTTCCCAGAAGTACCACATTCTACAATGCTTTATTTTGAAAAACTTCCTGCGATTTGGAATTCGTTATCATTACCTCCCAATACGGATACATAGAATCCCATCATTCACATAACATAACACAAGTCTTGATTTCTTCTAACGAAACCACCATCTTTAGCCATATACACAATCTTAATACACCTGACTGTTACAAGCAAAATCTTAAACACCGCAAAACCATTCTCGGGCGTCATTCACCCTTATTCAATTATAATCCAATTGTCTTATTGAACGGAACCACTCGTGCCTTGTTAGAACTCTGACACCACAGAACATGATTTCATACAGATGCAATTAGCTATCTTTCTTTTCTATACATCGAACCTTTCTTACCGACATCAGTTCAAATCATCCTAGGATTTCTTCACATCTACGAAGCACCATAACCTCTATCAGAATTTTCCCAACATACCTAGAGACAACACCAACATAGCAAACAACAGTGCAATTAGTTAATCAATAACAACCTCCCCAACTTGGCTCGGAGCCATACTTCAAAACACTTTTAGCCACCTATGTCATTCTTACTCAAATGATGCCACAATGTTCTAGTTAGATTAAACTCAGGTCATTTACAAGCTTCGGCGGAGACTCGAATCATCAGAAATCTTAACTCTTTTGAAATTCTTGTATTTATTCACACAAAACAGCTAAGCCCATTCTTTAGGTGACAAGAATCTTTTCTAAGTCCCAATTTTTTTTTTCCAAAATTTCGATAGAGCTTCCTTTGTAATTTGGCCTATCCACCTGCCAGAGAATCACCAAAACCATCCTAACAATACATCGGCAACTCGACAAAACATCACAATGCATATCAACAACATAAATCTCAATACTCATAGCACGACCAATTCAGTTTCCTTGAGTCTGAACTCATACTACCACATGTAGTGCACTTTACATTTCCGCTAAGAGGCATTGAACATACTCACCACGCCCGTAGCTAGGGCTACGTAACAGATCACAATAAGGATTGAATACCTTGCAGCTCCCCCCATTATCAAACTGTCGTTTCCACAATTAAGATCAATACCGGTCGTATGAATTTCATAATACCGACTCGCGAAATTAACACCTTGGTGCTCAAGCCATAGACAAGGATTTGGCCTCAAGTCCTCCAGACAGGCCCAACATGAACTCATAGAGATTATATCTCATCCCTCGATTAGGGAATCATAAGCCATCAAGGCAAATTTATCACGAAGCACTCGAGTGCGCGCATCAATGTACAGGAGGAATTTCAAGAATTACATTTCAAGCTGAATCAAACACGCACGATGAGAATTCCAAGAATTTGAAAGTTTCCTAAAGGTTTGCAGCCTCCCAAGGATAAGTACAGGCGTCCCCGTACCGATCCACAAGACTCTACCAACCGGCTCATAACTCGCGAGACCTATTAACCTAGGCTCTGATACCAACTTGTCACGACCCAAACCCCGATCGTGATGGCGCCCAACACAATGCTAGGCAAGCCCGACCATATTATCTCTTAAACCAGCCAATTATTAATCAAATTAAACTTAAACAACAAGTGACCATATCAAATGATAAGCGTGATAGTAACAGCATACGAAGTACGGTCCCAATATATCGTGGTGTCACAAGTCTGAGCCTCTACAAATGAGATCTACTACACAATCAAGTATAACCAGAATGGAGACAACAGAAAGATAAAAAGAAAGAGGTCAGGTACTGCGGACGTTGGCAGCTACCTCGAGGTCACCACAGAATGGGAATAATAAAGCAGTTGTGATAGCTCAACTGCCTTCCTGAACCTGTATATCTGCACAAAAAGTGCAAGGGAGTGGGGTGAGTATATTTCAACTCAGTGAGTAACAATAATAAACAATAACTGAAAATAAGAACTCATGTACTATCACTAAACAGTTCTAAGGCAACCCCCACAGGTTAGTCATCACTATAATGAGTACTCTGATCACTAGTCCACATCTATCTCATCTAGGTCCCACACTGACCACATCCTCGCTCGTACCACTACGGTATACAACCATCTCAATATATGGAGACATATACATCTGTCTATAACATATAAATATTTCAGTATATATATGAATATGAATAAGTATAATGCTGCGGCGTGCAACCCGCTCTAATACATATACCGCTGCGGCGTGCAGCCCGCTCCATTTAATGTCGACGGCGCTTACTGGGGGTGTGTACAGACTTCGGAGGGGCTCTCTAGGCCCAAGCGCTATGATACTGCGGCGTGCAGTCTGATCCACACATATATTACTGCCATCCAATATATATATATATATATATATATATATATATATACTGCTACGACGTGCAGCCCGATACAATATTATATACTGTTGCGGCGTGCAGCCCGATCCAATATACATACTGCTGTGGCGTGTAGCCCGATCCAATATATATACTGCTATGGTGTGAAGCCCGATCCAATATATATACTGCCGTGGCGTGCAGCCCGATCCAATATATATGTTGTTGCGGCGTGCAGCCCGATCCAATATTTATATATATATATATAAATATATAATACCTCCTAACGGGTCCTCGACTCTGTCTTAATTAGTAAAGGATTGGCCTTTCAGGCCCACTCAGTTAAATCAGGGAACTTCCACCCTAAGTAATCTATCTCTCACAGTACACATCTAGTACTGGCTCTTAATAAGCTATCCAGCTAGTTTTACGGCTGAGTGCAAGTTTCCAACACGGTATAAGGGTCACCTAGCTCTACAGGTCTCCTAATGCTCTACAGATCGGCACAAGGCCCCAAACATGGCTATTAGCCCACTTGCACAGTTATAATCTCATCAACAGCCCTAATACACAGTATTTTATAAGCCGGGAAGGACCAAGTCCAAGTCCCCAATCACAATGACACCACGCCCGTCACAAGACGCACATCTCAACTCTACATAGCACTGTAAAGTGCTAGTACGGGGTTTCAAACCCTCAGTACATTATTTACTACTACCACTCACCTCGAACCGGTAGAAGCTTCAATCCGCCTTGCGCTTGCCTCGCAACTCAATCTCCTCGGGTGCCAAATCTGCTCAAAATCATAGAGAATGCATCAATATATGCTAATTTCACGTAATTCATTCGAAATAACCCAAATTATATCAAAACCCACAAGTTGTCAAAACCCGACTTTTGGTGCGCTTCTCGAAAAATTATAAAAGTTATATATTCGGAACCCTCGTCTCAATACGAGTCTAGGCATATCAAATTTACCAAAATCGGACTCCATTTTGCCCACTCAAATCAGTGTTTTTCTTTAATTTAGGCCTAGGGCTCAAACCCACCTTTAATCTTCCATTTACAGAAATTTAACCAAAGATTTCATGTTAAAATGATGTAATTAAGCCACAAAACTTACCTCCGACGAATCCCCGATGAATTCCCAGCAATTCCCGTGAGTTTCTCTCTCTAGAACTCAAAAATGGCGTTTTGGGGTATGAAACCCGCGACTGGTTCTGTTCTGTAATTAAATTCACTGCCAGCCTATTTTCTTACGTGATCGCAGCACTGGGCTCGCGATCGCGATGCACAAATCCCTGGGGCCTGATTTTTCTTCTACGCGATCGCAGCCTTTGGCACGCGATCACAGTGAACAACCAAAGATCCCTACGCGATCGCAACTCCAGCCCCGCGATCGCATTGCATCCGGACTTGACCTTACGCGATCGCGTGAACCCAAACGCGATCGCACAGCATTCCGACATTGGCCTACATGATCGCAGACATCACCACGCGATCGTGATACACCCAAACGCTGCCTTATGCGATCGCATTCAAAACTTCGCGATCGCAGAGAGCAAAAATTCTCTGCAATTATTGCAGCAGAACAGCAGTGCCTTTTGGCACAAATTGGTCCGTTTGGACCCCCAAATTCATCCCGAGGCTCCCGGGACCCCAAGGAAAACTACCAACATACTCCAAAACACGATACGAACTTGTTCCAATCATAAAAACACCATCCTAAACATCAAAATCACCAATTACGCCCGGATTCAAGCCTAAGTTTCTTCAAAACTTCCGAAACTAACACTCGATCAAAAACCCGACCAAACGACGTCCGAATGACCTGAAATTTTGCAGGCACATCCAAAATCACACAACAAAACTACTGTAATTGTCGGAATTCCGTTATGACTCCCGGATCAAAATTTCACCTATCGATCGGATATCGCCGAAATTCAACTTTGACCAATTCAAGCCTAAAACTACACCGGACATCCAAATTCACTTCTGATCGCTCTCCTAGCTCGCAAATGACCTCCCGGAGCTGACCGAATCATCAGAATTCGATTGCGAGCTCTCTAACTCACAAGTCAATGTCTAGTTGACTTTTCACAACTATCCCTTCTTCTAAGAGACTTTTTGTGTCATTTCCAACTAAACTCAACCCGAATTGACTCAAACTCGCCAAACATGCATATTGAAACATTAACAAGAATTTAACGGGGATAACGAGGTGATAACTCACATGATGACGGGCCGGGTCATCACACGTGACAAGTTGGTATCAGAGCTCTAGGTTACATAGGTCTCACCACTCACGCACAAGCTTAGTAGAGTTTGAGAGGTAGGTGCGGAGACGTCCGTACTTGTCCTCCAGAGTCTATTGAGTTAGGAAAGAGTCTCTCATTTGTTCCTTCTTATCGTGCGATTTGTTCCTTAAATACTAATTGAACTTCTACTCTGTCCTTTCGCAGATGGTGAGGACAGGCGCTTCTTCGTCCGCTGACCAGCAGCCCGAGCCCCAGGCAGCTCCCGTGAGGGGCAGGGGCCGAGGCCGTATCGTAGGCCGTGGTAGGGGCAGAGCTCAACCCCCGGCAGCCATTCCAGAGGTGGAGCCTCATATTGAGACCGGCGAGGAGGTTCTAGTCCCAGCAGCTCCAGTGTGCCCAGCTCAAGTCCCAGGAGAGGCTTTATTTACCCTGGATCTTCGGGAGGCTCTGGTCAGCATAGCATGTTTTATGGACAGCGTTGCAATTGCAGGCTTATTACCAGCTGCACCAGCCGCTTCTCAGGATGGAGGAGGGGCCCAGACTCCTGTTGCTCATACTCCGGAGCCAGTAGCCCCCAGCCTCATGCACCAGTAGTTCAGCCAGCTGTGGCCACTCAGTCAGGTACCACAGCTTAGGCCGGAGATGGAGCGACCATGACTTTTGATTCCTTATGGAGACTTGATCGGTTCTCCAAGCTGTTTACCACTACTTTCAGCGGTGCCACATCAGAGGACCCTCAGAATTTCTTATTCAGGCACCAGTGGTTCAACCAGCTGTGGCCACTCAGTCAGGTACCACCGCTCAGGCCAGAGATGGGGCGACCATGACTTCTGATTCTTTATAGAGGGATTATTGTTTGACTCGACCAGCAGGGTCCCCGGCTTTATCATGGGATCAGTTTGCAGAGTTATTTCCGGAGAAGTTTCTCCCTGTTACTCAGCGGGATGCACTTCGGAGGCAGTTTGAGCGCCTCCAGTAGGGCACTTTGACTGTCACTCAGTATGAGACGAGATTTGTTGATTTGGCACGTCATGCAGTGGTGATACTTCTCACAGAGCGGGAGAGGGTCCGCATGTTCATAGATGGGCTTAATCAGCCAATTAGACTTCAGATGGCTATGGGAGTGGGGAGTGATATATCATTTCAGGAGGTAGCTAATGCAGCACGTAGAGTTGAGATGGCTCTTGCTCGGGGAAGTGGTTATTCTTCAGACAAGAGGCCTCGTCATTCAGGCAGGTTTAGTGGTTCTTCTTCTGGTGGCAGGGAATCTTTTGATAGGGGCCAGTCTTCCAGGCCTTTCCATTCCGCCCTTCAGGCTTCACAGGGTGGACCAGGTGATCGTGGGTTTCGTGAGCAGTATTCATATCAGTCTCCTATCAGTGCTCAGCCTCTTCAGAGTGTTCGTGGAGGCCATTCAGGTCGTTAGGGCCAGCGGCCCTAGCAGCCTAAGAGTTGCTACGGTTGTGGTGACCCAGGTCATCTTGTCAGGTTCTGCCCTTTAGCGACGGGCAACATTCAGCAACGGGGCCCTCGTCCCATGATTCAGGCCCCAGCTGATCCTCAGCCTGCCCAGCCAGCCAGAGGCAGGGGTAGAGATCATAGAGGTGGAGGTCGAGACCGTAGAAGTGGAGACCGTCCAACCAGAGGTAGAGGTCAGCCAGTTGATGACCGTCCTAGGGATGTAGCTCAGAGGGGAGGTGCCGATCCCCGATTCTATGCTTTGCCAGCCAGGCCAGAGGCGGAGGCATCAGATGTCGTGATTATAGGTATCATTATTGTTTGTGGCAGAGGTGCTTTAGTATTATTTGACCCTGGGTCTACATATTCATATGTGTCTTCCTACTTTGCACTGTACTTGGCCGTCTAGCTATGCTCTGGATATTCCAGTTTATGTGTCTACACCGGTGGGTGACTCCATTGTAGTCGACCGGGTGCATCGTTCGTGCATAGTTATCTTTGGGGGTCTTGAGACCCGTGTTGATCTGTTGCTATTAGACATGGTGGATTTCGATGTCATATTAGGGATGGACTGGTTGTCCCCATACCATGCTATCCTAGATTGTCATGCCAAGACTATGACCTTGGCCTTACCAGAATCACCCCGACTAGAGTGGAAAGGTACCTCAAGCCACTCCGTTCGCACTGTTATTTCCTATGTTAAGGCTCAACGCATAGTCGAGAAGGGGTGTCTTGCTTATCTGGCTTATGTTCGTGATTCCAGCGCAGAGGTTCCTTCTATTGAGTCAGTCTATATTGTACGAGAGTTTCCTGAGGTTTTCCCTTCAGACCTGCCGGGCATGCCACCCGATAGGATATTGATTTCTGTATTGATCCGGCATCGGGCACTCAGCCCATCTCTATTCCACCCTATCGTATGGCCCCGCCAGAGTTAAAAGAGTTAAAAGATCAGTTGCAAGACCTTCTTAAAAAGGGCTTTATCAGGCCCAGTGTTTCCCCCTAGGGAGCACATGTGTTGTTTGTGAAGAAGAAAGATGGCTCGATGCGGATGTGTATTGATTTCCGACAATTGAACAAAGTGAAAATAAAGAATAAGTATCCACTGCCAAGGATTGATGATTTGTTTGAATAGCTCAAAGGAGCGAGGGTGTTCTCAAAGATAGACTTGAGGCCAGGCTACCATCAGCTGAAGATCAGGGCGGCTGACATTCCTAAGACAGCCTTTCGCACTAGATTTGGGCATTATGAGTTCTTGGTCATGTCCTTCGGGTTGACCAATGCCCCAGCAACATTCATGGAGTTGATGAATCGGGTGTTCAAGCCTTACTTAGATCTGTTCGTGATAGTATTTATAGATGACATCCTGGTATACTCCCGCAGCTAGGAAGAGCACGAGCAGTACCCCTCAGAGTGGTTCTTCAAACTCTGAAGGATAATCAGCTATATGCCAATTTTTCAAAATGTGAGTTCTGGTTGAGTTTGTTGGCATTTTTGGGCCACATTGTATCAGTGGAAGGTATTCAGGTGGACCCAAAGAAGATTGAGGCAGTCTAGAATTGGCCTCGACCAGCTTCAATGACCGAGATCCGGAGTTTCTTGGGGTTAGCAGGTTACTACCATCGATTTGTAGAGGGGTTTTCTTCTATTGCAGCCCCGATGACTAGGTTGACCCAGAAGGGTGGCCAGTTCTAGTGGTCAGATGAGTGTGAGGTGAGCTTTCGAAGCTCAAGACAGCCTTAACTACGGCACCAGTGTTGATACTACCTACGGGTGCAAGGCCTTACAGAGTTTACTGTGATGCGTCCCGTACAAGGCTTGGAGCGGTATTGATGCAGGATGGTAAGGTTATTGCTTATGCTTTGAGGCAATTAAAAATACATGAGAAGAATTATCCAGTTCATGATCTTGAGTTAGCAGCAGTGGTTCATGCCTTAAAGATCTGGAGGCATTATCTATATGGTGTGACATGTGAGGTGTACACTGATCACAAAAGCCTACAATACTTGTTCAAGCAAAAGGAGTTGAATCTACGACAGCGGAGATGGTTAGAGTTGCTAAAAGACTATGATGTTACTATCCTATATCACCCAGGTAAGGCCAATGTGGTGGCTGATGCATTGAGTAGAAAGTCTGCCAGCATGGGTAGTCTTGCATTCATTCCGGTCAGTCAGAGACCATTTGCTCTAGATGTCCAGGCCTTAGCCAACCAGTTCGTGAGATTAGACATTTCTGAGCCTAGCAGGGTGTTGGCCTGCACGGTCGCTCGTTTATCTCTATTAGAGCGGATCCGTGAGAGGCAATTTGATGATCCTCATTTGCGTGACTTGAAAGATACAGTACAGCGGGGAGGTGCCATGAAGGTAAATCTAGATGATGACGGGGTATTGAGATTGCAGGGTCGAGTTTGTGTGCCCAATGTTGAAGGGATTCGAGAGTCGATCTTAGCGGAGGCCCACAGTTTGCGGTATTCTATTCACCCGGGCGCCGCGAAGATGTACTAGGACTTATGGCAGCACTATTGGTGGCGGAGGATGAAGAAAGATATCGTTGCGTATGTCGCTCGGTGTCTAAATTGTCAGCAGGTGAAATATGAGCACCAGAGGCCTGGTGGTGTATTCCAGAGAATTGAAATTCCCGAGTGGAAATGGGAGCGGATCACTATGGACTTCATTACTGGACTTCCTATGACTCGGATGAAATTTGATGCTATTTGGGTCATTGTTGATAGGCTGACCAAGTTAGCGCACTTCATTCTAGTATCTGTCTCCTACTCATCGGAGAGGTTAGAGAGATCTACATCAGAGAGATTGTTCGACTTCATGGGGTGCCGGTATCTATTATCTATGATCGGGGTACGCAGTTTACCTCGCAGTTCTGGAGAGCGGTCCAGCAGGAGTTAGGCACCCAGGTTCAGCTGAGTACAACTTTTCATCCTCAGACGGATGGTCAGTCCGAGAGGACTATACAGATTCTAGAGGACATGCTTCGAGCCTGTGTCATTGATTTTGGAGGCTCGTGGGACCAGTTTCTGCCATTAGCAGAGTTCGCCTACAACAACAGCTACCAGTCTAGCATTCAGATGGCCCCGTATGAGGCGTTGTATGGTAGGCAATGTCGATCTCTAGTCGGATGGTTCGAGTCGGGAGAGGCTCGGTTGTTCGGTACAGACTTAGTTCAGGAGGCCTTGGATAAGGTCAAGACTATCCAGGAGAGATTGCGTTCAGCTCAGTCTAGACAGAAGACTTATGCGGATCGTAAGATTCAAGATGTAGATTTTATGGTTGGTGAGCGGGTATTGCTCCGAGTGTCGCCTATGAAGGGCGTGATGAGGTTCGGGAAGAAGGGCAAGCTCAGCCCTAGGTATATTGGTCCATTTGAGATTCTAGACCGAGTGGGAGGGGTGGCTTACGGACTAGCTCTGCCGCCTAGCTTATCAGCTGTGCATCCAGTTTTTCATGTATCTATGCTTCGTAGATACCACAGCGATCCCACACACGTGTTAGACTTTAGTACTGTCCAATTGGATAATGATCTATCCTACGAGGAGGAGCCGGTGGCCATTCTAGACCGGCAGGTTCGACAGTTGAGGTCGAAGAGTTATCCTTCTGTGCGGGTTCAGTGGAGAGGTCAGCCTCTTGAGGCATCGACCTGGGAGTCCGAGTTTGATATGCGGAGCCGCTACCCACATTTATTCCCCGACTCAGGTACTTCCTTCTCTAGTCCGTTCGAGGACGAACGGTTGTTTTAGAGGTGGAGGATGTGACGACCCAAAGGGTCATCACTTGTTTTCCTCACTTGTTCCACACTTTTGAGGCCTTGAAAACCTCATTCTATGTTGCCTCGATTTATGTGCACGATCCGGGCATGTAGCCGGAAAGATTTTGTGATATATAATATGAATTCTATGAGAAAGTTGAAGAAAAATGATATTAATATTGATATAGTTGACTTCGGTCAACACTTTTGGTAAACAGACCCGAGATCGGACGGTCCCAGAAGGTCCGTGGGAAAATATGGGACTTGGTCATGCGTCCGGAGTCGAATTCTGAGGTCTAGAGCCTAAGTTATGGATTTTTATGTGAAATTGTTTTGCTGTAATTATTAAAGGAAAATGAATTAAATGACCTTGGTATCGAGCTCGTATTTTGGTTCCGACGCCCGGTACAAGTCTTAAATATTATATATGTGCTTTCTGCAAAGTTTGGTGACATTTGCATGTCGTTTGATATGTTTTGGACCTTGAGTTCCTTGTTTGAAAGTTTTGAAAACCAAAAGGATGAAAATCATGAACTTGAGGCTTGATTTGATGAAAACGGTGTTATATTGGCGATGTGATCGCACGAGCAAGTTTGTAATGTGTTTTTGATGTTGTGTACATGTTTGGTTTGGAGCCCGGGGGGCTCGGGTAAAGATTTGATAGGCCGTTGGTGCAATTTCTGAAAAATAACACAGCTGGTTTTTCACCCAGCTGGTGTCTTCGCAAATGCGAAGAAATTATCGCAAATGCGAAGGTGACAGGTCAAGGCTGGGTTCGCAAATGCGAACTACTGATCGCAAATACGAGGCCTTCGCTTATTCGCCTAGGTTCCCAAATGCGAACACATTGCCGCAAATGCGAAGACCCAGTATGCCAGCCAAGTTCGCAAATGCAAATGAAAACAAGCCTGACACAGAATTTCGGATGTTGGAATTAGGCTCTAAGACTTAATTGTTTGAACAAGAGGGAATATCTTCAAACTATATCAGGCTAATGTGCTCAGTTGAGTCCTAGATTTATTGGCCCTTTTGAGATTTTGAGGCATGTTGGGGAGGTTGCTTATGAGTTGGCCTTACCTCCCACCCTAGCCGGAGTCCATCCCGTATTTCATGTCTCTATGGCCCGGAGGTACCATGGTGACCCGTCGCATGTGTTGGATTTCACTTCTGTTCAGCTAGACGAGGATCTGTCTTATGTAGATGAGCCAGTAGCCATTCTAGACAGGCAAGTCAGGAAGCTAAGGTCAAAGAACATCGCTCCAGTAAAGGTTCAGTGGCGAGGTCGGCCGGTCGAGGAGGCGACTTGGGAGACCGAGCAGGATATGCGCAGCCAGTACCCTCATCTTTTCACTACTCCAGGTATGTTTTCTATGCTCGTTCGAGGACGAACGAATCTTTTAAGTGTGGGAAGATGTAACGACCCGACCGGTCGTTTTTGAAAATTATGCCCCGATCCCCAATCTAACTATTTTCCTAAGTTCATCTCTTCTATTGTAGTTCGCCGGGAGGTTCGGTTATAGAATTTGAAGCGTTGTGGGACACTTAGTCCCTAAATGAGAGCCTTATAGTTGAAAAATGGCCCGTATTTGGAATTGCATTAAGACGACCTCGGAATGGAAATCCGATGGTTCCATTAGCTCCGTTAGGTGATTTTGGGGTTGGGAGCGCGTTCGGAATGTATTTTGGAGGTCCGTAGCTCAATTAGGCTTGAAATGCCGAAGTTTGAAATTTTGGCGAATCCGAACGATAGGTGAGATTTTGATCCGGGGGTCAGAATGGAATTCCGACAATTTCTGTAGCTTTGTTATGTGATTTTGGATATGTCCGCAAATTTTCAGGTCATTTGGACGTCGTTTGGTCGGGTTTTTGATTAAATGCGTGTTTTGGAAGTTTTAGAAGAACTTAAGCTTGAATTCGATGAAATTTGATGGTATTGGCGTTGTTTGATGCATGTCGATGATTGGAACAAGTTTGCATGATGTTTTAGGAGGTGTTAGTATTTTTGGTTGAGGTCCCGGGGGCCTCGGGGTGATTTCGGATGGTTAACGGGAACTTTTGAAGTTGGAAAACTTCATAATAGGCGAAGATGTAAATGAGTGTGCACAAGACCTCACTTTAAACGATCATATCTCCCGTTATATAAAGAGTTGTGTGAGTTACAACCTATCAAATTAAAGCCCTTTGAGTCTAGTTTTCAACGCAACAAATCGTTCGTCATTTGGAGGTGTAACCAGAAAGGTATGACTATTTTTCTGGGCATGTGTCAGTAGCGCGGCCTTAGCGCGGGAGCGCTAGTTGCTCGCGCTAATGGGTTATTTACTGCCTCAACCCGCGCTAATTAGCGCGGGCGCGCTAGTAGCAGGCCCTAAATATACCTAAGGACGGGAAATGACAGATTTTGAGTCATTTCTCAAGCCTAGGGCTTCCCCAACACCCCCAATTCGACCAAGACACTCAATTGCACTCCTAAGGTAAGCTTTTAAGTGTGTTTTCATGGTGATTTCTCTTCTCAATCACTAGTTACAACATGATTTTTGGTTGAATTTCATAGGATTTCTTCAAAATCTCAAGAACACCCCAAAGTTCTCTTTCAAGATTTGATCTACAAGAGGTAATCCTACACCTTAGACTTACACATATGGTGTTATTATGGGAATATGAGTATGAATCAAGTATTACAACTTATGGCATGGTAATTGGAAGTCATAAATTCCCAATTTAAATACATGAACATGGTAGGGATTTAAAGGTGTTTATTTGATGGAATTTTTGTTGGTTGGGTGTGAATGGATGGTCATACATGTGTATTTGGAAGTTATAAATTGGTTAGGAATGATGGTGAGATGAATTGTTCGTTAATGGTGATAGTTGGAAGAACCAATACTATAGTTATGAGGAAAAAATAACCATGCCTACAAGGTGTTTGATAATATGCCTAAATGGCATAAGTTATGGAATTTATGATCTATATTGGCCCTATTGAATGTTGAATTGTAGATTGAAGTTACATAACTATATTGGATCATCGTAGTATCATTAAGGGGCGAATTTCGGATATGTATGGCTAAAAACGCCATCTTTTAGAAATCGAGCTTCATCAATGTTTGTGTGATCTTGGTCATTTTTCATAATTTTTCGTATTAGCTTAGAATTTAATTGTAGAATAAATTACTTGAATTATTATTTACAATTTGCAATTTAATTGGATAGAGTTGAGCCACTCGGAGTCGGATACTCGTGGCAAGGGAGTCGTTTCTTAGCGGTTTTGTACCAAAATTGAGGTAAGTGGCTTGTCTAACCTCGTGTGGGGGAATTTACACCCCTAGGATATTATGTGATAGTTTAAATGCCTTGTACGCGAGGTGACGGGCGTGTACATGCGCTGGTTGTTGAACACATACTTTAATTAAAATGTTCGATGAGTGATATTCCTATTTTTAGCTGTTATTTCTATATTCTTACCCGGTAGTAGTTAGAAAAACCATGATTTGGTAGTATTCAACTGTCTAGTTGCCTAATTGTCTTACTTAAGTTTTCTTGGTAATCGCTGGCGCTGTTTATCGGTGAAGTTATAGTTAAGCATATTATATTTCTCTCTGTGTATTCCTTTACTTGCTGTGTTTGTGGACTGCGGGTTCAATTCCCGGAGATCCCAGGGCTGTGGGTTCGATTCCCAAAGACCCGGAGTGATAATGATGTGGACTACGGGTTCGATTCCCGAGATCCTGAGATTATTGAAATGTGGACTACGGGTTCGATTCCCGAGATCCTGAGATTATTGAAATGTGGACTACGGGTTCGATTCCCGAGATCCCGAGATTATTGAAATGTGGACTACGGGTTCGATTCCCGAGATCCCGAGATTATTGAAATGTGGACTACGGGTTCGATTCCCGAGATCCCGAGATTATTGAAATGTGGACTACGGGTTCGATTCCCGAGATCCCGAGATTATTGTAATGTGAACTACGGGTTCGATTCCCGAGATCTTGAGATTTATTTAAATGTGGACTACGGGTTCGATTCCCGAGATCCTGAGTTATTGGTAGGGACAGCGGGTTCGATTCCCGGAGATCCTGAGTTATTGAGATATTATTGAGACATGGGTTGCGGGTTCGATTCCCGGAGACCCAGAGGTACTGAGAATGGGACTGTGGGTTCAATTCCCATAGATCCTGGATTTGTTTCATTGAGTTGGTTATTTGTTGTTAGCTTAATTGTAGAAAGTTGCAGTAATCATCTTATTGTTGTTATTTCGGAAATTATTATCATTTAAACTGTTATTTTGATATCATCATTATTTTATTGTTCTCTCAGTAGGGCCATGACCTTCCTCGTCACTACTCCATCGAGGTTAGGCTTGGCACTTACCGAGTACCGTCGTGGTGTACTCATGCTACTCTTTTGCACACTTTTGTTGTGCAGATCCAGGTATATCAGGACAGGCTCGTGCTAGGTGATTCCGCAGCTTTCTGGAGACCTCGAGGTATGATCTGCTACATCTGCAGATCCGGAGGCTTTCCTTCTATTCTGATAGTATTAGTAGATGTTTTCTCTAGTGTCTTTGTTAGATACTCTTTACACATAAAGCCACAGTTGTATTTCTCTTTTAGTCTGTGTTACCGTGGGGTTCCGGATCTTGGTAGTGTTTTATTTATTGTGTGACGGATGTATGTGCCAAGCGGCATGGATTACATATCTTTTTATGCTATTTTCCGTTGTTTCTTATTTAAGTGTTTATAACTTGTATCTTCCGCAACGTGCTAGGCTTACCTAGTCATGGGGACTGGGTGCCATCACGACATGTTCACAATTGGTGAACTAGGGTCGTGACAACACACGAACTCTCAAGGCCAAATTCACTCCAAAGCAATTATAAGTCACTTTTTACTTAATTCTTTCAATTCCTAACAACGTTAAACATGTTTTTCAATAGAAATCAAAGGTTTTCATGGTAGAAATTCTTGTTTTTTGGTAGAAACTAGGGTTTTCATGAATTGGGTTATTGGACCTCGAATTGAGGTCCGATTTTGAGACAAATCATATATTTGAACTCGTGGGGGAATGGGTAATCGGATTTTGGTCCGAACCCCGTGTTCCAACCACGTGGGCCAGGTGCGTTTTGGGAAATTTTGGGGTAAACTTTGAGAAAACCATTTTTAAGCATTCAAACCAAGTTATTTAGTGTTTATTAATGTAATGGAATCAATTGTGATTAGATTCGAGCTAGTTGAAAGCGGAATTTAGGGGGAAAAGCTATAATTGAAGAATAATTTGGACTTCAACGCTATAGGTAAGTGTTTGTTCTATCCTAGCTTGAGGGAATAGGATTATGTGCTATGTGATATGTGATCGAGTGCGGTGTATGGGCTGTGGTGACGAGCATCCATACACTAGCGTCTTGCATGACCGTGAGTCGTTGTTGATATTTGTTGTGAGACATTTTAAAGATAAATTGTTGAACCCTTGCCAGGTTGTGGAATTGTTATTGTTTTTCCCTTGCCGGGACTTGTTATGAAGCGAGATATTATTTGCCCTTGCCGGGACTTTGTTGTGATGAGTATTATATCCCTTGCCGGGACGGTTTATGATTATTGTTTTCATTCTCTGCCCTTAACTGTGATTGTTATTTGGGTGAGGTAGAGTGATAATGCATGAAGGGTGATGCTGTGCCTTGTTTTACTGTTATTGCACTAAGGTTAATGCCGTGCATTGTTAATGATTATGCACGAAGGATCATGCCGTGCCTTGTGATATTGATTATGCACGAAGGGTAATGACGTGCCTTGTTATTGAACCATGCACGAAGGATCATGCCATGCCATGGATGTGAGGATGAGAGTAAAAACACGAAGGGTGATGCCGTGCACTTTATTTGCTTATTTGGTGAGGATGAGAGTAAACGCACGAAGGGTGATGCCCTGCAACTATTTTCTATTCCTTAATTTGATATTTCCTGTTTTCCATTATACTTTGGTTTCCTTGTTGATTTAATAACTGTTGTTAACTGTTGAGTTCCTCTGTGATATTGCTTGTTGGGTTGTTACTTGATTATTTCTCGTTATCTTGTGGTGTACATATATATATATAGAACTGCACAGGTTTATGTGGGTGTCTGGTCCTAGGCTTGTCACTTCTTCGCCGGGATAGGCCAGGCACTTACCAGCACATGGGGTCGGATTGTGCTGATACTGCACTTCTGTGCGTTTTTGCACAGGTCCAGGTTTTGATCAAGAGCAGCAGTAGTCTCTTCCTCTTATTTATATTATTAGTTGTAGTCTCTTTGTTCCGAGACAAACAGATTATATTATTTTCTTTCAAACCTTTATGTGTAGTATTCAGTAGTAGTTCATGAGTTGGTGACTCCACGTCTTGGTAGAGAATTTCAGTATTGTTTTACCTTGAAACTGCTTAACTCTATTTTGATAAAGTCTTCCACACTCATTTAATTAAGGTTATGGTTTTGTTGATTAATTGAGTATGAAATATTACTAAAAACAGGATAGTGTGAATAAAGTGGCTTGCCTAGCTACCACGAGTAGGCGCCATCACGATCCCGATGTTGGGGGAAAATCCGGGTCGTGACACGGGCCCACATACTCGAAATGCGAAAATTGTTACATCAATACGATCCTTATATTGCCACGAGTCTATACATACCAAGTTCACAAAAATCGGAGTTCATTTGACCCCTCGAATCATGATTTTATAATTTCAATCTCAAGCCCTAATTTCATATGATTTGGCTATATTTTCATGGATTTCTAGGATGCTTGTCACACCTCCTTTTTCCGCACCCGCAAGGACGCAAGGTGTAAAAGAGAGTTTTTCCAATTAAAGGACAATCGAAACGGGATTTATTTATTTAGTTCAGAGTCGCCACTTGGAAAAATAATGGTGTCCCAAGTCACCGGTTTTAATCCCGAACCGAGGAAATTTATGACTTTGCGTTACAGTCTGCGAAATTAGAAACCTGGATAAGGAATTCTGTTAACCCGGGAGAAGGTGTTAGGCACTCCCGGATTCCATGGTTTTAGCACGGTCGCTCAACTGCCATTTTTGCTTTCATCTGATTTCTTTATATATTTTAACTAGGTGCTACTAATGTTCCGCTTTTCAATTTTAGAAGAATTGCGACGTCACGAAAACACATTTCGAGTCACACCGCAACCAGTACGCCTGTGACTTTAGTGTATTTCAGTTTCGTCGAGAGTAAGATTTGGGTCACATAAATGCGCACCCGTATTTAGGAAAATATTTTTATTAAAGTCGTGCCTAAAGAGTCTATCGTGTTTTCAACTTTTGGAAAAAACCGTGAGATTCACTAAACGGTCTTTCCAAATCTACGATTTTTCATAACAATTTATTTGAAGGCCCCGTGTGTTTTTGCTCTCTAACGAGATTCATCTCATTGTTTATTAAAGGCCATATTACGATTTTTCTATTAAAGAATTGTCTCTAAAGGCCTTAATTGTTTGTTATTTGCTTCAATTTGTATGTCACTAAGAGACTTTTATAATGTTTAAGCCTATTAGTGACGTACTGAGGCCTGTAGGACTGAATAATTTAAATTCCACATGCTCAATGTTTTAAGTGAAGATGTTCTGCCACATTACCGTTTTAACTTATTTGAAATCCAAGTTCGTATTTTAAAGGGTAGTTCATTATTGAGATACAAGTCTATTTGAGTAATCCAACAGATTTGTATTCTGAAGTTCATTAATCCTTATTTAGGGAATCATTCCTATGGTTACCGTATCAAACAGAACTAATTGACAAATGTATGTTAACAATTATTGAGAACAATTAATGACTACTGTTCAAACCTATTTCCCTGCTTAACACTTTGAAACATATTAAAACAAAATGCCAATTATATCTATATACCAAACGGCACTATGAAACAACCACAATCAATTTACATGCTTCAACTTCTTTTTACTAAAACATTATTAAAATAAACTATAGCCTTCCACTTCTATCTAATACATACAATTATTTGTAATCTAGTACTTAATAGTCCTCATTATACAGTTTTAAAGTGGGTCTAAACAGCATATAGAAATGGGAAAGAAGATGTTTGAATGCATTATTTTTTACAAAATATTAAGGAAATAACAGAAAAATGAAGTCTTCAGTATAACAACTCCAAACAGCATTCATTGCATTCCCATGAGCTTGAAATTTACAAGAATATGTACCTGGAGCCAACGAAACAGAACTTAGAGGAAAGAATCAGCAACAAAGGTATACAGCAAACAGCAGCACTCAGCAGCAATACGCAACTATAGCAGTAGCAATGTACAATTATAGCAGCAGTTTCAATAATGAACGATCACAGCAATGGGGCAACTTTAAACAAACCAAACAGCATCAACTTGACAGAGAAGACCCAGGAAAACACACACCTAATGTTTAAATCAAGACCCCGGAATAAACTTCAAGCCAACACAGCCAACTGCTATCCAATAATGTCGGATGAACCAAGAATGACACCAAACAATCCAAATAGACTAGCTTTAACTTCCAAAATACCTAACGAATACTTCAAGAACTTCAAAAGACCAATGTCCTATCAGGATATAACTCAAAGGACTCAAGTACTGACTAAAACAGTGAGCAAAAGAAGAAGCAGAGTCTTTTCTTCCTCCTTTTCTCTACTATGTATATCTTTTTCTTTCTTTGTCTAATATCTGTGTGTGTGTCTATCTGTATGTAAGTGTGGGAGTGTGAGTTTCTCTCAGTGTATCCAACTTGATGCTCTCAATTGTTCTCTCAATGTCTTTGTCTAAGGTCTGTCCGTCCATGTCTGTGTATCCCTCCTCTATCTATATAGTTTTTTTTTGAACTTCAGCTCCTAATCCTACCACCCTTAAACTAAACCCTTGCCCATTATATTCTCTGCTTAGCCCATGATATTCCCTAGCCTCCCTGACACTGGTTTTAATACTACAATATGTCTAAGTATGGGGCTATTATTAAATTGATAAGTATGGGCATTAGTGGGGAAACTCTGCTACACAACAGGTTCCACCAGCAGTCCTAATGTGCACTACACTCCTTCAGTTCTTAACTAACAACAACTATATCCAATTCACCACTTAATTAAAACAACAGTTCAGAAGAAAGGAAATCTCGATCCAACAGTGATTCACAATGTGATTTACAGTGTCAATCTCTGCCATAAAACTTTAATAAACAGACCTACGAAACTAATCGACAATATTCGTATAACTCACTTAAGGAACAACAATCAATCATTGACTTAGTGATTCGAAATGCTCAAGCAAACGAAACATGAAAAATGCAGAATTTACTACTTGACAGTATCGTTTACAGCTAATTCGTGTTTCTATATCGTAATCTACTCCGACATATAAATAAAACAAGAATGACCAAATAAAGGTCTTATGGGGTAGAAGCAGAACAGATTAAAATCAAACACAAACAGATAAAAACGAACAACTAAATTAATATAATGAACACAACAACAAAACAGAAGGAAAAGAATGAGAAATGGGATACCTCAAGAAATTGGACGGACTCGGCTCCAAAGACTTCGAGTTTGCACTCTTTTGAAGTAAACGGACTTTAATTGAAGTGTTTTTCCAACGAAAAACACTCCAATTAAGATCTATTGCCTTCAAATACCGTTGAGTCGACGAAATCCCTAATTTTTGGGTTTTTAGGGTTCTTGAGGCTCGACTTTAGGGCTTTAACATTTCTAGTAAGATTCGAGCTAAGCCGGGGTTAGTAGGGGTGTGAGGGAGGTGTGAGGAGTCACTTGTGTGAATTTGGGGTAGTTTGGGGTAGACGTTCAAGTTCCGGCGAACTTCGAGTGAATATTCGAGACGTTCGAGCTATATTCGAGACTAACTACTAACGGATCCATGTAGAGGGGTCTTGGGAGATTCTACGATGTAAATTTGGGAGCCATTAGCCTACCGGAACCGCCGTGAGGCGATTTCTAGTCGGCGGAGTGCGGCGGGGCACGGCGGCGTTACATGGGTCTCTAGGTTAACGGAGATGATGACATTGATCGTGGGTTTGGCTTGGGGGGGCTGGGTAGGAGATTCGTATTATATACGAGATAGGAAATTCAATCCTGATCGTTGGATCATTTACGATCAACGACCAGGATTGTTTTTCTTAAAGGAAACGACGTCGTGTAACGTTATTTTGAGACTGGGTCGGTCTTTGACTGGAACGGGTCGGGCTGTGAGGAGAAATGGCGACCGATGGATCGAAATGATCTAACGGCTTGGATATCTTGGCCTATTACGGCGTCGTTTGGGCGCATCCGGAGATGGCCTGAGCCGGATTTGGCTTGGGCCTGGGTTGTTCAATCTTCCTTGGGCCTGTATTCACACTTATTTCTAATTTTATTAACTAACTCTAATTAAACCAAAAACTACTTTAAACAAATCAATTTAAAGGGAATGAAATTACACCTATTAATTAACACTTGATGACAATTTATGCATTCAAATATAATCACATGATGATCGAGAAACGAGGTGCACACATTTTTTATTTGTGATTTCCTGACGATTAATTCCTATGTCCGATTTATTCTCATAAACGCGCACTTAATTTCCAAATATGCAATGCATATTTTTTTGTATTTTCTAGCTAAATAAACACACATACCAATGCTAACGCTCCGGAGAGATAGCACAAAATCCACAAAAAATCAAATGTAGCCCAAAGCTATTTTATTTTGAATCTTTTGGGAGTAATTTTCATGTAGGGCAAAAATCACGTGCTCACAGCTGCCCCTCATTGCGCGTAAACATGAAGGGTTTTCGTGCAAAGATAAGTGAGCGGATACGAGCGATTTTTGCCCGTTCAAGCACTCCGTATGAAGCATTTTTGGAAAAGTTTGACCGAACCTTTGCTTCAAAGGCCTCCTACATATCCTGGGCTGAACAGGAATCAGGTCAATGTAGTTCGGGAAGTTTTGGTAGCTGGGACTACCATGACTGCTGTGATCTTGCTGTTACTGCTGTTGCTGCTGTTGCCACTGCTTAACCGATCTCCTTATTACACCGTGCTAAACAAAAATAAGAAGCTAGACTAAGTTACAGTATTGCAAATTCTTATCTATCTTTTCCACTTGATCTTGTCATGTTCCTTGCCATCCTGCTGTTTCTTCGCATGCTTCTTCTCTTCTGACAATTGTTATTTCGGCCTATCTTGATTGCCGAACTCCGACCATTGGTCCCTTCTTTGTAATCTTCGAACTATTCTCCTTCGAAGTTTGAACCTATCTTTCTGATCCTTGTTGCCTTCCTTTTGATTATGAACTTGGATTCACGCTAGGGATTTCCGTTGCACTCAAACGCCTTCCTCAAACAAATTCAAAATAAATCGTCACTCCATTCTTCAGGCGGGCTCCCTGACTTCAACAACAACTTTAAAAATAAATCGCCACTCCATTCTTCAGGTGGGCTCCCTGACTTCAACTACAACTTTAAAATAAATCGCCACTCCATTCTTCAGGCGGGCTCCCTGACTTCAACAACAACTTTAAAAATAAATCGCCACTCCATTCTTCAGGCGGGCTCCCTGACTTCAACCACAACTTCAAAAATAAAAATAAATCGCCACTTCATTCTTCAGGCGGGCTCCCTGACTTCAACTATAACTTCAAAATAAAATCGCCACTCCATTCTTCAGCGGGCTCCCTGACTTCAACTACAACTTCAAAACTAAATCGCCACTCCATTCTTCAGGCGGGCTCCCCGACTTCAACTACAACTTCAAAATAAATCGCCACTCCATTCTTCAAGCGGGCTCCCCGACTTCAACTACAACTTCAAAATAAATCGCCACTCCATTCTTCAGAGGCGGGCTCCCCGACTTCAACTACAACTTCAAAATAAATCGCCACTCCATTCTTTAGGCGGGCTCCCGACTTCAACTACAACTTCAAAATAAATCGCCACTCCATTCTTCGGGCGGGCTCCCCGACTTCAACTACAACTTCAAAATAAATCGCCACTCCATTCTTCAGAGGCGGGCTCCCCGACTTCAACTTCAACTTTAAAATAAATCGCCACTCCATTCTTCAGGCGGGCTCCACGACTTCGACTACAACTTCAAAATAAATCGCCACTCCATTCTTCGAGCGGGCTCCCCGACTTCAACTTCAAATTTAAAATAAATCGCCACTCCATTCTTCGGGCGGGCTCCCGACTTCAACTTCAACTTTAAAATAAATCGCCACTCCATTCTTCGGGCGGGCTCCCCGACTTCAACTTCAACTCACTAATTTCATCCCATCCTTATCGCCTTCCTTTGCTTTCTGTACCGTTTTCTTCTTCCTGCATCGCCTCTTGGGCCACTCTTTTCTTTTGAATTACTTTGTTTTGGGGATTGCTTTCCCACTGGGTCGTGTTACTTTTCCTTTGGCTGCTGGAGATATCTTCGGAACCGTTTACTCACCTGCTGGGGATGATGCTGCTAGGGAAGTATTCTTTGCTTCCTCTTTTTCTATTTCCTTCACCCTTCGTTCTCTCTCGGACTCGCCGGGGGTTGAAATGTCATTAGCTGACGGGGGACCCCTTTTCCTTTTCCTTCTTCCCAGACCTCCTCCGGGACTCACGCTTTTGCTTCCTTGAAGAATTTATGGGATATAATGCTGCTGAGGGGAATCTTGGAGTTGGTGTTTCATTTTCCAACGACTGCTGGGGATGATACCAGGCTCAAAGATCACCCCTCGTGTTGTCTGGCCTCTCTCAACACTATTCTGCTCGAAACGGGCATTTCTCGAAATCTCGTGTTGTTTTCTATCCTTATCCACCAGGTGTTTTGCTTTCAAGAAATCTTTTGCAATTGGAGAAAATTTTCTGCCCAAGTTTGATGACCTTCTACGTGGCATGCTTTTCCGCCGACGAACCCTCTTTTCCTTCTTTAAATCAAAGAAAAATTGTTAGTCTCAAAACGCAGTGAGTGGTCGTGCCACTCTTGTTGGGGGCCATTTTCCTCTTCTCTTTCAGCTGCTCGGCCTCCCTCGAACTTTTGGGGACGACGTTGACACTTGCTGGGGATGATGCTCTTTCCACAGATGGTCTCTCATCTCTCCTTTTATTCCAACCTTCGGTCTGGTCCGACCCTTTTAGTTGATGATCTGTTGTGAGAAATCATCTTCTGGATGTGTAATATGTGTCCATCTTACTCCATAATTCCCGTGAACCTTTGAATCAACCTGTCGTTCCAACCTTAATATCGGAACGAACTTTGCCTTATTGCCTCGTTCCACGCCTATTCATCTTCATTGTACCGCTTTGGGAGACTTGATAGTAAGCTTTGAAAAGTCAATTTTCGAAAACAAAAGAAAAGAAAAATGATAGATAAAGACTGCTGACCGCGAATGACAAAAGAAAGGGAAAACTTTTCTGAACTCAAAACTGGGAAAAACTTATCTGACTGTGTAACTGATCCAATGGTTATGCCTCGCCTTTGAGATTAATCTACCCAGTCTATTTATGTCAATCACTTTCTGATGGCCGCGTTTTGCCAGAAGCAAACGAATGTCCCAACCTTGTCTCATGCAGACACCTTGTAACTATCTTTCCTTGTCACCTCATAGTGCCCTTCAAAGGGTTTTCACTAATGAGATTCTCTCGTTTCTCTCGATCTCCCGTCGCCTTAGGGTGCCTGTAAAAGTTTTCACCGCAAGACTCTCTCATTTTATTTCTCTCAACTTTCTTCGCCTTAAGGTGCCCACGAGGGTTTTCACCGTTAAGACTCTCTCATTTCGCTTTCTTTCCATGCGGTGGGTTGGGGTATTATCCATGGAATTTCCTCTAAAGGGGCTATCCCTTTTCAGCTTGTGAGTCCTAGATTCAGTCGCGGATTGAAGTGTCATTCGTAGTTTCATTCGCATGACTTGGCATTTATCAAATACTGATCGAGAGGTCTTTTTGGTTCTTAATGTGGTTTCCGTGCGTGAGGCTAAAGAAAAGGGGTTTAACCTCAACGGTTAGCTCATTACAACTTTCGGAATCCACACTATCTTTCAAACGAAGCAATGACTTCTGCCCCAGTTTTGTTGCTTGGGGAACCTTTGATTTTTTATTTTATTATGACCGAGCCGTGTGGCGCCTACGTATCCTTCTTGAGGAATCAGGTCGAACGTAGTTCACTTTTTCTTGTGTCTTTTCTTCGTTTCTTTTTCTATTTTGTTACACATCTTCCTTGATGATTCCGAAAGAGGGTATATGAAAGAATAATTAAGGCTCAAAGAGGAAAACAAGGGTTAAAGTGTTTGGGTAGTAGAAAAATTGCCTCTGTCATTTCATTCTCCGAAAAATGCCAAATACACACAAACGAAACCAAACGTCGACATGTACATTAAAGAATTACACATAATATCTCTTGACTGCATCGAAATTGATAGCCATATCAGTGCACCTTCCTTCAATATCAGTTAGACATAGAGCGCCGTTGGATAATACTCTCGTCACAACAAATGATCCCTGCCAAGTTGGAGCAAACTTGCCTTTTGCTTCGGCTTGATGTGGTAGAACTCTCTTCAGCACATGTTGTCCCACTTCAAATTTCCTGGGATGTACCTTCTTGTTATATGCTCTCGCCATTCTCTTTTGATACAATTGGCCATGACATACTGCTGTCAATCTCTTTTCATCGATCAAGCTCAATTGCTCTAATCGGGTTTTGACCCACTCATCGTCGTCAATCTCGGCTTCAGCGACAATTCGGAGGGATGGAATTTCAACTTCTGCGGGTATTACTGCTTCAGTCCCGTACACCAACAAGTAAGGAGTTGCACCTACCGAAGTCCGTACGGTAGTGCGATAACCCAACAGTGCGAATGGTAATTTTTCATGCCATTGCCTAGACCCTTCTACCATCTTCCTCAATATCTTCTTTATATTCTTGTTTGCCGCCTCAACCGCACCATTTGCTTTGGGACGATATGGTGTGGAATTTCGGTGTGTAATCTTGAACTGTTGGCAGACCTCTTTCATTAATCCGCTGTTAAGATTGGCACCGTTATCTGTGATGATTATCTTTGGAATTCCAAACCTACAGATGATGTGGGAATGTACGAAGTCCACCACCGCCTTCTTGGTCACTGATTTGAAGGTTTTGGCCTCCACCCACTTGGTAAAATAATCGATCTTTACCAGAATGAACCTATGACCATTGGAAGCCGCAGGCTCTATAGGTCTAATAACATCCATACCCCATGCAACAAATGGCCATGGTGCTGACATTGTATGTAATTCAGTCGGTGGAGAATGAATCAAATCTCCGTGTATCCGACACTGATGGCATCTTCGCACGAAACTTATACAATCACGCTCCATAGTGAGCCAGGTAATATCCTGCTCGAAGAATCTTCTTTGCCAATACATACCCGCTCATGTGTGGCCCACAAACTCCGGAGTGTATATCTGTCATCACTGTTGTGGCTTGACTTGCATCTACACATCTCAACAATCCCAAATCTGGGGTTCTTTTGTACAACACCCCTCCACTAAGGAAAAATCCGTTCTCCAGTCGCCGAATGGCTCTCTTTTGATCTCCAGTTGCTTGCTCTGGGTATATTCCTAACCTGAGGTACTCTTTGACATCATGAAACCATGGCTCACCATCCATCTCTTCTTCTATCATATTACAATAAGCATGTTGATTCCGAACATGAATATGTAACGGATCGACACGAACCTTGTCCGGGTGATGTAGCATTGACGCTAAAGTAGCTAGAGCGTCGGCAACCTCATTATGCATCCTTGGGATGTGCCTGAATTCTACTAATCGAAAGCGCTTGGTCAGATCATGCAAACACTGACGATACGAGATAAGCTTTAAATCTCTGGTTTCCCATTCTCCCTGAATCTGATGTACCAGAAGGTCCGAGTCCCCCAAGACCAAGACGTCCTGTACATCCATGTCCACCGCTAATCGCAACCCCAAGATACATGCCTCGTACTCAGCCATATTATTGGTACAATGAAAACGCAGTTGAGCAGTAACAGGATAATGATGTCCTGTTTCAGAGATGAGCACAGCCCCTACTCCGACTCCTTTTGCGTTTGCCGCTCCGTCGAAGAAAAGCTTCCACCCTGGATCCTCGGTTAATTCCAACCCATCAATTTGCAATACTTCTTCGTCCGGAAAATACGTCCTCAAAGGTTCGTATCCGTCATCGACAGGATTCTCAGCTAAGTGATCGGCTAGGGCTTGAGCTTTCATAGCCGTCCTTGTCACATATATGATGTCGAACTCTGTAAGTAATATTTGCCATTTTGCTAACCTCCCTGTAGGCATAGGTTTCTGGAAAATATACTTCAACGGATCCAAGCGCGAAATGAGGTAAGTGGTGTAAGAAGACAAATAATGTTTCAGCTTTTGGGCTACCCAGGTCAAGGCACAACATGTCTTTTCCAAATGAGTGTACTTAACCTCGTGGACCGTGAACTTCTTACCGACGTAGTAAATGGCCCGTTCCTTTCTGCCAGTAAGATCGTGCTGCCCCAGCACGCAGCCAAACGAATTCTCCAAGACCGTTAGATAGAGAATCAGGGGTCTACCCGGTTCAGGCGGAACTAGTACGGGTGGGTTTGACAGATACCCTTTGATTTGGTCAAATGCTTCCTGACATTCTGTCGTCCATTCTATCGCAGCGTCTTTCTTCAACAGATGGAATATGGGTTCACAGGTTGCTGTAAGCTGAGCAATAAACCTATTGATGTAATTTAACCTTCCCAACAGACTCATTACCTCTGTTTTATTCTTCGGCGGGGTAGCTCCTGAATGGACTTGATTTTGGATGGGTCCAACTCAATGCCCCGTCGGCTGACGATGAATCCTAGCAACTTTCCCGATGGAACTCCGAATGCGCATTTGGCCGGATTGAGCTTGATATCATATCTTCGAAGTCTTTGAAAGAACTTCCTGAGGTCGGCAACGTGGTCTTCTTGACGTCTAGATTTTATGATCACATCATCCACGTACACTTCAATTTCCTTGTGTATCATGTCATGGAATACCGTAGTCATCGCCCTCATGTATGTTGCCCCTGCGTTCTTCAAACCGAACGGCATCACCCGGTAGCAATAAGTCCCCCATGGTGTGATAAAAGCCGTCTTTTCTGCGTCCTCTTCATCCATCAAGATCTGATGATATCCCGCATAACAGTCCACAAAGGATCCGATTTCACGTCCGGCGCAATTATCAATCAGGATATGGATATTAGGAAGCGGGAAATTATCCTTAGGACTCGCCTTGTTGAGATTGCGGTAGTCCACACATACTCTGATCTTTCCATCTTTCTTTGGCACCGGTACTACGTTAGCCAACCATTCAGGGTATCGAGTGACACGAATGACTTTCGCCTGCAACTGCTTGGTCACTTCCTCCTTGATCTTTACACTCATCTCCGTCTTGAATTTCCGTAGTTTTTGCTTGACGGGAGGATATGCCGGATCAGTGGGTAATTTATGAACCACTAGATCAGTGCTGAGTCCTGGCATGTCGTCGTACGACCATGCGAAAATATCTTTAAACTCCATGAGTATTTTGATCAATTCCTCCCTCAGGTTGGGTTCAATATGGATACTTATTCTGGTTTCTTTGACGTCATATGTGTTCCCCAGATTAACAGCATCAGTATCATTTAAATTTGGTTTGGGTTTTTCCTCGAAGTGACTTAATTCTTCATCGATTTCTTCTACGGCTTCATCATCGCCGTATTCCGATTCACTCTCGTCACTTCTTATTTCATGCGTTATTATTTCCAAACCCGATTGACTTTCTAGACCGGGTTGATTAATCTTTAAGCACGCCATATCATTAAGATCAGTTGAAAGAAAGCTGTTTCAGAAAAGTAAAAAGAAGGAAAATAAACAAAATTAGACACGAAGGGAACAAAATTTCATTAATGGGAACAGTACAAGGAAAAATAAGCTTGCAAACTCAAATGAAAATGAACTAAAACAAACGGATTTTACTCCGAGGACAACCCCAACACAAAATTTCGAAAGAAAACAATCGAAAACAAACTACCAAAACTCCTTCCGGACAGGGAGAGGAGTAGCCTTCCAATTATTCAATTTTGCTTTCGATCCCACAAACTGTATCTCGGCATGGCTGGATCCTTCGCCATCCTCTAGCATGCATACATCTGCGAATAGGTCCTCGAATTTTCTTAAGAACTCTTCGTCTGGCCTAACCATAGGACTGGGAACCTTTGTCGTCGGATGTCTTCTTATTCCGGACCTGACAAAAGATCGGGAAAGGCGCGGAACCGGCTTCGGGAGCACCCATGTCTTCTGCTTACTCCTCTTGGCTCGCCGGATGTCCTCCGATGTTGGCTTGAATCCCAAGCCGAAGGTTCCTAAGTTTTCGACCACTGATACCGGTTGTATAATTCCTTGCAGAGATGCACCTAGACCTTTGCCGGGTATGAAACCATGTCTCAACATTTCATGAGCCACCATGACGTCCGCAGTAATTATTCCGTCATTGGGAATGCATTCCCCTTCTGGAACTCGGTTGGCGGATACCACATCGCAGATATGGTATACCCATGGCCCGACATCTTCTTCTGTCTCAACAAAGGGGACGATGGTGCCTGGTTGTAGATCATTCTCTCCATGGACGACGATCTCCTATTGGTCCCACTCAAACTTGACGAGTTGGTGTAGGCTGGATGGAACCGCTCTTGCGGCATGGATCCACGGTCGCCCTATCAGAAGGTTATATGACACTACCATGTCCAGCACCTGGAATTCCATGGTGAACTCCACTGGTCCGATTGTCAAGATTAACACTATGTCCCCGGCCGACGCCTTGCCTCCTCCGTCAAACCCTCGAACACATATGCTGTTCTTGCGTATCCTGTCGATGTCCACTTTCAAATTGTTTAGTGTGGAGAGAGGACAGATGTTAGCACTGGACCCGTTATCGACAAGGACTTTGGTAACCACCGCCTCCTCACACTTTACCGTAAGATATAAAGCCTTGTTGTGCTCGGTGCCTTCCTCGGGCAATTCATCATTGGTGAAAGTGATCCGATTCGCTTCGAAGATCCTATTGGTGATCTTCTCCAAATGACTTACCGAGATTTTATCAGGTATGTGGGCCTCATTTAGAACTTTCATCAAAGTTTGCCGATGTTCTTCAGAATGTATCAGCAAGGACAGCAATGAGATTTGCGCAGGAGTCTTCTTCAGCTGTTCTAGGACAGAATAATCATGCATCTTCATCTTTTTTAGGAATTCCTCTGCCTCTTCGTCAGTTACCGGCTTTTTCAGTGTTGCCGGAGTGGTCTTCCTCAATTCTGCAGGGGCAAAACATCTCCCTGAACGGGTCAGCCCTTGCGCTTCGCATACTTCTTCTTTAACTTCTTTTCCTTTGTAGGTTGTCGTGACCCGATCATAATTCCATGGAATAGCTTTGCTATCAGCTATTGGCAACTGTATTACTGCCTTGATGATGAAAGGATCCACTCGAACACCCGCTACAGTTAAAACGGGTCTGGTTGCTGCCCCTGATACAACTATTTTTTCTCCCTCTGGCCTCATGGGCGCTTTTTTCACACTTCCCTTTTCTGCTTCCAATCCCCCTTGTACGTCCTTCTTGTAGATGAGTGACTCATCAAGGCTTGGCCCCTTTTTCATTCTTACCCCACTAGACTTAATCATCATTATAGTCTGAGAGGTTTTCTCCTTTCCCTCTTCTACCCGTACCAACTCGATCATGTTGGTCTCATGATGAGTTGGAAGTGGATTTTGGTTGATGTTGGGCTCCGCCGGAGTCTGGACCTCAATTCGGCGAGTGTCGATGAGTTCCTGGATGGCTGTTTTCAACCGCCAACACTTTTCTGTGTCGTGCCCCGGACATCCTGAGCAGTATGCACAATTTATTGAATGATCCAGATTCTTTGGAAGAGGGTTTGGTAGCTTAGCCTCGACCGGATTTAGCAACCCTACTTGCTTCAAACGGTGGAACAAATTGGTGTAAGACTCTCCCAAGGGAGTAAAAGTTTTTGGCCTTGGCGTCCTGTCGCTCTTGAATGCTTGGTTCGGACGAAAACCCGCGCCCGTGGGATTTCTATACGCTCTTGGGGGTGGATAATTATTTTGCGGGTTTGGTGCATGCCATGGTGCATGGACGGGAGGTGTGGCATATGACTGGGCGTGATGGACAGTAAAATGGGGATCGGGTGCTGGATAGTAGTGTTGCGGGTGGTTATATGGATTGTGGAAGTAATTTTGGTGGTGAGGTTGTGGCGGGTTATACTGGGGTGCGGGGCCTCTGTTTCTGAACCATGTTCTGGACTCGACTGTCGTGACTTCTTCTCTCCTCTTTTTCCCAAGCACTCCTCCGGTACCACTTTAAATAGCTTGAGTGGTGGCTTTCAACGCTGAATAGCTCATGATCTTATTGGCTTTCAAGCCTTCCTCGATCATAGCCCCCATCTTTATCACCTCAGTGAATGACTTACCCACGGACGTCACCAGATGTCCGAAATAGGTTGGCTCTAGTGTCTGCAAGAAGTAATCCACCATCTCGTTCTCTCTCATAGGCGGATCTACCCTTGCTGCCTGTTCCCTCCAGCGGAAACCAAATTCTCTGAAACTTTCGGCGGGTTTCTTCTCTAACTTTAGCAGGGATAAGCGGTCTGGGACTATTTCAAGATTGTACTGGAACTGGCCAATGAATGTTGATCCAAATCATCCCATGTAAACCATCTGCTGGGATCCTGCCTAGTGTACCACTCTAGTGCAGGATCCCCCCAAACTCTGACCGAAGTAAGCTATCAGAATCTCGTCTCGTCCTCCGGCTCCTCGCATTTTACTACAAAACACTCGAAGATGGGCTACTGGATCACCATGCCCCTTGTATAGGTCAAACTTGGGCATTTTGAACCCGGCTGGCAACTGGACATCTGGGAATGGACACAGGTCCTTGTAAGCGACACTGACCTGGTTGCCCAAACCGTGCATATTCCTGAAGGACTGCTCCAGGCTTTTAACTTTTCTAATAACTTCCTCATGTTCCAAACTTTGGAAGTGCTTTTCCGGTTCTACCGGGTTATCCTAGTGAGGGGTGTGTGGATGCGGTTCAAGAGCCCTAAAGGTAGGCTCAGGAGGATAGTAAGAATTGTCATGGATTTGAACATGCGGCTCACCGGAAGACTTTTGTAGGGTAGCAGGTGGGGGCGCCACAAAAACAGGGGTGACCGGAGGAGGATTTTGTTTGGCTGGTGGAATTTGGGTGGCATAAGGGTTTTCCCCTTGATAGTATGGAGAGTAGGGCGCTTGTCGAAGGATCAAGGGGTGGGTGTTCTGGAGCTGATGCGAGAGTAGGGAGGTTTGGTGAGGACTGTCCCCTAGCCCAGGCTAGGTGCATCTCTGTTATCTGCTGTCTCAACCGATCTATCTCTTCTTTCATGATCTGTATCTCCGATTTCTCTTCCTCGAGACTTTTATCGGAACTAGACATGCTTGCTGGAATTGGCCCTCTAGATCTGGTACGGTAGTGGTGGCTGGCCAGTATATTCTGTCAAACCAACTGCTAAACTTTTCTGGGATGCAACAAACTTGTTAGCTTACCGAGTTTAACAGATATGTTATAGCACGTTGGATGCAATGCACCTAACCAAATGACCCTTTCTATATGTACTCATCACATGCGTCATTCCAGCTTCTTTTCTTCTCTTTTTTTTCTTTTTTTTTCCCTGTTTCAATTATCCTTGAAAACCTTATTGTTATTAACCTTCATGTTCTTTTCCTTTCTTTCTAGTGGTGGTCGAATCTTATGTGGATTGCCTACGTATCACGTCCCCGCGTGAATCAGACCGAGCGTAGTTCTAGTAACAAAATTGTGGCGAAATTCTGGAATTCTTATATCAAAACTCTTACGGTTACAAAACATGTCTTACAACAATCAACAGAATAAGAGAAATGCTTGACTCGAGAATAAAATGCCAGCCGATTTGATTCAAAATTTCGAAAATACTTTTTTAATCAAAAGTCTAATACTCTTAAATTCCTAGGGGCCCGCGAGGCATCATTCGGCCTTGCCGCGGGCCTTGGTGTGAGGTCCTTGTGTAGTCCCCTTAACTATCTCATGATCTGGTGAACATAGCCCATAACTGAAGCAAAAAGGGCGGTGCGGGGCATTTGTTCACAAGCTAAGCACTTCATGGTGACATAATGCCCGATTTCTCCAATTCTGTCCTTGATCATGTCCCTTTCTCCGAGTAGCCGTTCTATCTGTTGGTTTTTCACCCACAATCTTCGAGCATTGTTGGTGACTTGGTCTAAGAGCCTATCCACTTGTTCTTGCAGTCGGGCCATCAAATCGTGGCAACGGTCGAGGTCTGCTCTGGCATCTCGGGCTTGCTTGAAAACCCGCTCCCTAAGGATAACATTTGCTTCCCTTAGACTAGCGATGATCTCAGTGTAATCTTCTTCCACCCATTGTAGGTGGAGTGCCTGTTGATGTGCCTCCTTTCTCCAGCTGGCACGGATCCTCGCTATTTGGGTCTTCGACTCTTCCAATTCTCTTTGGACATCGGCAACTTGGTTTTTCAAACCTTTTATCAATTTTTCATCTGATCGACTCCTCAACTGTCTGTCAGCATCCCTTTTCATTTGCTGGATTTGAGCTCTCAAAAAGTCATTTTCTTGTGCCAACTTCTTTTTATCTCCTTCGTCGGCGGCAGCTTGCATATCTTTTTCAAATTGGAGATCTTGGACCCGTTGCTCTATCTTGCCAATCCTTGTTCTGTAAACCTCTTTCTTAGCTAACCAGTCCCATTGTTCTTGTGACGCTTCAGCAAATTCCCTGAGGTGAGGTCTTTTGGCTGGTCTTTCACCCGATGTTTCTCCTTTGTACCAAGTAAGATATCTGGGTACAACCTCTCCTCTAGCTCGATCCTGCACACAAGTGTTTGCCTCCAGATATTGGCATTTGCTCCAGATCTGGCGGACCCTTGCTTCTGGGAATTAACCATCGGGACCAATTTCAATAACCTGGGTACTCAAGTCTTTGTCTTTGGGTACTATCTAGCACCTCCCAAGCTGTCTCAAAACCCGATGGGGCACATAAGGTTGAATGTTCTTAAGTCCCATTAAGAGAAAGTGGGACCTAGCCGCTGGCATGTACACGATTCTGTCTATCTGTAACCAACCCAACGTCCATTGTATTTGACTTGCGCTAAGGGCCTGAAAGTATGCCCTCCATGCCAATGTTCCTTCAGGCAAGACGGTCCTATCAATCCTTGTATAGAATTCGCTTATGCAAGTTTTCTCAACCAACCCATATCTCAAGAATTGGGTGCGGCGACACAGGTGCTCGGTCATCCATATCTGTAGCAGTAAATTACAGCCTTCGAAAAAATCTCCTCCGGCTTTGCAGGCTGTGAGAGCTCGATATATGTCCGATAGTATCATGGGAGCAAGAGTACTTTCGCTTTGGTCAAGCAAAGCACTGACGACTCCGTCTACCTTTATATCAATATTCCCGTCTTTTCTCGGGAATACCACGAGTCCTAAGAAGGCTATCATGAAGGCAATTCGTCTGTGCTCCTCCCATTTCTGGCGATTACCCTTGCTGCATAATTTGTTCTCCGGCTTGTCAAAACCTCCCACATGACCGTACCTTTGATAGATGAAGCTTAAAGTACAAAACCCTTGTGCTAGATCTGGGTTACGTACCGTTCTGGCTGTCTTCAGTGAGTCTAAAAACTGGTGTATGGCGACAACCCTGGGGGCGATTAGATATTGATGCCCCAATGGTATATCAGTGTTTCCAATGTATCCGGTCATCTCCTCCACAGTTGGGGTGAGCTCAAAGTCCGAGAAGTGAAAGACATTGTGCGCGGAGTCCCAATATGTGACCAATGCTCTTATGATGTCCCCTCGAGGCTTTATTTGAAGCAGACCTGTGAGACCTTTCAAATATTTCTTAACTTCGTCCTGCCCTTCTTCGCCTAAATCATCCCACCATAGTCGTATTTGTACCGGGATTTTAGTCATGAGTGAAAAGGGTTCATTTCGAATCGTGCTCATCCTGCACATTTATTTAAAGAAGGAGATCATTTTGGCTGGCAATGATTGGACTATTTTTCAAAATTTTAAATTTTGGTATTTTTTGAAAAAGGCAGGTTGGACCCGACGGGGGTTGCCTACGTATCTCACATCCGGTGAGAATCAAACCCGCGTAGTTCGGTCCGTCAAAACAAGCTATTTTTCTTTTATTGACCGACAAAGAAAACACATTTTGTTAAGAAAACCATTTTGTTGGCAAAGTCAACCTTCCGTCGTCTTTTATTAGCAAACTAAACTATTGATTTGTTGGTAAAACACATTTTTGTAATTTCTGAAAAAATATCTATTTCCCCATACTGTTTCCTTTTGTTTTTCATTTTTTTTTTCAGTATTTAAAAGCCGGTCAGCATGCAATTCCGACTAAATGCTTAAAACAAACATGGTATAGCAGGATGGTCTTTTCATTTCAGGTTGCCTGTCCTAGACGGACCCAACCCCTGTGTTGAGTCCCCTAAGTCAAATGCAACATGATGCAAATAAGCGTTACCTACTAGGGATCCGGTATGCAGTTATGTTATTCTAAGTTCGAAACCTCGGTACATGATCTAGACTATGTACCCAAGCGGACAACTCGGGCTGAGGAGGGAGCTCCTTTCCGGGAACCAAAAGGTCAGCCGGCTTAGAAACTTTCCGAGCCTCTTTATTATTTCGGGGTATGACACTAACAGAATAGGGAGTCTCAACCAGTGAGCACATCCCCGGGGGTGAGAAGTGAAGGGTTTTCGGCATAGTTTATATACACAGTTCACGTAATATCAAAGCGGTAAACATGTAGCACATTAATCAATTCAGATAGTATCGAAGCGGTAAACATGTAGCACATTGATCAAAGCATATAATTAAATCAGATAATATCAAAAACAGCAATTTAATCGAGCTCGAATTCTTAAACCAAGAACCGATGTTTTGGGTTTATTAACCCCAGTAGAGTCGGTAGAGCTGTCACACCTCCTTTTTCCGCACCCGCGAGGACGCAAGGTGTAAAAGAGAGTTTTTCCAATTAAAGGACAATCGAAATGGGATTTATTTATTTAGTTCAGAGTCGCCACTTAGAAAAATAATGGTGTCCCAAGTCACCGATTTTAATCCCGAACCGAGGAAATTTATGACTTTGCGTTACAGTCTGCGAAATTAGAAACCTGGATAAGGAATTCTGTTAACCCGGGAGAAGGTGTTAGGCATTCCTAGGTTCCGTGGTTTTAGCACGATCGCTCAACTGCCATTTTTGCTTTCATCTGATTTCTTTATATATTTTAACTAGGTGCTACTAATGTTCCGCTTTTCAATTTTAGAAGAATTGCGACGTCACGAAAACACATTTCGAGTCACACCGCAACCAGTACGCCTGTGACTTTAGTGTATTTCAGTTTCGCCGAGAGTAAGATTTGGGTCACATAAATGCGCACCCGTATTTAGGAAAATATTTTTATTAAAGTCATGCCTAAAGAGTCTATCGTGTTGTCAACTTTGGGAAAAAACCGTGAGATTCACTAAACGGTCCTTCCAAATCTACGATTTTTCATAACAATTTATTTGAAGGCCCCGTGTGTTTTTGCTCTCTAACGAGATTCATCTCATTGTTTATTAAAGGCCATATTACGGTTTTTCTATTAAAGAATTGTCTCTAAAGGCCTTAATTGTTTGTTATTTGCTTCAATTTGTATGTCACTAAGAGACTTTTATAATGTTTAAGCCTATTAGTGACGTACTGAGGCCTGTAGGACTGAATAATTTAAATTCCACATGCTCAATGTTTTAAGTGAGGATGTTCTGCCACATTGCCGTTTTAACTGATTTGAAATCCAAGTTCGTATTTTAAAGGGTAGTTCATTATTGAGATACAAGTCTGTTTGAGTAATCCAACAGATTTGTATTCTGAAGTTCATTAATCCTTATTTAGGGAATCATTCCTATGGTTACCGTATCAAACAGAACTAATTGACAAATGTATGTTAACAATTATTGAGAACAATTAATGACTATTGTTCAAACCTATTTCCCTGCTTAACACTTTGAAACATATTAAAACAAAATGCCAACTATATCTATATACCAAACGGCACTATGAAACAGCCACAATCAATTTACATGCTTCAACTTCTTTTTACTAAAATATTATTAAAATAAACTATAGCCTTCCACTTCTATCTAATACATACAATTATTTGTAATCTAGTACTTAATAGTCCTCATTATACAGTTTTAAAGTGGGTCTAAACAGCATATAGAAACGGGAAAGAAGATGTTTGAATGCATTATTTTTTACAAAATATTAAGGAAATAACAGAAAAATGAAGTCTTCAGTATAACAACTCCAAACAGCATTCATTGCATTCCCATGAGCTTGAAATTTACAAGAATATGTACCTGGAGCCAACGAAACAGAACTTAGAGGAAAGAATCAGCAACAAAGGTATACAGCAAACAGCAGCACTCAGCAGCAATATCAACTATAGTAGTAGCAATGTACAACTATAGCAGCAGTTTCAATAATGAACGATCACAGCAATGGGGCAACTTTAAACAAACCAAACAGCATCAATTTGACAGAGAAGACCCAGGAAAACACACACTTAATGTTTAAATCAAGACCCCGGAATAAACTTCAAACCAACTCAGCCAACTGCTATCCAATAATGTCGGATGAACCAAGAATGACACCAAACAATCCAAATAGACTAGCTTTAACTTCCAAAATACCTAACGAATACTTCAAGAACTTCAAAAGACCAATGTCCTATCAGGATATAGCTCAAAGGACTCATGTACTGACTGAAACAGTGAGCAAAAGAAGAAGCAGAGTCTTTTCTTCCTCCTTTTCTCTACTATGTATATCTTTTTCTTTCTTTGTCTAATATCTGTGTGTGTGTCTATCTGTATGTAAGTGTGGGAGTTGAGTTTCTCTCAGTGTATCCAACTTGATGCTTTCAATTTTTCTCTCAATGTCTCTGTCTAAGGTCTGTCCGTCCATGTCTGTGTATCCCTCCTCTATCTATATAGCGTTTTTTTGAACTTCAGCTCCTAATCCTGCCACCCTTAAACTAAACCCTTACCCATTAAATTCTCTGCTAGCCCATGATATTCCCTAGCCTCCCTGACACTGGTTTTAACACTACAATATGTCTAAGTATGGGGCTATTATTAAATTGATAAGTATGGGCATTAGTGGGGAAACTCTACTACACAGCAGGTTCCACCAGCAGTCCTAATGTGCACTACACTCCTTCAGTTCTTAACTAACAACAACTATATTCAATTCACCACTTAATTAAAACAACAGTTCAGAAGAAAGGAAATCTCGATCCAACAGTGATTCACAATGTGATTTGCAGTGTCCATTTCGGCCATAAAACTCCAATAAACAGACCTACGAAACTAATCGACAATATTCGTATAACTCATATAAGCAACAATAATCAATCATTGACTCAGTGATTCGAAATGCTCAGGCAAACGAAACATGAAAAATGCAGAATTTACTACTTGACAGTATCGTTTACAGCTAATTCGTGTTTCTATATCGTAATCTACTCTGACATATAAATAAAATAAGAATGACCAAATAAAGGTCTTATGGGGTAGAAGCAGAACAGATTAAAATCAAACACAAACAGATAAAAACGAACAACTAAGTTAATATAATGAACACAACAACAAAACAGAAGGAAAAGAATGAGAAATGGGATACCTCAAGAAATTGGACGGACTCGGCTCCAAAGACTTTGAGTTTGCACTCTTTTGAAGTAAACGGACTTTAATTGAAGTGTTTTTCCAACGAAAAACACTCCAATTAAGGTCTATTGCCTTCAAATACCGTTGACTCGACGAAATCCCTAATTTTTGGGTTTTTAGGGTTCTTGAGGCTCGACTTTAGGGCTTTAACATTTCTAGTAAGATTCGAGCTAAGCCGGGGTTAGTAGGGGTGTGAGGGAGGTGTGAGGAGTCACTGGTGTGAATTTGGGGTAGTTTGGGGTAGACGTTCAAGTTCCGGCGAACTTCGAACGAATATTCGAGACGTTCGAGCTATATTCAAGACTAACTACTAACGGATCCATGTAGAGGGGGCTTGGGAGATTCTACGGTGTAAATTTGGGAGCCATTGGCCTACCGGAACCGCCGTGAGGCGATTTCCGGTCGGCGGAGTGCGGCGGGGCACGGCGGCGTTACATGGGTCTCTAGGTTAACGGAGATGATGACATTGATCGTGGGTTTGGCTTGGGGGGGCTGGGTAGGAGATTCATATTATATACGAGATAGGAAATTCAATCCTGATCGTTGGATCATTTACGATCAACGACCAGGATCGTTTTTCTTAAAGGAAACGACGTCGTGTAACTTTATTATGAGACTGGGTCGGTCTTTGACTGGGAACGGGTCGGGCTGTGAGGAGAAATGGCGACCGATGGATCGAAATGATCCAACGGCTTGGATATCTTGGCCTGTTACGGCATCGTTTGGGCGCATCCGGAGAGGGCCTGAGCCGGATTTGGCTTGGGCCTGGGTTGTTCAATCTTCCTTGGGCCTGTTTTCACACGTATTTCTAATTTTATTAACTAACTCTAATTAAACCAAAAACTACTTTAAACAAATCAATTTAAAGGGAATGAAATTACACCTATTAATTAACACTTGATGATTAACACAATTTATGCATTCAAATAGAATCACATGATGATCGAGAAACGAGGTGCACACATTTTTTTTTGTGATTTTCTGACGATTAATTCCTATGTCCGATTTATTCTCATAAACGCGCACTTAATTCCCAAATATGCAATGCATATTTTTTTGTATTTTCTAGCTAAATAAACACACATACCAATGCTAACGCTCCGGAGAGATAGCACAAAATCCACAAAAAATCAAATGTAGCCCAAAGTTATTTTATTTTAAATCTTTTGGGAGTAATTTTCATGTAGGGCAAAAATCACGTGCTCACAATGCTTATTCAATAAAATCATGTATTTAACTCACAAAACTTACCTCCAATTGATCTTAGTTGAAACTCCCTTCAATCCTCGTCCAAAAGCTCCCCAAATTGACTTAAAATGGTGGAGAAATGACCATTTTCAGGACTTAAAGTATCTGCCCAGGCCCATTTTTCGCTTATGTGGACAATTTTCCGCTTATGCGGATATTTTTTGCATATGCGGGACCGCATTTGCGGTTCTATTTCCGTTTTGCTGCCCCGCATCCACGGTGAAATTCCGCTTATGCGGTTCTGACAGCAACCAGATTCCCCTGACACGAAAATGAGCATAACTCTCTCATACAATGTCCAAATTCGACGATTCTTTTTGCTATGGTTCCGAAACTTCGATACGGATCTAATGGTTCCAAAAAGACTAAATTTGGAGCTCATTTGCTTAATATGGTACTCATTAATGTTCAAAGAAAGAACGTTGAAACATCAAATAAGGGCGTGATCACAACGCGAAACACACCCGAGGCCCCCGGGGCCCCGACCAATAACACCAACCAGTCCCAAAACATATTACAAACTTGATCTAGGCCTCAAATCACATCAAACAATGCTAAAATCGTGAATCAACCTCCAATCCAAAGTTTATGAACTTTAGAATTCCAACTTCTACTCTCGAAGCTTAAACCTATCAAATCAAATGCGATTGACCTCAAATTTTGCACAGAAGTCATATCTGACATTACGGATCTGCTACGGCTTTTAGAATCGAATTCTGACTCCGATATCAGACAGTCCACTTTCGGTCAAACTTCTCCAAAACCTTAAATTTTTATCTTTAGCCAAACAACTTCAATATGACCTACGGACCTCCGAATTCACTTTCGATTGCGCTCCCAACTCCAGAATCACCATACAGAGCTACTCCCTATTTCGTAATCCAAAACGGACATCAATAACACTGAAATACACTTTAAGCCAAATTGATGCAGTTTCTTCTAAAATGCTAACTTCCACAATAGGCGCCAAAATACTCCCAGGTCATCCAAAACCCGATCCAGGAGTACGCCCAAGTCTGAAATCATAATACGAACCTGCTGGAACCTTCGTATCTCAATTTCGAGGTCATTTACTCAAAATTCCCATCCTAGTTCATTTTTTCAACTTTAAGCTTTGAAAATGAGAATTCTCTTTCTAATTCCACTATGAACTTACCGAAATTCAATTTCGACCACGCGTACAAGTCTATATACCTAAAATGAAGCTGCTCATGGCCTCAAACTGCTGAATGACACATTACAGCTCAAAACAACCGGTTGGGTCATTACATTCTCTCCCACTTAAACATATGTTCGTCCTCGAACGTGCTGAGAACTATACCGAAATAGTCTGAAATTACTCTTTAGCACCTTATGCACCTTTCCGTGCTACCACAACTTAGCTGAGCACATTAGCTTGATAAATTCTGAAGATACTCCCCTTTATTCAGACAACTAAACCTTAGAGCCCAATTCTAACATCCGAAATTCTATGCCAGGTCTGGTTTTATCATAGGATCACCAAATCATTCACCCCATGTTGTACCCAAGCATGGATGCACAACTGTTGCTAAATTCACACTCTGTATCAATTTACTCATAGGACCACAATAACATTCTTTAAACATAATAGTCGAAATTCCACAAATCCGATGCTCCCACTACATCTGATGACCTACATAAGTCTTGCTCTAGCTTTTACGACACCGATACGACAGAAGAGATGCCAAAATTCATAAACAAGTGCTGAATCAATGACCCATTAGGTCTATACTCCTGACAAGTACCTTTACCACATTCTGAACCAAATCATGATCTTGCTTCTTAATATACTTCGTATAATCAGATTGCACTGATCCTATGTCCGGTAATCTCTTCTCACCCAGTACGAACTGCTCAGGCAATAAGCTACCTCGGACACAATCAAGAGTCACATATGATGCCTCAATGTGCCAATAGGCTATCGATTAGGATATGATACAAGAGGAAAACAAGCTCTAAAATAGGGATCTAATTACCCTGCCCGCGAATCATACATATGACACGGGCTAACAACTTATACGAGTTTTCCTCAGAAAATGGGAAACAGAACATATAAAAGTAACTAGGGGGAAACTGTACTGAACATCACAATGTTGTGGCACGCAACCCGATCCAAACAACATAATTATGGCGGCGTGCCACCCGATCCACACAATATAACAATTACGGTGTGCCACCTGATCCACACATAGAACTCACAGAAGGAGATACACATCGATCTAAATCGCTCACCATATAAAAATACCGAATATCGGTCATAAACACGCTAAGGTACATAATACCATCCCTGAGGAAACATATAGCGCTATAGGCTACAAAACTCAAGCACAACTGAGGTGCGATTCATGATCTGAAACTCAAGAGCCATCCTGCTCATATAACATTACCGCTATGCGGAACCTCCATACTTAAGAAATTTACCAAGTCATTTCACAACTCATACGACACAATACATCATTATCTAGAATAGTTGATGATAGAATAACACCCTGACTGTTCCCCTATAGGGAACGCTTGCTGAAACGAATACAAAATTGGCTTGATATAAAGCCCTGTTTACATCTAAATCAATCCACTGATCTCAAGCCAATTTCAAATTGCACCAACTTGGCTAGTAACATTTCAAAGATTCATAGTAACTCATTCTTCCTCATAACATATAAGAACAACCATTATAACCGGAGCAACCTCCTCCATTAATATCCCAATAAACAAAGTGCCCTCCAAGCCTAAATTCTCAAATTGATGATATTACCAAAATCCTCATACTTGGTTCAAATCTCTAATAAATCAAGTGACTACATGCTACACTTATACAATCTTCCTATGGGACACGCTCCCGCAACCTTTCAAATTAATTAACAGGTCTGCACATCCAAATCAACTGGTTGCTCCAACGCTGAAAAGCGATCAAGAATTCTTAACCAGGACGTAGAGATTTTCTCACAAAGCACCGATCTCAGGTAATACTGACAACAACACTAACTTACTCAAAATACTGAAACTCCCTTCCCGCTCATCCGAGCTCGTGACATCATAGTCATTAGCAAGCTGTAACCTTGATCCTCACTTCAAATTCCATACCTCTCACTGAACCCAACGTGCCGATATACGATAGACACAATTTCCATCAACCCTGGAACCACTAATAAACTAACACTTCATCATATAAAACTTTTCATTTAACTCACTTCAGGAGACCTATAGCGACATACAGGCGAATTCTCATCACCGTGGAGTATACTAATCTCTAAGTAGTGGTCCAAGCCACCATAACACTTTCCGGGATATGCCTACTCATAACAGGCTATAACAGAAGAATGCTTCTAAATAACATCAATCACTGTGGCCGACAAGCATCACACACACTGCCACACTTCACATGCATGACTTGATCACGCTGGATGAACTGATCACCACTACCAATATGTCAATTTAACCATGTCTAATCAATCTACTTCCTTCCACTAAATCCTTGATTGCCTTAGAAATAATACTTCTTCATTCAACACATAACATACTCCATCTGCACTCATCCTGAGTGACCTTGAATCACGAGATCATGCTATCTCGACTCCCATGAACCATTTCATATTTCTCAACGCTACCCGTAAGTCAAAATATTGTAGAACATTCTGGGCACCTTCTCATAAGCTGCTACAAAGCTCGATTCTTTAACGTACTCATAGGCCCGAAATCATTGAGCACCTTTCTTTAACTTCCGAATTCACTAGGACCATTATTGAGAGCTACCCGCTCTATCTTAGTCCCGAATATAACTCGCTCCATAGATCTTATAACACACGAACACTCTCTCTGCGAAGCACGCAGCAAAATCACTTCATCTGAAACCTGCATCTATACGAGGCATAAATCCTGAACCTTTTTCCTAGTCCAAACATGAGCCAATAAGGTCAACAATATCATGCTTCCAATAATTCATTTGCTCAAATTACCACTTATGGTCTTTTCTTGTAGCTGAAATAACCCATCAATATGCTAATAACTAGAAATCACGCAAGTAGTAACCATACATCCCAATCCTAAGTGGTGGGACTCTCCCACTTAGCTTGAAGCCATCATTTCATAATTCTAGAGTTCGCCCAACCGATCTCCTTGTCAAAAAACCAAAAAAATTCCTCTCCGTAGCTTTGCCAACCACGCGACTGCTAACCTGCTCACGGGGAATAACTCACCTAGGGAATGACCTCCTGACATCTTCCCAAGCCGCTGCACGGGGTACATTCACTATGGCACTAATAGCCCATACTTCATATCATACCCGCATGCTTCAATCACGAATCCTTAAAATCCCCAATTCGATCCAAACTCTCCTTAAGGCGCGTAGTCTTCTTACTACCAAGCCCGTATGCAACCCCCACCACTCTCCCACTTTGGCAGAACTCGTCTCCTTAATTGGTCACTCGACCTTGCTTCTCATACTCGGCTTTTTAGAAATTTTTAAACGTCGTCTGACGCCTCCCATATGTCTATCCTCATACTTTGCTGCTCAATTGTTGCTTCAAATAAAACCTATCTTCGTGGCACTTGAACCCACAATAGCTGCTAATCTTTAAGCCTTTCTGAAGGTCATATTTATCGGTCCCTCAACATTAGAAATTCTCATTCGATCATGAACCATCGCACCATGCAACAACTGACAGTCGTATCTCCAATACCATTTCACAATATGCTTCCATAAAGCGAATTGTAGCCGATTATAACATCAATGAACTTGGTACATTCCAATAGGACCACGATACCCCATCATAGAAGAAAGTTCCATCACGCTTGCAATTACCAAGTCTCATTACTTTCACTAGCTCACATCTGACCATTCTTAATCCGACTGCCTTTTTCCTCTGCCAGAAAAAAAATACTGAATCCCTTGATTACACGCTGAGTAAATCTCCCTTCAATTCATCCACTGCCCCGACACGTGGGCAAACATCCTACCATCACAACAACACTGCGGAAAGAATCGCTCATAAGCATCATGACAACCTGTGCCTAGCCTTAAGGCTCTTAGCAGCCTTGTTACTAAGCTGAACAATAGAATATCCTCCCATAAAGTGACTATAACAGTACAATCAACTATCGCGGGAAAATCATCCCGCACCACCTTTGTAGTGCCATTTCAATTCTTTAAATTTTAGATTTCTAGCAAGCACTTGCGTCGCGTAAGACTGAGTAGGAAGGAATCAAAGGCATAAGCCTCAAAGAAATCGAACCGCACGATAAGGAAATCAAGAAGGGAAGTACTCCTAACAGCCCTATATCCTCCTGAGGATAAGTATAAACGTCTCTGTACTGATCCGCGAGACTCTACTAGACTTGCCCATGACTCGTGAGGCCAACGAGAACCTAGTGCTCTGATATCATATTGTCACGACCCAAAATCCACTAAGGGTCGTGGTGGCACCTGATACCTCTATCCGGCTAGCCAACTAACTCATCAATTAATTACTCTTTTAATACTTTTGAAAATCTAAGGTTTTTCCTTCCAGTTTTATAAATAAAAGTTCACTACTAGAATTCAAATTTAAATAATAATAGTTAGAACAAATCCGGTGTAAACCCTCCCAGAAACTTGGAGTCGCAAGTGCATGAGCATCTACTGATAAAAGAAATAAAATACAACATCCGCCCGGAATATAGTGGGTGGAAAGTAAATACTGTACGTTGGAAGAAACTACTCTAGCTATGATTGCCTCAATAATGTAGCTCACCTAGTCCTAGCGTCGTCCATGCTACTACACCCAATATGCTGTTAGAGGTGTATGTATACCCGTGTTACAAAAAATACACAAAAGTGTAGTATGAGTATGCAATCAACGTGTACTCAGTGAGTATCCCGCCTAATCCCGAAGGGGTAGAGATGAGATGGCCAATTCCGACACTCACTGGAGGTCAATTAACAATATTTTATAAGTGCAGGGAAAATCATGGATTTATATAGAAGTTCAAATTGTGAAGCCAGAAAACAGGTAAACACCTCCAATAAGAAATCAAGGGCTTCCAATGTTTATTCTTTATTATTTTATCAGTTTATATCAAGCCACGTAGGGCCAATTCCACATTTATAGATTTCCAAGTAATAGATGAACATGCACAAATCACGCCGAGGTCGACGACCCGCTGCAACAGAATGTTAATTATGCACAGCCGAGGGTCGAGCGGCACGAACCATAGATGCATCTATTATCACCGAGGCGCTCGGTGTGTTCCATAATTTAACACATATCCTGCTCACGAATCATCCACGCGACGCATGCACACATAAAAGACATGCTCATTCAGTCAAACAAGAACTTATCGGGGAATATTTATTCAAATACAACCAATTCTTCTTTAACCATTTAAGAGATGAAGTTTAATTCTTTTAGAAATCCATTTATTAATTTAATGTGATTAACACATTTCAAGCCATCAATGGGTTCACATATAATCCAAGTATAACATGCTTTCGGGTCTTAGACTACCCAGGCAATAACATAATAGTAGCTACGCACTAACTCTCGTCATATCGTGCGTACGTAGCCCCCACAATTAGGAGCACATAATTAATTTAACTAACCTATGAGGTAATTTCCCCCTCACAAGATTAGAAAGGAGACTCACCTCGCTCCGAAGGTCCAATATCGGCATTCCACATACTTCCGAAAGCTTGAACCAACACAAAAATGCTCCAAAACTAGCCAAATAACGGCAAACTAATGAGAATATACGCAAATACTTGCTAACAATTCAAATTATACAATTTACCAACTCTGCTTTGTGAAATAACCAAAATGCTCCAGGTCCACCTACACGGAATCCAGAAATTTTTACATCAATACGATCCTTATCTCACCAAGAGTCTATACATACCAAATTCACAATAATCGGAGTTCGTTTGTCCCCTCGAATCACCAATTTATAATTTCATTCTCAAGACCCTAATTTCATATGATTTGGCTATGTTTTCATGGATTTCTAGGATGATTCTTCAATAAAATCATGTATTTAACTCATACAAACTTTCCTATAATCGATCTTAGTTGAAACTCCCTTCAATCCCCGTCCAAAAGCTCTCTAAATTGACTTAAAATGGTGGAGAAATGGCCATTTTCGGGACTAAAAGTCTCTGCTCCTGCCCATTTTCCAATTATGCGGAAAATTTTCTGCTTATGCGGACCTTTCTGCTTATGCGAATACTTTTCGCATATGCAGAACCGCTTTTGTGGTTCTATTTCCGCTTTTTCCGTCCTGCATCCGCGGTCAAGTTCCTCTTATGCGGTTCTGACAATAACTAGATTCCCCCGACACAAAAATGAGCATAACTCCCTTATACAATGTCCAAATTCGACGACTCTTTTTGCTATGATTCCGAAATTTCGATACGGATCTAATGGTTCAAACAAAACTGAATTTGAAGATCATTTTCTTAATATAGTACCCCTTTATGTTCAAAGAAGCAACGTTGAAACATCAAATAAGAGCATGATCACTGCGCGAAACACACCCGAGGCTCCCGGGACCCCGACTAATAATACCAACCAGTCCCAAAACACATTACGGACTTGATCGGGGCCTCAAATCATATCAAACAACGGTAAAATCATGAATCAACCTCCAATCCAAGCTTTATGAACTTTAGAACTTCCAACTTTGACTCTCGATGCTTAAACCTATCAAATCATGTCCGATTGACCTCATATTTGCACACAAGTCGTATTTGACATTACATACCTACTATAGCTTCCGGAATTAGATTCTAACCCCGATATCAAAACGTCCACTTTCGGTCGAACTTCTCCAAAACTTTCAAATTTTTATCTTTAGCCAAATGACTTCAAAATGACCTACGGACCTGCGAATTCACTTTTGACTATGCTCCCAACTCCAGTATCACCATACGAAGCTACTCCCATTCTCGTAATCCTAAACGGACATAAATAATACTCAAATGTACTTTAAGCCAAACAGATGCAATTTTTTCTAAAATGCTAACTTCCACAATAGGCGCCAAAATGCTCCCGGGTCATTCAAAACCCGATCCAGGCATACGCCCACGTCCGAAATCATCATACGAACCTGCTGGAACCTTCGGATCCCAATTCCGAGGTCATTTACTCAAAATTCTAATCCTAGTTCATTTCTTTAACTTTAAACTTTCAAAATGAGAATTATCCTTCCAATTCCACTATGAACTTACCGAAATTTAATTCCCGCCATGCGTACAAATCTATATACCTAAAATAAAACTATTCATGGCCTTAGACTGCTAAATAACGCATTAGAGCTCAGAACGACTGGTTGGATTGTTACATTGCAGTATTTCTTTACGCTTAGTCTTCTCCTAAAGTCAGACTAGGGTTTAAACTGTGAAATATGGGTTGCTCCAACGTACTATGGCAATTACCACCGACCAGTAATCCTAGCAGTGATTTATTCATTTTTGCTTACACTACGAAGAACAAGTAACTCCTCGTTTTATGATTTACACGTAATCTAACGTGTTTAGATTTATCGCATTATCCTTCATTGGCATCAGAGCAATATGTTGGGTTTTTGGTCCGAAAAATATATAGAATAGTTATAAATTTCTATGTGAATCTAGAACTTCGTGATATGCATTTTTTGTATTGTGCAACTAGGATTGTTAGAACAAGTTTACACACTGATTTGGAATCAATTTGGACTATGGTTCTTAACATGGTATTTATTAACTTTTTAATAAAATCTATTTATGAAACCAAAAAGGAAAAAGAAAGAGGAAAAGTAATTTTTTCTCTGTCAATTAAAACACTGTTATCGCACTCCATCAATTTTTTTTACTGAATACGGAAGAAAAATATTTTTAAAAAGTACTTTATTTCAGCCCGTTGCCACCTGAATACCGCCGCCGCCGCTGGTATATATCCATATTGTTTATTTTTCCAGCTAAGAAAAAAATTACAGAGGCAATGACTTCTCCCTTCTCTGAAAACAAATAAATTAACAAAAAAAGGGGAGAGGGGGGAGGGAGCTTAGTGCTTCAATGGTTGTGGCATATGAGAAGAAAAAAATAAATCTACTAAAGGTAGAGAAGGAGTTTATAGTGAAAAGGAAGAGAAGTTAGTGTCACTGAGAATTTTTTTTAAAAAGGAGGAAGAAACTTAAGGGTTCTCTCTCTTTTAAAATCTGGGTTTTTAATAATTAAAAAAAATTGAAGAAAAAGTCTTCATAAATTGTGTGTCAGATGAGTATAGAAAAAAGGAGAAACTATATTTTTTTGTAAGGAATTAGGGCCTCACGTCACTGGCTCCTCTTTTAAAATTGGACAACTTAAATAATTGAGCGGAAAACCCATTTAAAACTGCAAGGGTGATGACTGAATAAGCTAGGCAAACTTAAGACAATGGGTTTAATGCCCACTTTCATATGTCTTGTTTAATTTTATTTTGGGTTAATGGCCAAACTAAAAAATATTTAGAGGCATTTGCATCTATACCTTATTTTTTGTCACATTTTAACTTGTGTTCGCTTTACAAAACAAATTGCTAACGTGCCCGCTTTTTTGGATAACTTCAGCATACAAAGCTGAAGTAGAAAAGACAATCACGCAAAACTTTAGCATTCTAGTAGCCGGGCTTGAAGTTCAGCTCTAGAGCTAAAGTTTTTATTTTTGCAACTGACGAACTTCAGCTCTATAGCTGAAGCTTTTATTTTGTAACTGGCGAACTTCAGCTCTGGAGCTGAAGTTTTTGTTTATAATTGGCGAACTTTTTTTTTTTTAGCAAAATATACCACTAGGCATTGTACCTAGTGGCTAATATTTAAATAAACAAATAAAAATCCCAATCCGGGTCCAAAAGGATACAATTTGTCCTGCTACTACCAGTAGACTATGAAATAAATCTATGTAAACATAGAATCTAATCAGAAAAACTAATATCATCTATAACATGAAGTCTAAATGAATATTTCCATGTCCTGCAGCTATGATTGACTTCTCCTGCCCATTTCAAGTACCATGTAGCACCACCCAAGCTCTCACCAGGTGCCAGGTATGCGGAGTATAGGCAATGATCAAGTCGATCCAAGAGTACCACAGTATAGGAACAAGAATTGACTTCCCATCCGATAATTCACTGCAATGAAAAGCTATTGTATCTTTGTCATTGCAATGCAGAAAGCCCAGCCAATGATGCTGATGATGATGCTGCCTGTGTGCTTTTCACCTCTTGCCTCAATTTCCTGCAATAACCATAGCACATATATATTGTCAACTACTATATCATCTCCAGACTGAGTATGAAAACTGTAAGGCCCCGTGAAATTTTTGTGCATAAAACCTAGTAGATGTGGTGTCATGGTCCGAATGATGTGTTAGGAATGCGTAGAATTCTTCGCGGCGAGCTTGCGAGCCGCGGTTCGAACCCTTGGTAGTGATTTAAGTTTCAAAAATGTAGAGAAATAATTTTTCCGAAAAAGTGTCAAATATGCGGTCAAGTTGCGACCGCAGAATCAACATGCGGTCCGCATAGTGACCGCAAATCGTTCCAGAGAGTTGCCCAAAATTGTGTCCAATGTGCGGTCGATATGCGATCGCATGTCAATCTGCGGTGCACTTTTGCGACCGCAGAATCAACATGCGGTCCGCATAGTGACCGCAAATCGTTCCGGAGCCTTGTTACCGGCGAGCCATTCTGCGGCCACTATGCGGACCGCATGTTGATTCTGCGGTCGCATAGTGACCGCATATTTGACCCCGGCCCAGATTTTGTAACATTTTGACCCGATCTCTTCTTTAATATAACACCTTTCTTCTTCATTTTATCATATCATCTCACCAAAATTAGAGAGAGAAGAGAGGGTTTTTAGAGAGAGAAGTTCTTCATCTTCAAAGATTGTTCCAACTACTTAATTCCAAGGGATTCTAGGGCAAGGATTCAACTTCCCCAATATTTTCAAGGTAAAAACCCTAACTATTTTCTTTGATTTTCAGTTTTAATTGGGTAAAGAGAGGTTTGCATATAATAGCTTTTGAAAATAGAATTTTTACACTCATGCATGATTATTGAACTTGATTTCTAGTAAAAGAAGTGAGTAGAAGTAAGAGTCTTCAAGAACAAGGTTGGAAAGAGTAGGATATCTTGGGTAAGCATAAAGTAGGAGGAAAAATCATCACCGGGTATGTATGGCTAATTTTGATTCTTGTAAAATCGCCCATATGTGTGAAATTGTTTGGCATGTGTTAATTTGAGAGATTTTATGTGATTTTTCGATATCATTGTTGTGTTGGGTATACAATTGATGATTGAACTACATTTGGTATGGTTTGAAATACGAATTGAAAGATGACAAAGGAATTGAAATTGGTACGGAACTGAGGAAAATTGCTGTGATGGCATATTTGGCTTATTGTGGAAGGAATTTGAAACACCTTAATTGTGGTAAATTGTTGAACATGATTATGTGGGCATTTCTGATTTTTGGAATACTTGTAACTTGTTTTTGATATTGGCTTGAGAAGTAATTGAGAACATGAACCAATGTGTAAGTTGCTATTTGAACTTGTTGAAATTGTGTGTAGTACCTTATCTGCTGTTTGAAATTGTTGTGTTTTCAACTGTAAGGCGGGGTCGTGTTGCGCGCCGCAACGTGGTGAAATAAGGTGTGGGTTGGGGTGATAAGGGTGGCCGAGGTAATAAGGGTGGTCGGGGGCAATAAGGATGGAAAGCGATCGAAATCGCTATTGAAAATTGATACATAAATCAATAATGTGAAATTGTGAAAGGAGACAGCAGGAGAGTTTGCAACCTGTGGGGCACTGATTGTCCCTTTGTTTGACTACTTGTGTTTTACGTGATTGATTGGTTATTGTTAAATTGGTTGATCGTGGAAAGTGCTTTGTGTGAGAATTATTTGAATTGAGGAAAATGTGGAAACATGGTTGGCTGGCTTAATTGATTGTTGATGTAATTTAATGGCTTGAGTTTACTTGGGACAAAGTTTGTCCATACATACCGGTACAATTCAAGTGTACTGACGTCCCTTTTGCCGGGGGCGCTACATTCGTGTCATGATTGTAGGTGGATCAGTAGCAGGCACTTCAGCTCGTCGGCGGTAGTATTCTTCTCCTTCCACTGCCCGTCTTGGTGAGCCCCTTTCTTCCTCGGGGCCTTGTGTGGTTCTTGCCACTTCGGTTTGGATTTCATTTTGGTTTTGAAAGGTATAGCCGGAGCCTTGTTACCAGCAAGTATTGTATTTCCCTTTTGTATCCTAGAGGCTCTGTAGACATGTAAACTGTGGGACTCCAGGTCTTATATATATAAGGTGTTATGTCGGGCGTTGTAAAAGTTGAAATCTTGTTAATGAATCACTCGTATCATTTTATTTGTTTAATGTGAAATCAATTATGATTAGTAATATATTTGGTTAATGAGAAACAGTCATCACAGGGGTAACGCGTGGGAATGAAAGGCACCCAGGTCCGCTTGACTGGGGCAACCCGGTGAGGCGCCGGTCATGTTCCTCGATTTGGGGCGTGACAAACTTGGTATCAGAGCTTAAGGTTTTAAAGTGTCCTAGGATGTCTCGGAGCCGTGTCTAGTAGTGCCCTTCTTATAGGTGTGTTGTCGACCACATCATATAAGTAGGGGACTACACGGGCATTTAGGAATTTACCTACTTCTTTGTTAATCTATATCGTGCGGTAAAGTGCAATGTGGAGATATCCGTGTCTAATTCGTGCCTTGTTCCCAAATTTTCAGAATATGGCACCTAAGAAGAAGGCTAGACTCGGCCTTAGGGCCAATGCCGGCCCAAGTGCAGCTGTTAATCATGTACCCGATGCCGTGGGAGAGAATGACCCACCAGTCCCGAATTTGCCTGACCCATCTGTTCAAAACCCAAGTGTCCCTATCCCAGCTGCGGCAGAGGATGCCACCATTCCTCCCGCCAGTGTTCCTGACTCAAATACAGTTCCCGCTTCGGGCTCTGGTATCTCTAATGAAGAACTTAGGGGAGCCATCCATATGTTAACACGGTTAGTGGCCGCCCAGGCCCAGAGATCCCATGATGCCCCTGCATCCTCCAGCGGACAGGGAGATTCCTTTGGCTCCAGAGTCCATCAATTCTTGCGATTGGCCCCTCCGGAATTTTCAGGCACCGATCCAGAGGCTGACCCACAGGAATTCCTTGATGAGATATACAAGACCCTCAGAGTGATGAAGGCTACAGATATAGAGGGGGTAGAGTTGGCCTCTTACAGGCTGAAGGGAGCGGCACGTTCATGGTTTGAAATGTGGGAGGATTCCCGTGAGGAAGGGGGCCCTCCGGCCAGGATGGGATGAGTTCGTGGATGCATTTATGGACCACTTCTTACCTGCTGAGGCAATGGCAGCCCGTGCCACCGAGTTCGAGGTTCTCAAACAGGGCAGTATGAGTGTTTGGGAGTATCACATGGAGTTCGTAAGGTTGTCCAAGTACGCTCCTCATTTAGTGTCGACCATGGATGCCCGGGTTCGACGGTTTGTTCAGGGCCTTAGCCCTTTGGTAGTGAATGAGGCCGCCACAGCAGCTTTGCACTCAGACATGAACTATGGGAGGATTGTGGGGTTTGCTCAGGCCACAGAGGCCAGGAAATTGAAGATTCGTGCAGAAAGAGAAAGTAGCAACAGGGCCCGGTCAATGGGTCGTTCGGGGAGATCACTTCCAGGGAAGGGGTCATCAGGGCCATCCCAGTCATATGCTCAGTCCTCCGCGAGTGCACCGCCATCCGTGCACGGTCATCAGCAGGGCAGTTACTCGAGACCTGGTTCAGACAGCAGGAGGTCTCGTCAGTCTGGTCATCCTGGGGTGAGATCCCAGCAGCAGGGGAGACCTACATGCCCCAAATGTGGGAGATTTCATACAGAAACTTGCTACCTTGACCTTCCAGTGTGCTTCGGGTGCGGGGTGAGAGGTCACATTCAGCGGGACTGCCGTGCACCCCGTCAGGGTATAGGTAGGGGATCTGCTCAGTCATCCGGTTCTTCAGCTGCTACATCATCGGCGCGTACTCCAGCAGCAGCAGGGCGTGGTGCAGCTAGGGGTGGAGCTCAGGGTAGGGGTGGACCTAGCCGATTCTATGCATTGAGTGGCCGCCAAAATGCCGAGGCTTCTCCAGATGTTGTTACAGGTATCCTGTCTGTTCAAACTATTGATTGCTATGCCCTTATTGATCCAGGGTCCTCCTTGTCTTATGTTACTCCATTCATTGCTTCAAGTTTTGGGATAGAACCCGAACAGCTTCATGAGTCGTTCTCTGTGTCGACTCCAATTGGTGATTCTATTACAACCTCACGAGTCTATAGGAATTGTGTTGTTATGGTGGGTGGTCGTGATACCACGGCCGATCTTATTGAGCTTGGGATGGTAGATTTTGATGTAATTATGGGGATGGATTGGCTCTATTCGTGCTTTGCCAAACTTGATTGTCGAACGAGAGTTATGAGGCTCGAGTTCCCTAACGAGCCAGTTGTTGAATGGAGAGGAAATGGTGTGGTGCCAAGGGGTAGGTTTATTTCCTACCTTAAGGCTTCGAAGATGATTAAGAAGGGGTGTATCTATCACCTGGTTCGGGTAACGGACACCACCTCAGATGTGCCTATCCTCGAGTCCGTGCCAATTGTGAATGAATTTCCTGAAGTGTTTCCAGATGAGCTTCCAGGCATCCCGCCGGATAGGGAGATTGATTTCGGAATTGATGTATTGCCGGATACTCAGCCAATATCCATTCCACCATACAGAATGGCGCCAGCAGAGTTAAGGGAGTTAAAGGAGCAGGTGAGGGATTTATTAGAAAAAGGGTTCATACGACCGAGTGTGTCGCCATGGGGTGCTCCGGTTCTCTTTGTCAGAAAGAAGGATGGGTCACTTCGAATGTGTATTGATTATCGGCAACTTAACAAAGTCACCATTAAGAATAAATATCCATTGCCTCGAGTGGATGATCTGTTTGACCAATTGCAGGGAGCGAGGTTCTTCTCAAAGATTGATTTACGGTCCGGGTACCACCAGTTGAAAATCAGGGAGCAGGATATTCCTAAAACCGCCTTCAGAACTCGTTATGGTCACTTTGAGTTTTTGGTTATGTCTTTTGGGCTAACCAATGCCCCAGCAGCTTTCATGGACCTTATGAATCGGGTTTTCAAGCCATTCCTAGATTCCTTTGTGATTGTATTCATTGACGATATTCTCATCTACTCTCGGAGCGGGGAAGATCATGCCGTTCACCTCAGAGCAGCATTGCAGACCCTTCTTCAGCATCAATTGTATGCCAAGTTCTCAAAATGTGAGTTTTGGTTGAAGTCCGTAGCTTTTCTAGGGCATGTTATTTCTAGTGAGGGAATTATGGTGGATCCTCAGAAGATTGCGGCAGTGAAAGATTGGCCTAGACCCACGACCCCGACAGAGATTCGCAGCTTTTTGGGTCTGGCAGGTACTATCGGAGGTTTGTAGAGGGATTCTCAACCCTCGCCTCCCCATTGACTAAATTGACGCAGAAAGCAGTTAAGTTCCAGTGGTCCGAAGCATGTGAGAAAAGTTTCCAAGAACCGAAGTCAAGATTGACCTCGGCACCAGTATTGGCCTTGCCAGAAGGCACAGAGGGATTTGTAGTCTATTGTGATGCCTCCAGAGTCGGTTTGGGATGTGTATTGATGCAGCACGGAAAGGTTATAGCTTATGCTTCCAGGACAACTCAAGAACCATGAGAAGAATTATCCGACGCATGATTTGGAACTTGCAGCTGTTGTGTTTGCCTTGAAAATATGGCGACACTATCTTTATGGGGTTCATGTAGATGTGTTCTCAGACCACAAGAGCCTCCAGTATTTGTTCAAGCAGAAAGAGCTGAATCTGAGACAGCGGCGGTGGTTAGAACTACTCAAGGACTATGATATGGACATATTGTACCATCCAGGGAAGGCAAATGTGGTAGCTGACGCTCTTAGTCGGAAATCTATGGGTAGTTTGGCTCATTTGGGTGTGGATCAGAGACCCCTGGCTCGAGAGGTTTACCAATTAGCTAGTTTGGGGGTTCGTATCTCGGCATCAGCCGAAGGGGATATCTTGGTGCATAATGGAGCAGAATCATCATTGGTCGCGGAAATCAAGGAAAAACAGTTCATGGATCCAGCATTTGTTCGGGTGAAGGAAGCAGTCATGAATGACAAGACCTCAGCATTTGTACTCAGCAGCGAAGATGGTGTATTGCGGTGTCAAGATAGGCTATGTGTTCCGGATGTGGACGAGCTTCGGGAAAGAGTGATGGCGGAGGCTCATACTTCCAGGTATTCTGTGCACCCTGGTTCAACGAAAATGTATCACGATCTCAAGGAGATTTATTGGTGGAACGGTATAAAAAGGGATGTGGCAAGCTTTGTAGCTAAATGCCCGAACTGTCAGCAAGTGAAGGCCGTGCATCAATGGCCCGGTGGATTAACTAAACTTATAGAAATACCAAGGTGGAAATGGGAGATGATCAATATATATTTCGTGGTGGGGTTACCTCGTACTCAGCGTAAGTTCGATTCAGTATGGGTGATAGTAGATCGACTCACCAAATCAGCTCACTTCTTGCCTGTCAAGTTCACTGATTCTGCGGAGCAATATGCAAGATTGTACATCAAAGAGATAGTAAGGCTTCATGGCACTCCACTTTCTATCATCTCAGATCGTGGGGCTCAGTTCACCGCTAACTTTTGGAAGAAGTTTCAGCAAGGTTTGGGAACTCGGGTGAATCTCAGCACAGCTTTCCATCCACAGACCGATGGACAGGCCGAGCGGACCATTCAGGACGCTTGAAGATATGTTGCGGGCTTGTGTCTTAGATTTTAAAGGTAATTGGGATGAACACTTGCCACTGATAGAATTTGCTTATAATAACAGCTATCATGCTAGCATTCAAATGGCCCCGTTTGAGGCATTGTACGGGAGAAGATGTAGATCGCCAATCGGGTGGTTTGAGGTAGGTGAAGCGGAATTGCTAGGGCCGGATATGGTGTACGAAGCTATGGAAAAGGTCAAGGTTATTCAGGAGAGAATGAAAACAGCACAGAGTCGTCAAAAGTCCTATGCGGACGTTCGTCGAAGGGATTTGGAGTTTCAAGTCGATGATTGGGTGTTCTTGAGGGTATCTCCTATGAAGGGAGTCATGCGATTCGGGAAGAAAGGAAAATTGAGTCCTAGGTATGTCGGGCCATATCGGATCATTCAAAGGATTGGTCAAGTTGCTTATAGGCTAGAGTTGCCTTCTGAGATGTCATCAGTGCACCCGGTATTCCATGTGTCCATGTTGAAGAAAGTGATTGGAGATCCATCCACCATCATGCCAGTCGAAGCTATAGAGGTTAATGAAGATTTGTCATATGAAGAAGTTCCGGTTGCCATTCTTGATAGGCAAGTCCGTAAGTTGAGAAATAAGGAAGTTGCCTCTGTTAAAGTATTGTGGCGAAGTCAACAAGTTGAGGAGGCCACATGGGAAGCGGAAAAAGAGATGAAAGAAAAGTACCCCCATTTGTTTGATCAAGCCTAGAAGAAATTAGGTGACCCTCCTACTCCTAGTAGTTGTCATCTTGCCTAAGTTGTTTCCCTCTTAGTATTAGTAAGTCTCCTTTATTTGTAATGAGTTAGATGTGTTGTTACCTTGGGTCACTTGAACCGTTCTTGATAAATGAAAGCCTTATAAAGATTTACGTGTTTAATAAACAACTAATAGTAAGTGTAGATTGGTAATGATTTGTTAAGCGTACATGGTGTGTTAAAATGGTTAAATAAGGTAAGAATTCATTGAAGTGACTAGTTTATGTGCAATTGTAACAATGTGATAGAATATGTGCATTCGTTGAGGTAAGAAGGTGTATACCGGTTGTGAATAGTGTTGTTGTTGTATATTGTTGTTTGGTAATGTGTTTCGGGGGCCCTCTGACAGGTGGATATGTCCATAATACAAAGGAAACTCCGGCGAAATTTTTCTAAAATATAAGAGTTAGTCAAAATTTTGATGGTTGCATATCATGTCTTTCAAAACCAACTCATTTATTTCAAAATCCTCATTCGAGGACGAATGATCTTAAGGGGGGAGGATGTAAGGCCCAGTAAAATTTTTGTGCATAAAACCTAGTAGATGTGGTGTCATGGTCCGAATGATGTGTTAGGAATGCGTAGAATTCTTCGCGGCGAGCTTGCGAGCCGCGGTTCGAACCCTTGGTAGTGATTTAAGTTTCAAAAATGTAGAGAAATAATTTTTCCGAAAAATGTCAATCTGCGGTGCACTTTTGCGACCGCAGAATCAACATGCGGTCCGCATAGTGACCGCAAATCGTTCCAGAGAGTTGCCCAAAATTGTGTCCAATGTGCGGTCGATATGCGATCGCATGTCAATCTGCGGTGCACTTTTGCGACCGCGGAATCAACATGCGGTCCGCATAGTGACCGCAAATCGTTCCAGAGCCTGCGTAATTTTTTGAGCCATTCTGCGGCCACTATGCGGACCGCATGTTGATTCTGCGGTCGCATAGTGACCGCATATTTGACCCCGGCCCAGATTTTGTAACATTTTGACCCGATCTCTTCTTTAATATAACACCTTTCTTCTTCATTTTATCATATCATCTCACCAAAATTAGAGAGAAAGAGAGGGTTTTATAGAGAGAAGTTCTTCATCTTCAAAGATTGTTCCAACTACTTAATTCCAAGGGATTCTAGGGCAAGGATTCAACTTCCCCAATATTTTCAAGGTAAAAACCCTAACTATTTTCTTTGATTTTCAGTTTTAATTGGGTAAAGAGAGGTTTGCATATAATAGCTTTTGAAAATAGAATTTTTACACTCATGCATGATTATTGAACTTGATTTCTAGTAAAAAGAAGTGGGTAGAAGTAAGAGTCTTCAAGAACAAGGTTGGCAAGAGTAGGATATCTTGGGTAAGCATAAAGTAGGAGGAAAAATCATCACCAGGTATGTATGGCTAATTTTGATTCTTGTAAAATCGCCCATATGTGTGAAATTGTTTGGCATGTGTTAATTTGAGAGATTTTATGTGATTTTTCGATATCATTGTTGTGTTGGGTATACAATTGATGATTGAACTACATTTGGTATGGTTTGAAATACGAATTGAAAGATGACAAAGGAATTGAAATTGGTACGGAACTGAGGAAAATTGCTGTGATGGCATATTTGGCTTATTGTGGAAGGAATTTGAAACACCTTAATTGTGGTAAATTGTTGAACATGATTATGTGGGCATTTCTGATTTTTGGAATACTTGTAACTTGTTTTTGATATTGGCTTGAGAAGTAATTGAGAACATGAACCAATGTGTAAGTTGCTATTTGAACTTGTTGAAATTGTGTGTAGTACCTTATCTGCTGTTTGAAATTGTTGTGTTTTCAACTGTAAGGCGGGGTCGTGTTGCGCGCCGCAACGTGGTGAAATAAGGTGTGGGTTGGGGTGATAAGGGTGGCCGAGGTAATAAGGGTGGTCGGGGGCAATAAGGATGGAAAGCGATCGAAATCGCTATTGAAAATTGATACATAAATCAATAATGTGAAATTGTGAAAGGAGACAGCAGGAGAGTTTGCAACCTGTGGGGCACTGATTGTCCCTTTGTTTGACTACTTGTGTTTTACGTGATTGATTGGTTATTGTTAAATTGGTTGATCGTGGAAAGTGCTTTGTGTGAGAATTATTTGAATTGAGGAAAATGTGGAAACATGGTTGGCTGGCTTAATTGATTGTTGATGTAATTTAATGGCTTGAGTTTACTTGGGACAAAGTTTGTCCATACATACCGGTACAATTCAAGTGTACTGACGTCCCTTTTGCCGGGGCGCTACATTCGTGTCATGATTGTAGGTGGATCAGTAGCAGGCACTTCAGCTCGTCGGCAGTAGTATTCTTCTCCTTCCACTGGCCGTCTTGGTGAGCCCCTTTCTTCCTCGGGGCCTTGTGTGGTTCTTGCCACTTCGGTTTGGATTTCATTTTGGTTTTGAAAGGTATAGCCGGAGCCTTGTTACCAGCAAGTATTGTATTTCCCTTTTGTATCCTAGAGGCTCCGTAGACATGGAAACTGTGGGACTCCAGTCTTATATATATAAGGTGTTATGTCGGGCGTTGTAAAAGTTGAAATCTTGTTAATGAATCACTCGTATCATTATCTTTGTCATTGCAATGCAAAAAGCCTAGCCAATGATGCTGATGATGATGCTGCCTGTGTGCTTTTCACCTCTTGCCTCGATTTCCTGCAATAACCATAGCACATATATATTGTCTACTACTATATCATCTCCAGACTGAGTATGAAAACATACTAATACCACTGGAAAATGACACAGCAATATCCAACATATTCCAAACATATAAAGCAACCATATCATAACAGTATGTAATCGTGAATTCCAAATGGCTGTTGTAACTTCCATTTTCATATCTGTCCCTTGTTCGATGAGACAATGTAGTTCGAGTGCATACCATGCCTAGCAATAGCACAATTGATCTTCCAATGCAACTCATGTCAAAGTGTCCAAAAGTGCTCAGAAACCATACCATGTCTGTGAATGATCGTGAGTTCCAAGGAATTGTTATGATAATTGGCGAACTTAAGCTCTAGAGCTGAAGTTTTTATTTTGTATCTGGCTAACTTCAGCTCTAGAGCTGAAATTTTTATTTATAACTGGCAAACTTTACCTCTAGAGCTGAAGTTTTTAAAACCTTGAGTATGTACTGCTGAAGTTTCTATTTTTTGGAGAGAAAGATTGACTTTCAAATTCCATATGGAGATAACTTCATTGATTTATTCTGGATTGAAAACATCGAGGAACACACTATGGTTCAACTGAAAACGAGTAGGGAAACCGGAAAGTCTCCCAAATATACTAAATATGTCAAAGTAGAGAAAATTAAGCAGGAAAGCAAAAAAAATTATGTCACTGTAGAATTCAAAAGAAACAGGTTTCTCTAGTCATTCTTTACCAATCAATGATGCCAACCAAACATTGAATACTATTTATTACTACATAATTTAAAAATTCTTTACCCGGGCCCTATGTGATACTCTATTCAACCAAATATTGATTTATTCTTGATCGAAACGTCTGAGGAACTGAATGAAGCCAAGGAGAGATATTGTTACATCAATGTTAAGTTCACGAGAGATATGAAGATCACTGGAGAAGAAGAAGGAGAAAGGGGGCTGAACTTGTTTAAAAAGTGGGTACAAGTTAAAAGTTTAAAAAAATGAGTGTAGGTTAAATGGGGGCGACCAAATTGGGTACCTCGTGCAATTTTTACAAAAATTTAAATCAAGCTCTATTTTTTTTTTTATAAATCCTTATTCATTACGGATTGGTTATTTGTCGGCCGTTGAAAAGCTAGCCCTTTCTCAAAGATCTTTTTTATTTATCAGTACAGATCATATTATGATGATTATTCCAATATTAGAGCAGACGAGACTATAAATCCTAGAGTGAATTAATCTTGTCTGCACTACCACCTTAGTTTACTAGACCTTAGGGAATTAGCTAGTTACTTTCCCTTCGCGTGGTAGCCTACCTACGTTTTGTATTTTTCATAAGAGACCTTATAGTTTCCCAGCCTCATTCAACCTACATGCCCCCCCGAAATCAGATTGGCTTTTTTCTTGAGGAAGGTCCATCCGCTTCTATTTTCGAATAAGATTAAGGCGTTAGCAAAGGTCTCTTTGCGGTGGTCTTTCACCATCTTCCTTTTGATTGGTCTATATCTTTGAATCATGTCTTTCTCTATTCCCACTATCCCTCCCGTACCGACTGTCGCTCTATCTTGTGAGCACGTGATTTTTGCCCTACGTGAGAATTACTCCCAAACAATTCAAAAAAAAATAAAAATAAAATAGTATTGTGTTGTGCGTGATTTTTGTGATTTTTGTGTTATTTTTCTTATTATTTGCATTTTTATCTGTGCATATTTGCTTGTTTAAATAAATAAAATATACCAAAAATATGTTGCATATTTATATAAAATTCAAGTTTACAATTAAGTTTATTTTACAGAAATGAAAAGTCATAAAAAATATGTATTTTTGCATTTTTTAAGCATTTAATGTCCAAATCGTGCAATTTTATTTTTATTAATGTTTAATTTTGTGTGATAATTAGTATTATGAGTTAATTAGTATTTCAAGATAATTTTTAGTTTTTATAAATTAATCTTAGTAATTTTGGGCTTTATTAATTAGGATGTAGAATAATAGAGAAGAACAAAATAGAAAAAATTTGGATTGGGCCATCTTGCAAATTAAGTTACAAGCCCAATCCTAAGCACCCTTACCCAACCCCAAAACCCCTTGGCCCAAAAAGAAAATTTCAGATTTTTAGCCAAAAATAATCATAATCACATAACATAAAGTAGTGGGGGCAAGGAAATAAAGGAAGAAAACATGGAGAGGAAAACATGGATTAGTGGGTTTTCTTTAAATTAAAAAATATATTCTTTTTAATAAAAAGATCTGAAAATTTTCGAAATTCTTGGCTATAAATAGAAGAGAAGATTTATAAAAAAGAAGGAGAGAAAAAAGAGAGAAAAATCGGAAGAGAAGAGAAAATAAAGAAAATTCCCTGCTGTGGTATACACTCGATATACACTCTGGATACAGAAGTATACACGAAAAAAAATGCAATTTTTGAGAGTTTCTTTTGAGAAGTGAAAAGAGTTCAAAGCTAGAAAGCCAAAACAAAGAGAAAATCTGGAATATATTTTTCTTTTCTATTTTTTAATGGTTTTTTTTTTGTTTTTCTCCATATTGCTGGGATTTTCGGGATTGAGGTGTTGAAGCTACTGCTGGTTGTTACTGTTGTTGTTGCTATATTTTCACCGCCCTATTGATTTGCCATTTTCCCATTCCTTTCAAAACCAGGTACACATTCTAAAAACCATGTGTTGATGTAAGCTCGAATTGGAAGTTGAAGTTTTGAAATGAAATAGAAAAGCAAGTTGTTGATTAATATTTGTTGTTATTTTCTATTTTATTAGTTTTTGTCAAATTGTAGTTAGCTTTATAATTTGAAGAATAAATTTGTCATTCAAGGGAACACCTTTTCTACTAATATAGAGTAGCCTTTTAAGCATGTAATTGTTTAGGACTTTTCTTTTCTTTTAGAGACAAAACAACAACAACAACAACAACTACCCAGTATGTTCCCACAAAGTGGGGTCTGGGGAGGGTAATACGTACACGGGCCTTACCCCTACCCGAAAGGGTAGAGAGGCTGTTTCCGGCCGACCCTCGGCTCAGAATTCTTTTAGAGACAAACTAAATAGAAAAAATGTAGTCACTTTAGGATTATCCTTTTTTTTTTAAATAAAAATGTTACGAGCCTAGCTAAATAGAAGAAATAAAATTGCGGGGCCCCTCAATAACAATGTTCATTTTTTTTCTTTCTTAAAAATAACCAAACGCGGTAAATGTTTAAAATTGCATTATAGTATTGAACATTTTTTTTAAAATCAGATATTTAGCCATTACAATAATTTAAGCGACCGTGCTAGAACCACGGGATCCGGGGATGCCTAACACCTTCCCTCGGGTCAACAGAATTCCTTACTTAGAATTTCTGGTTCGCAGACTTCATTTGGAAAGTCGAAAATTTCCTCGATTTGGGATTTAAATAAATTGGTGACTTGGGACACCATAATTTATTCCAAGTGGCGACTCTATGAAATAAATAAATAATCCCATTTCGAATATTGTCACTTAAATTGGAAAAACTCCCTTGTACGTTTATCCTTCGGGGTAAGCGCGCCGAAAGGAGGTGTGACAGCTCTGGCGACTCTGGTGGGGACACAAACCCAGAACTACTGGTTCAGGGTTTAAGAATTTGAGCTTTGATTAATTATTTATTTGGCTTATTTATTATCTGATTTTATTACATGTTTACATTTGATATGCTAAATGTTGCTTTACCGCTTTGATATTTCGTGAGCTATATATAAGTTGTGCCGATACCCATTTTTCTCTTCTGAGTCTTTTGAAATACAATACCGGGCATTTGCTGGACATAGCCCGTTTTTCTCAAGATAGCTGTGGTGCTTGGCACCCGGTGAAGGATTTTGTAGTCACACGTGTTTAGGCGGAGAGTTTTGTCAATTAAGCCGGAAAGCCATGCTACCGGTGCACTGACACTCTTCGGCTCGAGTTGTCCGCTCGAGTTAAAGCCAGTCTAGACACTTTTTCCAACAGGGTGATGACTTAGAATAACAAAACCTTATGCCGGATCCCCGATAGGAACGTTTATTTGCATCGTGTGCATATTTGACTTAGGAGGCTCAACACAGGGGTTGGGCCTGTCTAGGACAGGTGTACCTGAAACAAAAAGACCAACTTGTTGCATCTTTCTGTGTGCATTTATTTGTTTCGATCTTACATGCCGACCGATTTGTTAAAAGAGAGGAAGAAGTGGAAAACGTCAGGGTATATAGTCAAAATAGTTTTATGAAAAATAGTTAGTTCTTTGAAAATAAATTCTGAAAAAATGCAAAAAAAAAAATTCCAAATAAATTTTCTTAATTTTACGAAAATAGTTAGTTCTTTAAAAAAATAAATTTTAAAAAAAAAATGCCAAAAAAAGAAAAAATTTCCAAATAAATTTTCTTAATTTTACGAAAATAGTTTAGTTTTTTTGAAAATGATTTTGAAAAAAAAATGCAAAAATGATTTCTTTTGTTTTAGAAATGCTGTTTAAAAATAGTTTGTTTTCTTTTCTCAAAATAATTTAGTTCTTTTATTTCCGAACTATGCGGGTCTGATTCTCACCGGAAGTGAGATACGTAGGAAAACCTCATCGGTTCCGACCCCCCAAAAAAAAATCCAAAAGAAAAAATATTGTTCATTTAGTTCCTTCTTTAAAATCTTTCCTTAGAAAATTCAAAGAAAAAAAAATGGTTTCGTTCTTCCTACTGTTTTTCATGAAATAAAAAGAAAACTCAATAAAAATTAAAATTAAAAAAAAATATGGGTTTCCTTCATTTTTGAAGTACTTTTCTAAAAAGTAAAAATAAAAATAAAAGAGAAGCCAAAATCCAAAAAAAAAATATTTCCTTCCTTCCTTAGAAAAAGTGACAATAAGTAAAAAAAAAATTCAAACAAAAATATATTTTTTTCCTTTTCTTTTACTTAAAAGCAAATAATTTTTAGAAGTCTTTCTGTCAAAAAAAAAAAGGCAAAAAAAAAAAGCAAAAATATAAATATATTTTCCTTCCTTCTTTTAAAGCATTTCTTTCAAGAATTAGTTGATTTACTTCATTCGCGATTAACCGAACTACGCTGGTTTGATTCTCACATAGTGTGAGATACGTAGGCAACCTTCATCAGGTCCAACCTCCCCTTTTCCAAAAATAACCAAAAATATCGAAACTGATTTTTTTTTTTCGTTGTAATATGTTGAGTGATGCCGTTTTCAAAAACAGCCGAATGTACCCGAAAGGGACAGCGGAAGGTTGATTTTGCATAAACGGTCACTTTTGGGTCGTTTTGTAGATTTTTGGTCGATTGACCCTCACAGGCCTTATAATCTTCGTCCCCGAGGCGCTGAAAGGCCGTATTTGCAATACCAGATTTTTTTTTGTTTTAATTTGAAAAATAATAAAAAAAATTTAAAAAAAAAAAACTAAATTTTAATTTTTGTCATAAATAAGTCAGGTGATGCCGTTTTTGCCAAAAATAGTCGAATGTTCCCGAGAGGGACGCCGAAAGGCTGACTTTGCATAAACGGCCGCTTTTGATCATTTCTAAGATTTTTGGTCAATTAGCTAAACACAACCTTAAAATCTCAATAAAAAAAAATAATACTCTCGTTTAGTTCCTTCATTAAAATCTTTCTTTAGAAATTCAAAAAAAAAAAAAGAGTAAAAGTAGTTTAAAAAAAAAAAATGGTTTCGTTCTTTCTACTTCTTTTAATGAAATAAAAAGAAAAATCAATAAAAATCAAAATTTTAAAATATGGATTTTACTCCAAAGCAAATAAATTTTTATTTTTAGAAGTCTTTCTATCAAAAAGTAAAACAAAAAGCAAAAAAAAAAAAAAAGCAAAATATGAATATATTTTCCTTTTTTCTCTTAAAGCATTTCTTTCAAGAATTAGTTGATTTACTCAATTCCTGATTTTCTGAACTACGCCCGGTCTGATTCATGCGGAGACATGATACGTAGGCAATCCACATAAGATTCGACCATCACTAAAAATAAAAAAAAAATAAATAAAAAAAACGAAAAAAAAAGAGTATAAAAGAAAATTGATAAAGAGGGGAAGAAGATGAAAGCAAAGGAAAGTATAAGCCGGAATAACGCATTACAATCGATTACAAGTAGCAACACGATCAACTGTATAAGTGCATCACACCCAACGTGAGATTACTTATGTGTTATGTTGTTTCAGACTAACCGTTTGTTTGCCAAACTCCGGGTCTTAGAAAAGGGTGGTTGATTTTGTGGTACTCTGGCCTCACATTCATACTTCACGAGGTCCAAAGGAAAAGTTCAGCAACCCGTTGCTAAATCAAAAGAAAATACCCACCCTTATTTCACAAGGTCGAAAAGAAGCGCCAACATGTCTTCGGAAATCCCCCTATCAACCGTTCCCGTTTTGGAAGAGAGTTCTGTGTCAGCCATTCCGGCTACTGAAGTCAGCAGCTGCAGAAGAAAACAGAATTTTGCGATGTCGAATGCTGGAGATGTTGGATGACTGGAATAACGGGAAGGAGCCCCAAGTCTGATCCCTGGGTTCCCCGAACTATTCCTCAGGTCAAGTGGGATTTCTAATACCCCCACCAATTACCCACCTACTTTGTTTGGATATTCTAATGCCGAATCACCCTCCACTTCCCATCCTCGGGTGACAGCATTAGATACATCTACAAGAACATCTGTTGGTTTGCCCGTTCCAATCACGGCGCATCCCGGCACGCATACCCCCTTCTTTGATTCCTCTTCTTTTACATTCCCGGCACCACCCCTTCCACGGGATCCTACCCTGTTTGCCGCCAATGTCTATCCTCATCTCATGCCAAGCCAAAATCCAAAAGCTCCCAAACGGGATGAAATGGCAAAAAGAATGAGCAGCTTGGAACAAAGTTTGAAAAACATGCAAGGTCTAGGCGGACAGAAGAGTGTTTCTTACGCAGATTTGTGCATGTTCCCACATGTCCATTTGCCCTCAGGCTTTAAGACGCCGAAGTTCGAAAAGTATGACGGGCATGGCGACCCTATTGCTCATCTAAAGAAATACTGCAATCAATTGCGAGGTGCCGGCGGCATGGAAGAATTGTTGATGGCATATTTTGGAGAAAGCTTGATCGGGATAGCCTCAGAATGGTACATGGATCAAGACATATCTCGATGGAACATCTGGGACGATTTGGCTAGAGATTTTGTGAAACAGTTCCAGTACAACATTGACATTGCGCCAGACAAGAATTCTTTATCGAACTTAAAGAAGAAACCCTCCGAAAGCTTCAGAGAATATGCTATTAAATGGCGAGAGCAAGCATCCAGGGTGAAACCCCCTATGGACGAAATAGAAATGGTCACTACTTTCCTCCGGGCTCAGGAACCAGACTATTTCCAGAACATGCTCTCAGCAATGGGAAAGCCTTTCGCAGAGGCGATCAAGGTTGGGGAAATGGTAGAAAATGGTTTAAAGACGGGAAGGATTTTGAGTCAGGTAGCCATTCGAGCGACCTCCCAAGCAATCCAAGGAGGGTCTGGAGGAATATCAAAGGGTAGGATGAAAGAGGAAACATCCATGGCAACTTCGGGTGATAGAAGGCACCACGCTCCTAGACCTTTCTTTTCAGAAAGAACCCCCCAGCATTATTACTCTGCTCAGGAAATGTCCTATATCCCTCAACCATACGCAGCCATGAATGCTCAACCTTTTGCGCAACCGCAACAGCATGTCAGTAGAAACCAAGCTCTATTTCCAATAAATCAGCCTCCCCACCAGAACCACTATAATCCCCGACCTCCACAGAATAACTTCCGTCCTTGGGAACAACCAAAGAAATCAAACTTTACCCTAATTGGTGAATCTTACTCTAATCTATTCCCGAAACTTGTCCAAATGGGTTTACTGCAGCCGGTTCCTCAGAATAGACAAAACCCGACATCGCCTTCCTACAAAGCTGGTGTCAGATGTGCATATCATTCAGAGGCAGAAGGCCACCATACTAATGACTGTTGGACTTTGAAACAAGCGGTGGAGAATTTAATAGAGCAAGGGAAGATTGTGTTGAAGGATGAGGATGTCCAAATGTGACCAATAATCCGCTGCCTGCTCACAATAACGGGCCAATAATTGGGATGATTTGTGAAGACGAAGAATTCGATCCAGCGCTTAAGGCCATAATTGCTATTGCTGACGTGGAAAGGAAGCCCAAGGCAGCCCCGAAACAAGAGAAAGGGGAAAAGAAGAGTAAAATCACTGAGTTAGAACCAGAAAGGGAAATTGGTGCACCTAAGCAAGCCTATGTGGCATGGGAGGCGATTAAGACACCACAGCTGAATAAGCCAGTGTTTGTTGGACGCGTACCGCAAAAGCTTAAGGACCGTGAAGAGAAAGATATTGAGGATTCCATGACTGAAGAGAGTGAAGGAAAACATGAGGCAAATCTCTGCGATACCCACATGGTCGAGCTAGGGAAAGGGACTATCACCGTTAAGATGGGATCAGACACTAAACTCCCAAGCTGAAAGGCTAGGCCATCCCCGATCAGGCGGAAACCCAGTAAACTTGTCCTGCCATATTTTTCTGCATCCAGAGTATTTCAGGGTGTAAATTGGATGTTTCTTTTAGTTTTTGTCTTTAAATTTTCAAATGTGAACCTTGTTTATCTTTTCGATTTCAAGTAATGAAATTAATATCTCATCGTCTGTTTTCTTTTCTTTTGTTATTTTTTTTATTTCTTTCAGATTTGTTTTAGTTTTCTTTTCTCTCTTTTCTTTAGTTCAAATCATGCAGCTTTAAATAACATGACATGCTTGCGGACTTCATGCCTAGATCCCAAAACGCTGTCGGACTTCAGAATAATGAATCGAGAGTTGAAATGCACAAAATTTTATCTTTGAGGAAATGAAACAATGAATTGGAATAACTGAAGGAAATTGGTTCACATACAAAAAGGGTTGTGTTGTACTTAAGGAATACCCGAGTAGTTGTCCCAACAAAGAAAGGCCCATACTTGCAACAAGAAAATGCGGCCCAGAAATCTCGAAATAGAACAACCGACGTTAAGGCGCATTCCTCCTCATTACCAAGAAACAAAAAGAAAATTCCGCTCCTAATTGGAAGGCGCATTCCTCCTCATTACCAAGAAACAAAAAGAAAATTCCGCTCCTAATTGGAAGAATCCATGCATCATCCGAAAAATATCACTGAGAGGGACACTGTGTCTGGCAGACATGGAAGGAAAAAATCTTGAAACGGCTGTGAATGCGGATGCTGTGAAAAGGTATTATGTCTGAACTTGCTTCAATAAGGTCCTCACAAGTCGAAATGATTGAAGGCTTTTATTCCCGCTACCCAAACACTACCAACCCTTTTTGTAAACCCTTTGAGCCGGTTACCTTTCTTTGACTACCCTCTTTGTAAAAAGAATAAAAATAAAAATAAAAAACCAAAAACCAAACAAAATAAAACAAAACAAAGTTCCTGAACTACGTTCTGACTTGATTCCGAAAGGATACGTAGGCAACCTCTCCCTGAGGTTCAGTCACACCAAACCAAAAATCCCAGTTTCCCCAAAAAATGAAACTGGGGCAGATGATATTGTTCATTCGGTTTAAGATCCGTCAAGATGATTCCAAAGTTGTAATTTTGTCTACAATTCTTATTACCCAAACCGAGTACAAGTCCTTCAAGATCGATTGGAAGTTGTGAAAACATCATTGTTGCGATCCGAAGTTCCTGGAATGAAAAGAAATAAAATGAGAGAGTCTTATTGGTGAAAACCTTCGGGCACCCTAAGACGATGGAAGTAGAGAAATACAAAATGAGAGAGCCTGTTGGTAAAAACTCGCAAAGAGTGCTATCTGGCGATGGTAAGAAGAGAAATGAGAGAGGTCGATTGGCGAAAACCCGCAAAGGGCGCTATCAACCGAAAAGTTTGTTTCACCACGAGAGGTCCTGGCACGGCTCCTTAGCTTGGAAATATAGACCCGTTTTGGTTCATAAGAAAATGGGAGTTTTGTGACGATCAAGCATCTAGTCCGAGGAGCATGTCATGTTGGTTAAAGTCAGCATATACCTCAGATAAGTCCTTCTTTTCTCCCCCGAAAGGGACTCCTCTATCTTTGATACGTTTTTCCATTCTTTGATTCATTCTTTTCTTTGAATCCCTTTCGGTTTAATTTTAATTCTAAAACTATTACAAAGGAAGGTGACAGGACCGGTTTTACAGGACTCCGCCTGGTAAAGAAGAAAAGAAAAACAGCCTCAGTGGTATATTGTTACAATCCACGATTGGATTGTAATGATCGATTGTTTCCAAAGAAAAGGAGTTTAGAAAGGAAACGGAAATCAAAGGCTAAGGTCTTAGAAGAGACGGAATAAGGCGGAAGGATAGAACCCACACGGAAAATCCTCATGGAATTCCGGGAATGAACCCGGTCAGTTTGAAAGGAAGTCACCCCAAAGACAATTGGTAGCAAATTTCTCAATGGAAATGGGAAAACGATCAAGCAATGAAGATGATCAAGGCCGCAAAGTCAACCACTTTTTTTTTTCAACTGATAAAATGTTCTTTGTTGAAAGCAGGTCTGTTTAATTGTGCAAGAAGAAGGTACAACTCGAAGAAATGAAATACGCAAGCTTTGAAATGGCTTTGGAACAAGGAAAACACATAAAAGGGTAAGTTTCTTTTTAGAGATTTATCTTATGCATTTGTTGATGTTTAAAAAAGAAAGCCTAAAAGAAGGCCCAAAAAGAAGAATAAAAGAAAAGAAAACGAAAACTCCGAAAAAGAGAATCAAATCATATCAGTCCAACATCTGTTTGGACCCCGGTCAGAAAAAACCGAGGGTCTTTCTGGCCAGAAGGCCGTGAAACTTTTATCCCCGGTCAAAAAATCGAGGATCTCCCCAGTCAGAAAACTGCGGAGCCATTTACTTTTACCTCGGCCAAAAACCGAGGATCCGACGGCCAAAAAACCGTTAGATATTGTTTGAATTCCGGCCGGAAAGCCGCGAAACTTTTATCCCCGGTCAGAAAACCGAGGATCTCCCAGTCAGAAAACTGCGGAGCCATTTACTTTTACCCCGGCCAAAAAACCGAGGATCTGACGGCCAAAAAACCGTTAGATATTGTTTGAATTCCGGCCAGAAAGCCGCGAAACTTTTATCCCCGGTCAGAAAACCGAGGATCTCCCAGTCAGAAAACTGCGGAGCAATTTACTTTTACCCCGGCCAAAAAATCGAGGATCTGACGGCCAAAAAACCGTTAGATATTGTCTGAATTCCGGACAGAAAGCCGTGAAACTTTTATCCTCGGTCAGAAAACAGAGGATCTCCCAGTCAAAAAAACTGCGGAGCCATTTACTTTTACCCCGGCCAAAAAACCGAGGATCCGACGGCCAAAAAACCGTTAGATATTGTTTGAATTCCGGCCAGAAAGCCGTGAAACTTTTATCCCGGTCAGAAAACCGAGGATCTCCCAGTCAGAAAACTGCGGAGCCATTTACTTTTACCCGGCCAAAAAACCGAGGATCTGACGGCCAAAAAACCGTTAGATATTGTTTGAATTCCGACCGAAAAGCCGTGAAACTTTTATCCACGGTCAGAAAACCGAGGATCTCCCAGTCAGAAAACTGCGGAGCCATTTACTTTTACCCCGGCCAAAAAACCGAGGATCCGACGGCCAAAAACCGTTAGATATTGTTTGAATTCCGGCCAGAAAGCCGTGAAACTTTTATCCCCGGTCAGAAAACCGAGGATCTCCCCAGTCAGAAAACTGCGGAGCCATTTACTTTTAACCCGGCCAAAAACCGAGGATCTGACGGCCAAAAAACCGTTAGATATTGTTTGAATTCCGGCCGAAAGCCGTGAAACTTTTATCCCCGGTCAGAAAACCGAGGATCTCCCAGTCAGAAAACTGCGGAGCCATTTACTTTTACCCCGGCCAAAAAACCGAGGGTCTGACGACCAAAAAACCGTTAGATATTGTTTGAATTCCGGCCAGAAAGCCGTGAAACTTTTATCCCCGGTCAAAAACCGAGGATCTCCCCAGTCAAAAAACTGCAGAGCCATTTACTTTTAACCCGGCCAAAAACCGAGGGTCTAGCGGCCAAAAAACCGTTAGACATTGTTTGAATTCCGGCCAGAAAGCCGTGAAGCTCTTCTTCAAAATCCTGGCCAGAAAGTCGTGGAACGTTTATTTGTGAAATTTTGATTTTCTTGCCCAATACCAAAGAGTCTTTTAATCGCTCTCTGTGTCACAACTAACTCACGAAATTTTCCTAGCAAAATTGGGGCAGAAAAATTTCGTTCGTTTGTTTGTTTTGTTGTCTAAATAGGTTTGATCTCGGGATGCAAGGATCGAGATAACCTACAAATGGAACATCAATCCAGAGTGAAGAAAAGAAGAAAAGAACCAAAAGAAAGAGTTCAAATGTTGGAGTAAACAAAGGCACGTATTGCTCAGAAGATGATTGAAGTAACAAGCTCCACCGACTCTGTTTCACTCAATGTTACAGAAAATAAACAAGAACGTACAGTTTGTTGAGCATCAAGATTCAGATCGAGGTCTACAGCAAATCAGCTAAGATTCAAGATCAAGTTTTCAAGAGAATCATAGATAGGAATCTTGTAACTCATAGTTTTGATAGCATAGCTAGTTCAGCTTTAATTTCTCCTTTTGGTGTAATAAGGAGGTCAGTGAGCAGTAAGCAGCAACTGCAACAACGATAGCAACAGTAACAGCAAAGTGTCAGTTCAAGGTAGTCCCAGCTACCAAAACTTCCCGAACTACATTGACCTGATTCCTGTTTAGCCCAGGATATGTAGGAGGCCTCCCGAAGCAAAGGCTCGGTCAAGATCTTTTCAAAATGCTTCACACGGAGTGCTCAAAATGGGCAAAAATCGCTCGTATTTGCTCATTATCTTTGCACGAAAACTCTTCATATTTCCGTGCAAAGAGGGGCAGCTGTGAGCACGTGATTTTTGCCCTACGTGAGAATTACTCCCAAACAATTTAAAAAAAAAAAAATAAAATAGTATTGTGTTGTGCGTGATTTTTGTGATTTTTGTGTTATTTTTCTTATTATTTGCATTTTTATCTGTGCATATTTGCTTGTTTAAATAAATAAAATATACAAAAAATATGTTGCATATGTATATAAAATTCAAGTTTACAATTAAGTTTATTTTACAGAAATGAAAAGTCATAAAAAATATGTATTTTTGCATTTTTTAAGCATTTAATGTCCAAATCGTGCAATTTTATTTTTATTAATGTTTAATTTTGTGTGATAATTATTATTATGAGTTAATTAGTATTTCAAGATAATTTTTAGTTTTTAAATTAATCTTAGTATTTTTGGGCTTTATTAATTAGGATGTTGAATAATGGAGAAGAACAAAATAGAAAAAATTTGGATTGGGCCATCTTGCAAATTAAGTTACAAGCCCAATCCTAAGCACCCTTACCCAACCCAAAACCCCTAGGCCCAAAAAGAAAATTTCAGATTTTTAGCCAAAAATAATCATAATCACATAACATAAAGTAGTGGGGGCAAGGAAATAAAGGAAGAAAACATGGAGAGGAAAACATGGAGAGGAAAACATGGATTAGTGGGTTTTCTTTAAATTAAAAAATATATTCTTTTTAATAAAAAGATCTGAAAATTTTCGAAATTCTTGGCTATAAATAGAAGAGAAGATTTATGAAAAAGAAGGAGAGAAAAAAGAGAGAAAAAATCGGAAGAGAAGAGAAAATAAAGAAAATTCCCTGCTGTGGTATACACTCGATATACACTCTGGATACAGAAGTATACACGAATAAAAAATGCAATTTTTGAGAGTTTCTTTTGAGAAGTGAAAAGAGTTCAAAGCTAGAAAGCCAAAACAAAGAGAAAATCTGGAATATATTTTTCTTTTCTATTTTTTACTATTTTTTTTTGTTTTTCTCCATATTGCTGGGATTTTCGGGATTGAGGTGTTGAAGCTACTGCTGGTTGTTACTGTTGTTGTTGCTATATTTTCACCGCCCTGTTGATTTGCCATTTTCCCATTCCTTTCAAAACCAGGTACACATTCTAAATACCATGTGTTGATGTAAGCTCGAATTGGAAGTTGAAGTTCTGAAATGAAATAGAAAAGCAAGTTGTTGATTAATATTTGTTGTTATTTTCTATTTTATTAGTTTTTGTCAAATTGTAGTTAGCTTTATAATTTGAAGAATAAATTTGTCATTCAAGGGAACACCTTTTCTACTAATATAGAGTAGCCTTTTAAGCATGTAATTGTTTAGGACTTTTCTTTTCTTTTAGAGACAAACTAAATAGAAAAAATGTAGTCAATTTAGGATTATCCTCTTTTTTTTTAAATAAAAAAAATGTTACGAGCCTAGCTAAATAGAAGAAATAAAATTGCGGGGCCCTCAATAACAATGTTCATTTTTTTTTCTTTCTTAAAAATAACCAAACGCGGTAAATGATTTAAAATTGCATTATAGTATTGAACATTTTTTAAAAATCAGATATTTAGCCATTACAATAATTTAAGCGACCGTGCTAGAACCACGGGATCCGGGGGTGCCTAACACCTTCCCTCGGGTCAACAGAATTCCTTACTTAGAATTTCCGGTTCGCAGACTTCATTTGGAAAGTCGAAAATTTCCTCGATTTGGGATTTAAATAAATTGGTGACTTGGGACACCATAATTTATTCCAAGTGGCGACTCTGAAATAAATAAATAATCTCATTTCGAATATTGTCACTTAAATTGGAAAAACTCCCTTGTACGTTTATCCTTCGGGGTAAGCGCGCCGAAAGGAGGTGTGACATATCTCATATTCACTGAAGAAGGCACTTGCTTAATGCCGGAAGTGTAATTAATTAGGTGGTTGGTCGTAGAATAGTCTTTTCAGTAAGTGTTGTTGTAGTTGTAGAATCATTGACCATTGATTCTTCCTCGCAAACATTTCATCTCTGCTGTCTTGCTCTCTCGTAATCAGAAGCTAATTCAATCGTATCCGTCTTTGAGCCTGCTAATCTATTCATTGATTTTCTGATGGGATAGTTCTATCATTGTGACCACAATATCGCATCATATTTTAAAAATTAGTCATATGAACTTAATTTTCAGAAATTATAATTGTTTTATTATCACAATTACTTGAAAACTTTATTAATTTGTTTAACATGCGCAAAATGTTAATTTGTTTGATATTAATTTATTTGTTAATTTAATTTAACAATATATTTCTTTATTAAGTTGTATAACATGCTTTAAAATGTTATTTTATTTAATATTATATTTATTTTTTAATATGTTTAACATGCTTATAATTTTAATTGTTTTAATATTGCATTGGTTAATTAGTTTAACACATGCTTTATATTAATTTATTTAGCATGAAATCAATATTAGTTAGTTTAATATAACATTACTTGTTAATTTTTTTAACATCTATAATACGTTAATTAGTTTAATATTAAAGTAAAATTTATGTAAATTTATATAACTTGTAATAAATATTAATTAGTTTGACATCAATTTTATTTGCACGGTAAATATAAGTTATTTGTTAACTTATGATCCACATGGAATTATAAAATCATGAAAGATAATTATGTTATCTTAAAAATGATTAAGATTCTTAGCTAGAAAATTGAATTAATTAATTTTCATAATATTTTAATTCTTGGAAAATGATTGGGAATATAGTGAAATTTTGACTCCATGGTTAATATATGTATTTATTAACTTAATCAATTAATGATTAGTGTCATAATATATATGTATGTATGTATGTATGTATGTATGTATGTATGTATGTATGTATGTATGTATGTTGAACATCGTGCCTCGCATTATTGTTTTTATATTTCTTCCATGATCTTCATAATATTTTTATTTTGTTAAAGAGTAACTGTTGTTCGAAAAATATTATTGTTGAGCTCAACAAAGAGTTAAAAGTCAATGACAATAACTATAAAACCTGGAGCTTGAAAGTCCAGTATGTGCTAGAAGAGCAAGAGGCTCTGGAGGCCATTAACAATGTCATCAATGATCCCGAGAAAGGTAACACGGTGCAACATAGGCATGAACGTGAAGCCTATGACAGTTGGAAGAAAAATAACTCAGTTGCTCGCATTACATTGTTCAGCACCTTGGATGAGGACATCCTAAGGGACTTTAATGATGACTAAAGAGCTATAGATCATTGGAATAGTTTAAGGAAAATGTTTGGTACATGTTCCACTACAAGGTTGCGATCCTTAACGATTAAATTTGCTTCATACAAGAAACACCCAAAACATTCAACGAAAACACATCCGAGGCAAATGACAAATATGACCTGGGAGCTGAAAGATTCTTTTCACGTGTTGACTAATGAACAAAAAATTCAAGATATCATACACTCTTTACCTAGTTCTTGGGATCATATGAAAATTCATTTGACCCATAATGAGCGAACCACAACTCTAGAAGATGTCCGGAGGCATCTGGAGTTAAAGGAGGAACGACTTGAGGCTGCAAATCCAATAACTGAGTTGCGTATGGAAAAAACCTCCAAAACCAAGAGTGATTAAAATAAAAGTACTAGGGAAATAAGAGAATGCCACCTCAAGCTTAGTTAGTTCAGCCTGCTAAAGGGAAAAGACTGAAAAAGGCAAAAATAGATGCCCCAAACTTGTCAAAATTGCTAAAGTGAAATGTTATAATTACGTTAAAAATGGTCACTAAGACAGAGTTTGCTTTGAGCCACCTGAAAAGAATTTCATAATGCTCGAATTAGTGAATTTTGTGTTTCTAGTTCTATTTTCTAATCGAATCTAGTCCTTTGTGGATTGTAAACTCAGGAGAATCGAACTACACAGCCTGGGAATGCAATGCCTTAATTGAATTTTGGCGAGTTCTATGTGGAGCAACGTGGATATATGTGGGCAAGAACAATAAAATTGTTGCTGAAGGGATCAGTACATGCAAGTTAGTCCTGCATGGTAGTCGAGATCTAATACTACATGATGTTCTCTTTGTTCCAACAATTCGTCGAAATGTTATTTCAGTTTCAGTTTTGCTTAATCTAGGATTTGACTTGTTTTGTAATGGCAATTCTGCCAAGTAGAGTTTTGGTTCAACTTTGTTTTGTTTTAGTCATGTTACCAGAGGTTTAATTATTATGGATTTGAATTATCATTCAGTTAATACTAATGACAGTTTTTCTGTGTTTGTTTCTTCACATAAATATGATAGTGAAGTAAACATATGGCATGCTAGACTTGGTCATATTGGCCAACAAAGAATTCAAAGGTTAGAAAACCAAATTTTTCTTTCGAACACTTGTCCACTTGTAAAAATTGTCTAGCTGAAAAATCTACAAGAAAATCTTTTGGTCAGGAGACTAGAGTTGAATATCCTTTGTCATTAGTCCATTCAGACATCTTTGGGCCTATAAATGTTAGGGCTAGGCATGGATCAAGTTATTCATCACATTTGTTAATTAATTTACCCGTTTCAGTTATGTCTATTTAATTTTCCATAAATCAGAAGCAATAAGTTGCTTCAAATGCTATATGAGCTTAGTGGAAATCAATTAGACAAGAAGATAAAAGCTCTTTGAACTAACCATGGTCATGAATACTTATCAATCCAGTTTAATAAATTATGTCATACAAAAGAATAGTTCATTAGTTGACTATCCCAAATATTCCGCAACAAAATAGTGTTACAGAGAGAGAAATAGAACGCTCCAAGAAATGGTTAGGTTAATGATGGCACAAGATAAAATCACAATTAGTTAGGGCGATGTGTTGCGTACTTCGACATATGCACTACCCCATATGAGTTATGGACTCGAAGACAACCCGACCTAGTGTATTATGACCTTGGAGTTGTGCTGCCTTTTGATAATTGTGATTTTTACATAATTTATACCCCTTCTTGCCTAAGTTTTATGCATGAATCGATATAAATTAGTCTTGAATTGCTTACAAGTTATGCTTGACTGCAGATTTGAGCGATCAGATGTTAAATATCACAAATCGGCTCAGAAAGGAGTGAAATTTTCCAAACATCAAGAGATAAGTTAAAGTGTGAATTGAAAGACTTGTGCGGACCGCAACCTTTTGTCACGTGGCCGCACAAGAAGATCCTGAAAATACTCAAGTCAAGGAACCTATGCGGTTCGTACTGTTTTGCCGCGCAGACGCACAGGTGAGGATCATAGAACATGAAATTTAGATACAATTCCAAGCGGATCACATCCATATCTACGCGGTCCGCAATGATGAAGAAACAAAAGATAAATTCTAAGGCAGAAATCCTACGTGGCCGCACTCCACAACAGTGCGGTCCGCGTGGAAGCATGATCAGAGAGCCAGCATTGAAGGACAAACAATAGTGCGGCCGCACAACATTTCCACGTGTTCCGCGTGACTCAACCTAAGCGGCCGAATGGCATTTCTAGGCGGTCCGCGTCCAAGTTCCAGAAGCTCAAATTTGGCAGACCTTTTATTCTATGCTGCCGCATGTCATTTTCATGCGGTCCGCGACAAACCCTCAGGGGAATTTTTGTCCAGATTTTCCTAGGTAGTATAAATAGAATATTTTACTTTCTTAGGTTAAGTTTTCATGCACTGTACGAGCAGCTGAGAACGAGGCAACATATGTGTGCCTATTTAAGTTATTTTACTTGGTTTTGAACGCGGATTTAGTTGTACTATATTTATAGTTCAATATTATGTCAATTTCTACTACTATTTCTTCTTTTTCTATTGATTCCATATCTAGCTAAACCCATTAACTATGGTTGTGTTTTAACCCTAGTGTGGGTAATTAATGGGTGTTTTTTAATGCTTGGATGATATTAGGTGTTTGCTATTTGCGTTGATTGTAAGTTTTCACTTGGATTTGGTGGTTGCAAACACTAAGTCTAGCTTAGTGTGTTATGACTTTGCTTGAGAAAGAGAGTCTATGACCTCTCAATCAACCCAACAGGGATTTGGGATGGACTAATAAGAATGGTAGTCCCAAGTAATGGGTTAAACCTTGAGAGAGTAATTACCATACTTGAGCAATTAGTTGCTTGGGCAAATTAGCCTACCCGATTGGTCTCGAGAGAGTCAATTGGGAAAAATCTGTGACGACCCGGCCCGTCGTCACGTGAATTACCCCCCCCCGTTACCTTGTATTTATGTGTTTTATGCTTTTATATCAGTGTTAGAGTCTATCGGGTGAGTTAGGAGTGATTTGGATTGAAATGAGGCATATAGCCTTTTTTAAGGAAGCTTGAATATCGAAAGTCAACCTGGAGTTGACTATTTAGTTAGAGTGTTCAGAATCGAATTCTGATTATTTGGTTAGTTCCGGAAGGTGATTTGTGACTTAGGGAAGTGATCAAAATTGAATTCGGAAGTCCGACGTAGAAATAGACTTGAATTATCTAAGGTTGAATTTTGGCGAAATCGAACGATAGGTGAGATTTTGATCCGGGAGTCAGAATGGAATTCCGACAATTTCTGTTGCTTCGTCATGCGATTTTGGATATGTCTGCAAATTTTCAGGTCATTCGGACGTTGTTTGGTCGGGTTTTTGATTGAATGTTAGTTTCAGAAGTTTGAGTTGAATCCGCTATAATTCGATGATTTCTGTGTTTAAGGACATGTTTTTATGATTGGAAAAAGTTTGTATCATGTTTTTGAGTATGTTGGTGGTTTACGTTGGGGTCCAGGGGGCCTCGGGGTGAATTCGGACCACCATCCGGGCATTTTGAGGTTTTGGAAATCTGCAGAAAATTGCAGAAACTGTTCAGGGAATTTGGCCTTTGCGTTCGCGAGGCTTGAGCCGCGTTCGCGTAGGTAGAGGAAAGTTGAGCATCGCGTTCGCGATGCTGGGCATCGCGTTCGCGTAGGAGAATTTTGGTAAGCATCGCGTTCGCGTCCCGGAATGCCGCGTTCGCGAAGAGTATAAATTGGCGGCTGAGGAATTGGTCATAGCGAACGCGTGAGGCAATGTCGCCTTCGCAAAGGGTTAGACGGGCTGTGCATCATGGACGCGTGGAGTGTTACGCGAATGCGTAGGGTATTCAGTCAGTCAGTGAATTAAATTACAGAACACAGACCAGTCGCGGGTTTAGACTTAAAACCTCCATTTTTGAGTTCTAGAGAGAGAAACTCAAGGGAGATTGTTGGGAATTCATCGGGTATTCGTCGGAGGTAAGTTTTGTGGCCTAATTACAATATTTTATCATGAAATCTTTGGGTATTTCACTGTTAATGGAAGATTAAATGGAGTTTTTAGCCCTAGGCCTAAATTATTGAAAATCACTAATTTGAGTGGCCAAATGGAGTCCGATTTTGGTAAATTTTATATGCCTAGACTCGTGTTGAGACGAGGGTTCCGAATAGTTAACTTTCATAATTTTTCGAGAAGCGTACCGAAAGTCGGGTTTTGGCAACTTTGTAGTTTTTGGTGTAAATTGAGTTGTTTTGACTGGGTATCATCCCATTGGCCTAATTAGATGTATTTCCACTATATTTGATCAGATTCTACGCCTGCGGAGCTTGATTCTTGTGGCAAGGGCATCGCGGATTAGTCGTCGAGCCGATTTGAGGTAAGTAATGGATGTGGGTGATGACCTGCGGGTTCGAAACCCCAGTACAACACTTTGTTACGCTGTATAGCGGCGAAACACGTACTCTCCTATGAGTGCGGGGTCAATTGTGATTTGGGGACTATGGCTTAGTCCGACCTGTTGATATTATATTATGATATTGGCTATTCTTGAGCCGGTGAACCTCCTTCTCGGATGGTTGCGTATTATGTTGTGATATTGGCTACTCTTGAGCCGGTAAACCTCCTTCCCGAATGGTTGTGTACATTATGGGATGTGAGCAGGTTATTGGGATCCTGTGAGGATCATTATCATTGTTTCTATGATATTGACATGCTAGTTTTACTACCAGTCCGGAGCTATTACTATTATTATGATTTTCCAATCTTTGGAACTTTGACATATTGTTTTCAACTGAAAAATGATAAAAGAGTTTTCAAAACTACTTTTGAGCCTGCAAGGCTGCATTTGTATATTTGCTGACTGGTAGTGGATTGGGCTGTGCGCCGCAACGTATTCATGATATTGTGCTTGGGCTGTAGGAGCCCTTTCGGAGTCTAAACCCCCACAGTGAGCACGGGTACCCAAATTGGATCGGGCTACATGCCGTAGCGGTCATTTCATGCATTGCATTGCATTTAGCTACACCTGATAGCTGTATACTGTGTTGTTGATACTTGTTGGTACATTTACTGTTGATATTGAAACAGTTACAAGGTATTTTATTACATCTTTACATAGTGCTATATTGTGATTTCTTATCTATGTTGTCTTACCCCTGTTCATTACCACTGAGTCTGGAAGTACTCACTTTACTCCTTGCACCTTGTGTGCAGATCCAGGTACCTCTCAACAGACCTGATCCGGTAGCTGTTCAGAGGCATTTGCGGGATAGTCGAGGTAGCTGCAGCGTCCGCAGGACCTCACTTCCCTTCTAGTTGTCTTTTCTTTTCGTATTGCTATTTCTTTCTGCACTGAGTATCTTGTAAATATTATTGCACTTATGTTCTCTTTAGAGGCTCTAGACTCTTGACCCCTCGGTCTATGGGGAGTTGTACTATTTTGGGACTTGGTTTCCGTGTTGGTATTTTTATCACTATTGACTTTATTTCTATTATGCCTAAATTGTATAAAGTGAGCTCAAAGCTCCGTGAATATTGTTAATTGGTCGGGCTAGTTTAGCAGTGTGCTGGGCATCATCACGATCGGGTTTGGGTTCGTGACAAGTTGGTATCAGAGCCTAGGTTTACTAGGCCTCACGATTCTTGAGCCGGTTAGTAGAGTCTTGTGGATCGGTATGGGGACGCCTGTACTTATCCTCGGGAGGCTGCGAACCTTTAGGAAACACTTCACATTTCTTGAACTCTATCGTGCGATCTTGTTGTTATGAGAACTGAACTTCTATATTCTATTCTCTCGCAGATGGTGAGAACGCAAGCATCAGGACGAGGTGGACGACCTCCTTTGCCACCTGTTAGAGGTCGTGAGCGCGGTCATGGTAGAGGTAGAGGTAGGGCAGCTGAGGCAGTGCCATCTGACCTGCCCGTTGTACTTGTCCAGGAGCAGCCCCCAGTAGTTGATGCTCCACTGACACCAGTTCAGGCCCAGACTGTATCTATTGCTATTCCTGGCCTTCAGTAGACTGTGGCCCAGATATTATCGGTGTGTTCCGGTTTGGCTCAGGTAGTATCAGCTACCGCTACTGTAGCGACGTCTCAGATAGGGGGTGGCCAGCAGACCCCTACAGCTCGCACACCTGAGTAGGTGGTTCAGGGACTTCAGACTCCGGAGGCGGTCCCCGCTCATGTGGTTGCACGCGTTATTCCTCCACCTGCACCAGCTCCAGAGCATATGACTCAGGCTATGCCCGACGATGAGCAGCATCATCTTGAGAGATTTGGTACACACAGCCACCCCATTTCAGTGGCGCTGAGGGCGAGGATGCCCGGGGTTTCTTAGATAAGTGTTAGAAGATGCTACGTACAGGCTAGTATTCTTGAGTTCAGCGGAGTTTCATTCACTACCTTTCAGTTTACTGGTCCAGCATTTGATTGGTGGGAGGTGTTTCAGAGGAGTAGGCCTGCGGGAGCAGCACCACTCACCTGGCAGCAGTTTTCTACTCTCTTCCTAGAGAAGTATGTACCTCAGTCCGGTCGTGAGGAGCTTCATCGCCAGTTTGAGTGGTTGGTTCAGGGCGACAAGTCAGTGACCTAGTATGAGTTGAGATTCACATAGTTGGCTAGGCATGCCACATGGATGATCCCTACTGATAGGGAGAGGATTAGGAGGTTCATTGATGGCCTCAACTACTCCATTCGCATTCTTATGACCAGAGAGATAGTTCTATCGTCATCTTTTGAGCAGGTTGTGGATATGGCATGCTAAATTTAGGCGGATCGTCGCCGAGAGAGGGAGGAGCGAGAGGCCAAGAGGCCTCGTGGTTCTGGTAGCTTCAGTGGTGCTCCATCTAGAGGGCATTTTCAGCAGGGCAGAGGTCGCTCATCTAGACCTTCTCATTCAGGCCGCCCTGAGCAGAGCGGAGCTTCTTCTGGTCGTGGTCGACAGGGATTCCAGCAGGGCCAGTCTTTACTTAGTGCCCTCCCAGCCCAGAGTGCAACACCTACTTCTTCAGCCCAGGGTTCTTCTGCGGCGAGGGGTTCCTTTCAGTCCCCTTCTCCAGCACCAGGTAGCTATTTTGAGTGTGGTGAGTTTGGCCATATGAGGAGGCAGTGCCATCGACTTCGTAGGGATAGGGCTCAGCGGAGGGATCATCCCTCCTCTTCAGCACCATCTCAGGCTAGTGGAGGTCAGTCTTCTCGTAGTCTCCCCAGAGTCGAGGAGAGATCCAATGGAGGCCAGGCACGATTCTATGCACTCCCTAACAGGCGTGATGCAGTTGCCTCCGATGCAGTGATTACAGGTATCATTTCTGTCTGTCACAGAGATGCCTCTGTTCTATTTGATCTAGGGTCCACATATTCATACGTGTCCTCTTATTTTGCACATCATTTGGGTGCGACTCGTGGTAGTCTTGATTTACCTGTTCATGTATCCACCCCCGTGGGTGATACGATTGTTGTGGATCATGTCTATAGATCCTGTGTTATTTCTATTGGGGGTCTGGAGACCCAGGCGGATCTGTTATTGTTAGGGATGGTGGACTTTGATGTGATATTGGGTATGGATTGGTTGTCTCCGTACCATGCTATATTGGACTGTCATGCTAAGACAGTTACATTGGCTATTCTTGGTATTTCCCAGATTGAGTGGCGGGGTTTGACTGATTTCGTCCCTAGCCGTGTTATTTAATTTTTAAAGGCTCAGAAAATGGTTGAAAAGGGGTGTTTCTCATACTTAGCATTTGTGCGAGATGTGGGAGCTGAGTCTCCTAGCATTGATTCTGTACCTGTTGTGAGGGACTTTCTAGATGTATTCCCCTTAGACCTGCCGGGCATGCCGCCGGACAGGGATATTGATTTGGCATTGACTTGGTGCCGGGCACTCAGCCCATTTCCATTCCTCCTTATCAGATGAAACCAGCTGAGTTGAAAGAACTGAAAGAACAGCTTCAGGAGCTTCTGGATAAGGGATTTATTCACCCTAGTGTTTCCTCGTGGGGTGCACCAGTGCTATTTGTTAAGAATAAAGATGGTTCCATGTGATTATAGACAATTGAACAAGGTAACAATGAAGAACAAGTACCCTCTACCGTGCATTGATGATTTGTTTGATCAGTTACAGGGTGTGAGAGTGTTTTCTAAGATTGATCTTCGTTCAGGCTATCATCAGCTGAAGATCAGGGACTCTGATATTATGAAGACTGCATTCAGGACCAGATATGGCCACTATGAGTTCCTTGTGATGTCTTTTCGGCTGACCGGCGCCCCAGCAGCATTCATGCATCTGATGAACAGTGTGTTCAGGCCCTATTTAGATACATTTGTGATTGTGTTCATTGATGACATTCTAGTCTACTCTCGTAGTCAGGAGGAGCATGCTCAGCATTTGAGTGTTGTGTTGCAAAGATTGAGAGAGGAGAAGCTGTATGCTAAATTCTCCAAGTGCGAGTTTTGGCTCGAGTCAGTAGCATTTCTGGGTCATGTGGTGTCTCGTGATGGTATTCAGGTTGATCCGAAAAAGATAGAGGCGGTGCAGAGTTGGCCTAGACCGTCCCCAGCTACAGAGATCCGGAGCTTTCTTGGCTTGGCAGAATACTATCGCCGATTTGTTCAGGGATTTTCATCCATTGCTTCTTCTTTGACTAAGCTGACTCAGAAGGGTGCACCGTTCATGTGGTCGGATGAGTGCGAGGAGAGCTTTCAGAAGCTCAAGACAGCTTTGACCACAGCTCCAGTGTTAGTATTGCCATCAGCTTCAGGTTCATATATCGTTTATTGTGATGCCTCGAGAGTGGGGATAGGTTGTGTGTTAATGCAGGAAGGTAAGGTAATTGCTTATGCTTCTCGGCAGTTGAAGCCACATGAGAAGAACTACCCCGTTCATAATTTGGAGCTAGCTACCATAGTTCATGCCTTGAAGATTTGGAGGCACTATTTGGACGGCGTGTCATGTGAGGTGTACACCGATCATCGTAGTCTCCAGCACTTGTTCAAACAGAAGGATCTTAATTTGAGACAGTGGAGATGGCTTAAGTTGCTTAAGGATTATGACATTACTATTCTATATCATCCGGGGAAGGCCAATGTGGTGGCCGATGCTTTGAGCCCGAAGGCGGTCAGTATGGGGAGCTTAGCATATATTCCAGCTGAGGAGAGATCATTTGCTTATGATGTTCAGGTGCTAGCCAATCGGCTTGTGAGGTTAGACATTTCAGAGTCTAGCAGGGTGTTGGGTTGTGTTGTATCTCGATCTTCTCTATATGATCGTATTCGTGAGCGCCAGTATGATGATCCACATTTGGCTGTCCTTAGGGACAGAGTTCGGCATGATGATGCTAGAGATGTCACCATTGATAGTGACGGCGTATTGAGGATGCAGGGCCGGATATGTGTGCCCAATGTTGACGGCCTTCGTGAGTTGATTCTGGAGGAGGCCCATAGCTCGCGGTATTCTATCCATCCAGGAGCCGCGAAGATGTACCAAGACTTGAAACAACATTACTGGTGGCGAAAGATGAAGATGGACATTGTTAGACATGTAGCACGGTGCCTCAACTGTCAGCAGGTTAAGTACGAGCATCAGAGGCCCGATGGCGTATTTCAGCCATTGATATTCCCGATTGGAAGTGGGAAAGCATCACTATGGACTTTGTTATTGGACTCCCTCGGACAGCGAGGAAGTTTGATTCTGTTTGGGTGATTGTGGATAGGCTGACCAAGTCAGCTCACTTCATTCCTGTGTGTACTACGTACTCCTCGGAGCGGTTAGCTGAGATATTCATTCGGGAGATCATTAGGTTGCATGGAGTCCCAATTTCTATTATATTAGACAGAGGTACTCAGTTTACTTCACAGTTCTGGAGGACATTTCAGCGTGAGTTGGGCTCCCAGGTGGAGTTGAGTACTGCATTCCATCCTCAGACGGACGGACAGTCCGAGCGTACTAATCAGATCTTGGAGGATATGTTGAGAGCTTGTGTTATTGAATTTGGTGGTTCGTGGGCCGATTACTTTCCTTTTGCTGAGTTTGTCTATAACAACAGCTACCAGTCCAGTATTCAGATGGCGCCGTATGAGGCTTTATATGGGAGACGATGTAGATCACCAGTTGGTTGGTTTGAGCCCGGTGAGGCAAGGTTATTGGGGACAGAGTTAGTCCAGGATGCTTTGGACAGAGTGAAGGTTATTCAGGAAAGACTTCGTACAACTTAGTCATGCCAGAAGAGATATGCGGACCGGAAGGTTCGGGACGTATCTTACTTAGTGGGTGAGAAAGTCTTACTGGAGGTTTTGCCGATGAAGGGCGTCATGAAATTTGGTAAGAAAGGAAAGCTCAGTCCGAGATTTATTGGCCCTTTTGAGATCCTCAAGAGGATTGGATAGGTGGCGTATATGCTTGCTTTGCCACCCAGTCTATCAGGAGTTCATCCAGTGTTCTATGTGTCCATGCTCCGGAAGTATGTTGGCGACCCATCGCATGTGTTGGACTTTAGCACTATTTAGCATGATGATGACTTGACCTATGATATGGAGCCTATAGCTATATTAGGTCGTGAGGTGAGAAGATTGAGGTCCAAGGACATTGCATCAATTAAAGTTCAGTGGAGAGGCCGACCCGTGGAAGAGGCCACTTGGGAGATCGAGCGGGAGATGCGGAGCAGATATCCTCACTTGTTTGAGTCTTCAGGTATGTTTCTTGACCCGCTCGAGGATGAGCGTTTGCTTAAGTGGGGGATAATGTGATGACCAGGCCCATCATCACGGGAATTACCACCCCGTTACCTTGCATTTATGTGTTTTATGCTTTTATATCGGTGTTAGAGTCTATCGGATGAGTTAGGAGTGATTTGGATTGAAAATGAGGCATAAAACCTTTTTGAAGGAAGCTTGAATATGGAAAGTCAACCTATAGTTGACTATTTAGTTAGAGTGCTCGGAATCGAATTCTGATGATTTGGTTAGTTCCGGGAGGTGATTTTTTGACTTAGGGAAGCGATTGGAATTGAATTCGGAGGTCCGGTGTAGAAATAGGCTTGAATTGGCTAAGGTTAAATTTTGGCGAAATCGGAATGGTAGGTGAGATTTTGATCCGGGGGTCGGAATGGAATTCCGACAATTTCTATAGCTTCGTCATGCAATTTTGGATATGTCTGCAAATTTTCAGGTCATTCGGACGTCGTTTGGTCGGGTTTTTGATTGAATGTTAGTTTCGGAAGTTTGAGTTGAATCCTAGGCATAAATCCGTTATAATTCGATGATTTCTGTGTTTAAGGATGTGTTTTTATGATTGGAACAAGTTCGTATTGTGTTTTGGAGTATGTTGGTTGTTTTCGTGGGGGTCGCGGGGGCCTCGGGGTGAATTTGGACCACCATCTGGGCATTTTGAGGCTTTGGAAATCGGCAGAAAATTGCAGAAACTGTTCACAGAATTTGGCCTTCGCGTTCACGAGGCTTGAGTCGCGTTCGCGTAGGCAGAGGAAAGTTGAGCATCGCGTTCGCAATGCTGGGCGTCGCGTTCGCGTAGGAGAATTTTAGTAAGCATCGCGTTCGCATCCCGGAATGCCGCGTTCGCGAAGAGTATAAATTGGCGGCTGAGGAATTGGTCATCGCGAACGCGTGAGGCAAAGTCTCGTTCGCGAAGGGTTAGACGGGTTGTGCATCGCGGACGCGTGGAGTGTTACGCGAACGCATAGGGTACTGGGTCAGTCAGTGAATTAAATTACAAAACACATACTAGTCGTGGGTTTAAACTTAAAACCTCCATTTTTGAGTTCTAGAAAGAGAAACTCACGGGAGATTGCTGGGAATTCATCGGGTATTCATCGGAGGTAAGTTTTATGGCCTAATTACAGTATTTTATCATGAAATCTTTGGGTATTTCACTGTTAATGGATGATTAAAGGGGGTTTTTAGCCCTAGGCCTAAATTATGGAAAATCACTGATTTGAGTGGGAAAATAGAGTCCAATTTTGGTAAATTTTATATGCCTAGACTCGTGTTGAGACGAGGGTTCCGAATATGTGACTTTCGTAATTTTTCGAGAAGCGTACCGAAAGTCGGGATTTGGCAACTTTGTAGTTTTTGGTGTAAATTGAGTTGTTTTGACTGGGTATCATCCCATTGGCCTAATTTGATGTATTTCCACTATATTTGATCAGATTTTATGCCCGTGGAGCTTGATTCTCGTGGAAAGGGCATCGCGGATTAGTCATCGAGCCGAATTGAGGTGAGTAATGGATGTGGGTGATGACCAGCGGGTTCGAAACCCCGGTACACCACTTTGTGACACTATATAGCGGTGAGACACGTACGCTCCTGTGAGTGCGGGGTCGATTGTGATTTGGGGACTATGGCTTAGTCCGACCTGTTGATATTATATTATGATATTGGCTATTCTTGAGCCGGTGAAACTCATTCTCGGATGGTTGCGTATTATGTTGTGATATTGGCTACTCTTGAGCCGGTAAACCTCCTTCTCGGATGGTTGTGTACATTATGGGTTGTGAGCCAATTATTAAGATCCTGCGAGTATCGTTATCATTGTTTTGATGATATTGACATGCTAGTTTTACTACCAGTCCAGAGCTATTACTGTTATTATGATTTTCCAATCTCTGGAACTTTGACATACTGTTTTCAACTGAAAAATGATAAAAGAGTTTTCAAAACTACTTTTGAGCCTGCGAGGCTGCATTTGCATATCTGTTGACTGGTAGTGAATCGGGCTGCGCGCCGCAGCATATTCATGATATTGTGTTTGGGTTGTAGGAGCCCCTCCAGAGTCTGAACCCCCACAGTGAGCACGGGTACCTATATTGGATTGGGCTACGTGCCGTAGCGGCCATTTCATGCCTTGCATTGCATTTAGCTACACCTGATAGCTGTATACTGTGTTGTTGATACTTTTGGTACATTTACTGCTGATATTAAAACTGTTATAGGGTATTTCATTACAACTTTTCATAGTGCTATATTGTGATTTCTTATCTACACTGTCTTACCCCTGTTCATTACCACTGAGTCTGGAAGTACTCACTTTACTCCCTGCACCTTTTGTGCAGATCCAGGTACCTCTCAGCAGACCTGATCCGGTAGCCGTTCAGAGGCATTTGTGGGATAGTCGTGGTAGCTGCAGCGTCCGCAGGACCTGACTTCCCTTCTAGCTGTCTTTTCTTTTCGTATTGCTATTTCTTTCCGCACTGCGTATCTTGTAAACACTATTGCACTTATGTTCTCTTTAGAGGTTCTTGACTCTTGACCCCTCGGTCTATGGGGAGTTGTACTGTTTTGGGACTTGGTTCCCGTGTTGGTATTTTTATCACTATTGACTTTATTTGTGTTATGCATAAATTGTATAAAGTGAGCTCATAGCTCCGTAAATGATGTTAATTGGTCTGGCTGGCCTAGCAGTGTGCTAGGCGCCATCACGACCGGGTTTGGGTCGTGACAAAATCACTCTCTCTACCAAGAGGTGTGAGAGTGAGTGCTAAGTGCAACGGTTAATCATATATCCCATATTGTGATCCTTGCATGGAAATTAGTTACCCATTAATTAGTCACCTAGGCAAGTGCTACGACCCTAGTGTTCTCTCCTTATTGCATACATCTTAGAGTTGTAATTTAGCAAATCTAGTTATAATTGTAGTTAAAATCATTAGTTGATAATTGAAGAAAAACCAAAAATGTTAGAAGTCAAATTAGGAGCTACAACGCTTGATTAGTCTCCACAAATACTTGACTCCAATATCAAGCTCTCTGAGGAATTGACCTCGAAAAACCACTATCGGGTAAAAGTAATTAGCGCCCACTCTTCCTAAGGGTCGAGTTTGCGACGATCACTTTTTGGCGCCATTGCCGGGGAGCTTACGGTTTTCAACTATTTGTGTAGCTAGTTTAGTGTTTAGCTTCTCTTTCCTTCTTTATACTAACTTTATTAGTGCTAATCCATCATGTACAAATGGCTTTGAACGGGAATATCCCTCTTGACAATGTGGTCGCGGGGGAGGAGGTTGATGATGTAGAACAAGATGAACTCCATGTACCACAAATACCAAGGAGAGGTAGAAACGCAAACGCTAATCCTAATGATGCAATCCCAGACCCCCCCCCCCCACCTCCACTAAGAGTTGCACCATGGGTTCTTTGTAACCAAGGTTATGCTAGTGCAATAGTTCCTCCCCGAATCCGGGCAGGGAACTTTCAAATTACAAATGTGATGTTGACGCTTCTTGAACAACGAGGGTATTTCACGGGTGCCTCCAATCAAAATACATATAAGAACTTGAAGGGATTTGTGGATACTTGTTGGGGAAGTAAGCAAACCAATGTTTCCGAAGATGCTCTAAGGTTGAGGCTTTTCCCATTCTCTGTTCGGGAAGCTCTCGATTGGTTGGAGAGGCTACCAAATCATTCAATTACTACATGGGACGAATTGGCGGACAAATTCATTGCCAAGTTCTTCTCCCTGAGTCATATGGCGGCGCTCCGTGATGAGATTTTAGCCTTCAAACAAGATACGACAGAGCCATTGCATGAAATGTGGGAGAGGTTTAGAACCATGGTAAAGGAGTGTCCGAAAAATGACATGAATGATGTTATGATCCAACAGACATTCTATAGAGGTATCAACACAACAAACCAATGCATTGTTAACCAATTGGCGGGAGGAAATTTTATGAAGCTCCCATATAATAAAGCATGTGACGTGCTTGATGATATGGCCGATACTTCATCGGCATGGAAAAGTCGGGCGAATGTTCCTCAAGGCGATCCAAATATTATACATATGCACAACAAGTTACATGACAACGGTCAAGCCATAGCCGAACTTACTACCACCATGAATCAATTAGCAAAAGAACAATTGCAACAAGTGCAAAATCCAAGACAAGTCAATGCAATGGAAGGGGTAAACATGATGAAGAGAAGGCAAATGGGGCCACAACAATAAGGAGCTTGTGAAAATTATGATGATGGTAGTGGCTATTCAAATGAATGTTATGGTGAGCAATACGAAGATTGCCAATATGTGAACAATTTTCAAGGTAATAGAGAAAATCAAAACAACCAACAATGGTGGTCTCAAGGGAATTGGAATAATCAACAAGGTGGAAACAATTGGAACAATAATAATCAACCCCAAGGCGGCGTAAATTAGAATGGGGGAACCAAAGCAATTGGGGAAATCAAGGCAATAATAGTGGCACCTGGAGTGGAAATAACAATAATTGGAACAACAATTGGAACAATAACAATGGAGGCCAAGGTAATCGGGGGCAAGGATTTCAAAGGCCCTTGATGTTTCAACAACCAAACAACCCGCCACCTTATCAACAACAAGGGCAAAGTCCATCGGGTAATGAATTTGGCAGGATCAAATTGATGTTTGAACAAATGATGAAAAGGAATCAAAATTCGGATGCGCAATTAGCTTCACATAATACTTCCATCTGTAACTTGGAAGTACAACTTGGACAAATTTCATAATCCCTAAATACTCGCCAAAAGGGTGCATTACTTAGTGACACGGTAGTGAATCCTAAGCGTGGGCAAAACAACCACGTAATGGCGGTGACCACAAGGAGTGGACGAGGCGGTGAAGTGAATGCCTCAAGAAAGAATCAAGCCATAGTGGAGGAAGATGAGTTGCCCAATTTTGACATGCCTACGGGGGTTGATGATGCTGTGGAGACAAGTGCAGGAGATGAGTTGAGAATTGACATTCAAGAAATTGAAGAAGAGACTTAAGATAACGTGAACCCGTCTAGGGAACGTGTTATAGATATTCCCGAGCCAGAAGTGCAAAAGGCCAAAGCACCATTGCCTAGGCCTCCTCCACCTTACCTTCAACGTTTGGCGAAACAAAATAGTGATAACCAGTTTAAAAAATTCATTGACATGATGAAGAGCTTGACCATAAATGTGACCTTGGTGGAGGCGTTAGAACAAATGCTCGGGTATGCGAAATTCATGAAGGAGTTGGTCACTAAGAGATTGATGGAATGTGAAACGATCAAAATGATACATCAAGTGAGTGCGATAGTGCACTCCATGGCTCCAAAGCTTGAAGATCCTAGAGCATTCACCATCCCATGCCCTATTGGAAGCGCCGATTTTGCAAAAGCCCTATGTGATTTGGGGGCAATCATCAATCTAATGCCATATTCAGTGTTCAAAACCTTGGGGATTGGGAAACCTCGCCCGACATCAATGCGGTTGTAAATGGCAGATAGGTCAATAAAGCGGCCTTTGGGTATCATCGACGATGTGCTTGTTCGAGTTGACAAGTTCATTTTGCCGACCGATTTCATGATTCTTGATTGTGAATTTGACTTTGAAGTCCCTATCATTCTTGGAAGGCCTTTCTTAGCAACTGGGAAAGCTTTGGTGGACGTCGAGCAGGGAAAGTTGACTTTCCGGGTTGGTGATGAAAAAGTAGTTTTCCATGTGTACAAATCGATGAGGTAATCTAATAGTACCAAAGTTTGTTCATTTGTCGACATTATCACGACGGTGATAGTGGATGACACAAGCGCAATGATCAATGTTGAAGACCCACTTGAAGCGGTACTTTTGAACATGGAAGCTAATAATGATGCCGGAAGAATCGAGTGTGTTAATGCTTTGCATGGTATGGGCTCGTACTCTTATGAGCTGAGAAAGTTGTCATTGGACCTTGAGAATCGCAAGAACCCTCCAACAAAGCCATCTATTGAGGAGCCACCGGTGTTAGAGTTGAAACCACTTCCTCCTCACCTCAGGTATGAGTACTTGGGACCCAATTTCACTTTACCTATTATTCTTTCGTCTTGCTTAACTAACTTGCAGGTGGATACCACTTTGGTGGTTTTACAAAAGCGAAAGCGGGCGACTGGATGGACCTTGGCAGATATTCGGGGCATAATCCCCGCCTTTTGCATGCACAAGATCATTTTGGAGGATGATTCAAGGCCGTCACTTAGACACCAAAGAAGATTAAATGAAGCTATGCAAGAGGTGGTCAAGAAGGAGGTTATCAAGTAGTTGGATGCCGGTGTAGTCTACCCAATATCGGATAGTTCATGGACATCCCCGGTCCAATATGTTCCAAAGAAGGGTGACATAGTGGTGGTCACAAATGCAAACAATGAGTTGATTATGACCCGCACGATCACAGGATGGAGAGTGTGCATAGACTATAGAAAGGTCAACAAGGTCACTAGGAAGGATCATTTCCCTCTACCATTTTTGGACCAAATGCTTGATCGTTTAGCAGGCCAGGCTTACTATTGCTTCCTTGATGGCTATTCGGGGTATAACCAAATTCTCATTGCCCCGGAAGACCAAGAAAAGACAACATTTACTTGTCCATATGGCATCTTCGCTTTCTGAAAGATGCCATTCGAACTTTGTAATGCGCCGACAACCTTCCAGAGATGCATGATGCCCATCTTCACCGACATGGTAGAGGATATTTTGGAAGTGCTCATGGATGATTTCATCGTAGTGGGGGACTCCTTTGATGAATGCTTGGGAAATTTGGATAAAGTGTTGAAGAGATGCGAGGAGACTAATCTTGTGCTAAATTGGGAGAAATGTCATTTTATGGTGTAAGAAGGAATTGTTTTGGAGCATAAAATTTCAAAGAATGGCATTGAAGTTGACAAAGCAAAGATAGAGGTCATCTCAAGGCTACCTCCCCCCACCTCTGTCAAGGGGATAAGGAGTTTCTTAGGTCATGCCGTATTCTACCAGCGTTTCATCAAGGATTTCTCAAAGGCCATGAACCCGGTGTGCAAGTTGTTAGAGAAGGATGTGAAGTTTGTGTTCGATGAAAAATATGTGGAATCTTTTGAACTGTTGAAGCATAAGTTGACTACCACTCCCATTATCACGGCACCAAATTGGGATTTGCCATTTGAGTTAATGTGTGACGCTAGCGATGTAACGGTTGGTGTGGTGTTAGGTCAAAGAATTAACAAAATGTCCATCTGGTGTACTATGCAAGTAAGACAATGAATGAGGCTCAAAGGAATTATACGGTCACTGAGAAGGAGTTGCTAGCTATTGTTTTTTCCATGGAGAAGTTTCGCCCATACCTTATGGGAGCCAAAGTGATTATTCATACCGATCATGCGGCCCTTAGGTACTTGATGACAAAAAAAGACTTAAAGAAGAGATTGATGAGATGGGTGTTACTATTGCAAGAACTTGATCTTGAGATTATTGATAGAAAAGGACGCAAAAATAAAGTCACGGATCACTTGTCCCGGCTAGAGAAAGAAGGAAGACCAATCCATGGTGTTGAGATTAACGATGCTTTTCCAGATGAACAACTCTTTGCGGTGTCTATGCATGATATGCCATGGTTTGCTGATGTAGCCAATTATCTTGTGACTGGCTGTGATGACCCGGCCCGTCATCATGTGAGTTATCACCTTGTTATCCCCGTTAACTGCTTGTTAATGTTTCAATATGCATGTTTGGCGAGTTTGAGTCAATTCGGATTGAGTTTAGTTGGAAATGAGACAAAAAGTCTCTTAGAAGAAGGAATAGTTGGGAAAAGTCAACTCGACATTGACTTGTGAGTTAGAGAGCTCGAAATTGAATTCTAATGATTCGTTCAGCTCCGGGAGGTCATTTATGAGCTAGGAAAGCGATCGGAAGTGAATTTGGAGGCCCGGTGTAGTTTTAGGCTTCAATTGGCTAAGATTGAATTTTGGCGAAATCCGAACGGTAGGTGAGATTTTGACCCGAGAGTCGGAATGGAATTCTGATAGTTGCAGTAGCTCCATTAGGTGATTTTGGATATGGGTGCAAATTTTCAGGTCATTCGGACATCGTTTGGTCGGGTTTTTGACCGAATGTGAATTTTTGAAGTTAAAGTTAAACTTAAGCTTGAATTTGTTGAAAAATTACGATTTTGTTGTTAACGATAGAGTTTTGATGATTGGAACAAGTTTGAATGATGTTATAAGAGGTGTTAGTACTTTTGGTTGAGGTCCCGGAGGCTTCGGGGTAAATTCGGATGCCCAACGGGTCATTTTTGGAAGATTTTTGCCGTTTTGAGCATAAATGTAATGATCCAAAGGTCTATTTTAGTTCTAGAGATCCAAATTTGATTTTGAGACTTTGAGAATTTAAATAATGAATTATAGGACTGATCCGAAAATTTTGGTTTAATTTCATCAAGTCGCGATTGGGTTTTTGACGCGAAACATGAGTTAATTGTTTAACGAGCGAAATTGATGTTGCACTGAGCCAATGAGATCCAAATTCAATTTTTTTGAACCACTGGATCCGTATCGAAATTACGGAACCATACGAAAAAGAATCGTCAAATTCAGAGTTCGTATGATTGAGTTATAGCATTTTTAGTAAAATACAAAGCTGCTGCAATTTTCTGGGGCAAATCTGGTATTTTCGCTTCTGCGATGAACAGTACCCGCAGAAGCGGGTGAACAGTGATTTTTTGCTTCTGCGATGAACAGTGCCGCAGAAGCGGTGAATAGTGAAATCGCACCCGCGGTGAACAGTAACCGCAGATGCGAAAATCGCTGGGCTTTTAATTGGGGCAGTCCGAGAGTTTCTTCATTTTTGGAGCTAGGGAGCTCGGATTGAAGCGATGTTCGAAGCGATTTTCACCATATGGATGGGGGTAAGTGTTCTATATCCAAAAGTGATTATATTCAATGATTCCATGGTTATTTTTCATCAAGTATTAGTGAATCAAATGGAAGAAATTGGAGAAAATTTGTAAACTTTTCAAAAACGAAAATTTAGGATTTGAAGGGTCATTTGTGGTCCGATTTGGGAGTTCTTGATATGTACGGACTCATGGAGAGACGAGGATTCCGAAAATATAACTTTTGTAATTTTTCGAGAAGTGTACCGAAAGTCAGGTTTTGGCAACTTTGTGGGTTTTGGTGCAATTTGAGTTATTTCGAATGGGTTGTGTGTAATTAGCATATATTGATGTATTCTCTATGAATTTGAACAGATTCGACATCCAAGGCGGTTGAATTGTGAGGAAAGTGCAAGGCGAACTAAGGCTTCTACCAGATCGAGGTGAGTGGTGATAGTAAATAATGTACTGAGGGTTTGAAACCCCGTACTTGCACTTCACAGTGCTATGTTGAGATGAGACACGCGTCTTGTGACGGGCGTGGTGACATTGTGATTAGGGAATTGGACTTGGTCCTTCCCGGCTAGTAGTGTATTATGTATTATGACTGAGAATGAGATTATAACCGTGTAATTGGGATAATAGTCATGTTTGGGGCCTTGTGCCGATCTGTAGAGCATTAAGGGACCTGTAGAGCTAGGCGACCCCTATATATCATGTTCGAAACTTACACTCAGCCCTAAAATTAGCTGAATGGCATATTAAGAGCCAATACTTGATGTGTACTGTGAGAGATAGATTACTTAGCGTGGAAATTCCCTAATTTAGCTGAGTGGGTCTGAAAGGCCAATCTTATGCTAATTGGGACATGGTCGAGGACCCGTTATGAGGTATTATTTATATATATATATACCTATATTGGATCGGGCTGCACGCTACAGCAGTATTTATATTGGATCGGGCTGCACGCCGCAGCAGTATTTATATTGGATCAGGCTGCACACCGCAGCAGTATATTATGGGATCGGGCTGCACGTCGCAGCAGTATATATGTTGGATCGGGCTGCACGCCGCAGCAGTATATACGTTGGATCGGACTGCACGCCCCAGTATTATTGCGCTTGGGCTGTAGGAGCCCCTTCGGAGTCTGAGTCTGCACACATTCTCAGTGAGCACTGGTGTATATGATGGGATCGGGCTGCACGCCGCAGCAGTATAGAGATATATACATATATATATTGGATCGGACTGCACGCCGCAATAATATTTGTGTGGATCGTGCTGCACGCCGCAGTATCATAGCGTTTGGGCCTAGGGAGCCCCTCCGAAGTCTGTATACACCCCCAGTGAGCGTCGTCGACGTTAAATGGAGCGGGCTAAGCGCCGCAGCGATATATGTATTGGAGTGGGCTGCATGCCGCAGCATTATACTTATTTATATCCATATACATACTCAAATACTTATACATTATAGACATATATACATATTTACATACATTGAGTTGACGGTACACCGTAGCTGTACGAGTGAGGATTTGGTCAGTGTGGGAACTTGTTGGGATAAATGTGGACTGGAGATGAGAGTATTCACCGTAGTGATGACTTACCTGTGAGGTTGCCTTAGAACTGTTTAGTGATAGTACAGGTGTTCTCACTTTCAGTTATTGTTTATTATTATTACTCACTGAGTTGAAATATACTCACCCCACTCCCCTGCACTTTTTGTGAGGATATACAGGTTCAGGAGGGCAGTTGAGCTGTCGTAACTGCTTTATTATTCCCATTCTGTGGAGACTTCGAGGTAGCTGCCAACGTCCGCAGTACCTGACCTCTTCCTTTTTATCATTCTGTTGTCTCCGTTCTGCTTAGACTTGGTTGAGTAGTAGATCTTATTTGTAAAGGCTCAGACTTGTAACACTACGATTTAGTGGGACTGTATTCGTGTATTTCATTTCTACACTTCTTGATTTGTTGTAAAGACAAGCTAATTAATCAGTATTGATTTATAACTGGCTGGTTTAAATGGATAAGATGGTCGGGCTTGCCTAGCAATGTGTTGGGCGCCATCACGACCGGGGTTTGGGTTGTGACACTGGCAATATCCCATATGAGCTCTCTTCTAAACAAAGGAAGAAGTAGAGTCTCGTGGATCGGTACGGGGACGCCTGTACTTATCCTCGGGAGGCTGCAAACCTATTAGGAAAGCTTCAAATTCTTGAAATTCTTATCGTGCGTACTTGATTGAGCTTGAGATGTAATTCTTGAAATTCCTTCTACACGTCTGTAAGTGCACTCGAGTGCTTAGTGATAAATTTGCCTTGATGGCTTATTATTCCCCAATCGAGGGACGAGATATAATCTATGTGAGTTCATGTTGGGCCAGTCTGGAGGACTTGAGGCCGGATCCTTGTCTATGGCTTGAGCACCGAGGTGCTAATTTCGCGAGCCGGTATTATGAAATTCATGCGATCAGTATTGATCTTAATTGTGAAAATGGCAGTTTGATAATGGGTGAGCTGCAAGGTATTCAATCCTTATTGTGATCTGTTACGTAGCCCTAGCTATAGGCGTGGTGAGTATGTTCATATTCCTTAGTGGGAAGGTAAAGTGCATTACGTGTGGTAGTATGAGTTCGGACGCAGGAAGACCAAATTGGTTGTGCTAGGTGTATCATGGTGAAAGGTATATGTGTTATGATTTGAGCAGGTGCAGCGCATGTTCATGTACTAATGCTGATGATATAATTGTGTAGTATTGAGATTTATGTTGTTGTTATGCATTGTGATATCTTGTCGAGTTGTGAACATATTGTTGGGATGGTTTTGGTGATTCTCTGGCAGGTGGATACGCCAAATTACAAGGGAAACTTTGTCAAAATTTTTGGAAAATTTGGGACTTAGAAAAGATTTTTGTCACCTAAAGAGTGGGCTTAACTGTTGTGTGTGAATGAATACAAGAATTGCAAAAGAGTTAATATTTCTGATGATTCGAATCTTCGCCGAAGCTTGTAAATGACTTGAGTTTAATCTAACTAGAACTTTGTGACATCATTTGAGTAAGAATGCTATAAGTGGCTAAAAGTGCTTTGATGTATGGCTCCGAGCCAAGTGGGGAGGTTGTTATTGATTAACTGATTGCATTGTTGTGTGCTATGTTGGTTCTTTCTCTAAGTATGTTGGGAAATTCTGATAAAGGTTATGGTGCTTCGTAGATATGAAGAAATAATAGGATCATTTGAATTGCTGCTGGTAAGAATGTTCGGTGTATAGGAAGGAAAGATTAGCTAAATGCATTTGTATAAAATCATGTTCTGCGGTGCTAGAGTTCTAACAGGGCACGAGTGGTCCTGTCCAATAAGACAGTTGAATTATAATTGAATAAGTGTGAATGACGCCCGAGAATGGCCTTGCGGTGTTCAAGACTTTGCTTGTAAAAGTAAGGTATCTTAATATCGTGTATATGGCTAAAGACGGTGATTTCGTTAGAAGGAATCAAGACTTGTGTATGTTATGTGAATGGGGGGATTCTATGTATCTGTGTTGGGGAGTAATGATAACGAATTCAAAATCGCAGGAAGTTCTTCAAATCAAAGTATTGTAGAATGTGGTACTTCTGGGAAACATTGAAAGAGTATTCAGCGGCCTGTGAGCCTTAGACTGTGTAGGCTTGTGTATGAGTCTCGTGTGGTAACATGAGTTGAAATATTGTAGTGCTACAGTAAAGAGAATATTAAACTTAAGATGAATCAGAAAGGAAATTGGTTAAATGGAGCAACTTGTTAATAAACCGGAATGGTATGATAAGGATACGATTAACTCTTGGTATGTCTTCGGAGTAATGAGTCTTGTAGAAATAGTGCAACAAAGCTCTTGAGTGCTAGCACTTGTGTAGCTCGGTGTGGGTAAAAAGACTTAGTCCTGGCAGTTAAACTTATGCAATGAATGGGAAGAAGGAGTTGTGATGTGTTTTATCATGGTTTGAAAATAAGTATATTTCCTATCGTTATGCAAATCATGGAATGTGTAATGACTTTCTTCTATATGGGATCATGAAGGTCCTTGACTAGCTGAGTGCGTCGATGTTTGCAGCGTAGGAGAGGGATTGAAATTCTCCATGTATCTTGGTGCAGTATGGTATATACGATGCGTTATGGAAAGATGATAACGGCATGTTCAAGGTTTGGAGATCAGTTCATATTATATGGGAAATTATTAAAATTCTCAAGCAGTGTGGGCAGCTGCAGATAATCTGAGAATCAATCTTTCTAGTGATTAAGGAAAATGGTACTGCCATTCTAGTGATTTGGCAGAGTATATGGTCAAAAAGGGCAAGGTAATGTAAATTGTTAATATCTAAAGGTATTGTGGTATCCCCTTATAGGGTTGACGGTGATGATTGAGTTGTTGATGGTATATGAAAATTTTTGACTGGCTATCATGGTACGAATAAATGCTTGATGTGTGTTATGTGTTCGTGCGGTGGAGTGTGGAATCAGGCATAGTGACTCATGTGTTATGTATGTGTTGGAGACTAGAAGTTCTCGTAATCCGCCTATGCAGTGGTGGTGTATCGTGTGTATCGGCACCGTTTAGCGGTTATTGGAAATTGGAAGCCCTAGTGGTTATCTCGTTACTTGATATGATGAATTGGAATAATGATATATGATTGCAGACTGGTTGCCATAAGTCAGGTTGTCTAGACTAATGTGATATGGACTATGTCAGAGAAATGTCACAACTACGTGGCAGAGCGCATAAGATCATGCTCCAGCAGGGTAGATGTACCCTAGGGCCAGCGGACGGCTGGTAGGTATTGCTTTGTCAGTTGGGCCTTCGTGGCGGATGTCAGTGTAGAGGTATCTACCATTGATTTAGTTCTGGTATTGAGGAACTTTGTCTAATGCATTTCATGTGGCCGAGCTTGAGGCTATGTATATGTTTGTTGCAATGAGCGACTTGACTCGATGTGCGTTCCCTTTGCTAGATGTATTCGTGGATCGGGTGGCACGCCGCCACAGGTATATTATTTGGATCGGGTGGCACGCCGCCATATGTATGGTATCAGGATCGGGTGGCACGCCGCCACAGGTATGGTATCTGGATCGGGTGGCACACCGCCACGGGTATGTTATTGGAACGGGTTGCGCGCCGCAATAGTGTGATGTGGAAAATATAGCTTCCTATATGTTACCTTGTATACAATACTTCTTGACTTTTGAGGAAAAGTCCGTATTGGGTACCGCTCGGGGAATAGCACATCGGTTGTGTCCTTTAAGGATTTGATAGCGTATATCAATTGTATCACCGTAGGTGTGATTGATTTCTTGAGTTTAGACCTAGGTATGTGTGTGGCTGACCGTTTTGAGCATGGTGACTTGAGGTGCTCCATGAGTAATAGTGTTTGGATAGAATCATGAGTTGTGGCAAGGCTACGTGATGTTATGACCTTTCGAGGAGGATTCAGGTAACCTAATTCTATGATATGAGACGAGGTCTCAGTTATGTGTTGTGATGGTATTGAGGAGTTTGAATTATAGCTCTTTTGTGTGAGTCGGTTGTCATGATTCGAGTGTGTTCAGATCGTTCTTATTGGAGCCTGTGTTGTACTCGTTGTGGCATAGGCCGATGCTGAGGTGTCATGTCACCAGTGTGGTGTGTTATGATCGAAATGATCGTTGGAGTCATTAATGAGTACGAGCATATTTGATCTTAGCTTGTTAGAAAGGTAATATCAAAGTTTGGCTCCGAACCTATTGTGGTATAAGTTTTAAAAGGGAAATAGATTCACGAATGGTTGACCCGAGAGATAGGTTCGGTATATCGCGTGCTTCAGTTGCCGTGGGCAGGGTATGAAGGTGTTGGAATAAGACTCTATCTAATGAGAAGGGTTCTTTCTGCTAGTATTTGGTTATTGTGGCCAGTTGTCGTAATTAGAGGTTATCGTATCGAGTGATTGGGTTGTTTGATACATCATGTGATCTCACCCGGAGTGGCGAGTTGGCTAGTACAGATGGATCGTGTGTATTTTAAGTATAGGCATGAGATTCAGATTTGGTATGTGATTTCGAAAAGTGCAATGTGGTCTATGATGCGGATGGGCTGTGAGATTTCCATCTATAGTGTGTACCGGACTTGTATGAGATAGGGTGACGTGGGATCGCCCCGAATATATGCTTGGTAGGGTCATTTAGCTATTGGGCTACTTCCAGTAAACCTCTTGGTCCGCTCGAGGACGAGCGCTTGCTTACGTTGGGGAGAATGTGATGACCCGGCCCGTCATCATGTGAGTTATCACCTCGTTATCCCCGTTAACTGCTTGTTAATGTTTCAATATGCATGTTTGGCGAGTTTGAGTCAATTCGGATTGAGTTTAGTTGGAAATGAGACAAAAAGTCTCTTAGAAGAAGGAATAGTTAGGAAAAGTCAACTGGACATTGACTTGTGAGTTAGAGAGCTCGGAATTGAATTCTAATGATTCGGTCAGCTCTGGGAGGTCATTTATGAGCTAGGAAAGCGATCGGAAGTGAATTTGGAGGCCCGATGTAGTTTTAGGCTTGAATTGGCTAAGGTTGAATTTTGGCGAAATCCGAACGGTAGGTGAGATTTTGACCCGATAGTCGGAATGGAATTCCGATAGTTGTAGTAGCTCCGTTAGGTTATTTTGGATATGGCTGCAAATTTTCAGGTCATTCGGACATCATTTGGTCGGGTTTTTGACCGAATGTGAATTCTTGAAGTTAAAGTTAAACTTAAGCTTGAATTTGTTGAAAAAGGGCGATTTTGATGTCAACGATAGAGTTTTAATGATTGGAACAAGTTTGAATGATGTTATAAGAGATGTTAGTACTTTTGGTTGAGGTCCCGGAGGCTTCGGGGTAAATTCGGATGCCCAACGGGTCATTTTTGGAAGATTTTTGCCGTTTTGAGATTAAATGTAACGATCCAAAGGTCTATTTTTAGTTCTAGAGATCCAAATTTGATTTCGAGACTTTGAGAATTTAAATAATGAATTATAGGACTGATCCGGAAATTTTGGTTTAATTTCATCAAGTCGCGATTGGGTTTTGACGCGAAATGTGATTTAATTGTTTAACGAGCGAAATTGATGTTGCATTGAGCAAATGAGATCCAAATTCAGTTTTTTTGAACCACTGGATCCGTATCGCAATTACGGAACCATAGGAAAAAGAATCGTCAAATCCAGAGTTCGTATGATTGAGTTATAGCATTTTTAGTAAAATAAAAAGCTGCTGCAATTTTCTGGGGCAAATCTGGTATTTTCGCTTCTGGGATGAACAGTACCCGCAGAAGCGGGTGAACAGTGATTTTTCGCTTCTGCGATGAACAGTGCCGCAGAAGCGGTGAACAGTGAAATCGCACTTGCGGTGAACAGTAACCGCAGATGCGAAAATCACTGGGCTTTTAATTGGGGCAGTCCGAGAGTTTCTTCATTTTTGGAGCTAGGGAGCTCGGATTGAAGCGATTTTCGAAGAGATTTTCACCATATGGATGGGGGTAAGTGTTCTATATCCAAAAGTGATTATATTCAATGATTCCATGGTTATGTTTCATCAAGTATTAGTGAATCAAATGGAAGAAATTGGAGAAAATTTGTAAACTTTTCAAAAAAGAAAATTTAGGATTTGAATGGTCATTTGTGGTCCGATTTGGGAGTTCTTGATATGTACGGACTCATGGAGAGACGAGGATTCCGAAAATCTAACTTTTGTAATTTTTCGAGAAGTGTACCGAAAGTCGGGTTTTGGCAACTTTGTGGGTTTTGGTGCAATTTGAGTTATTTCGAATGGGTTGTGTGTAATTAGCATATATTGATGTATTCTCTATGAATTTGAACAGATTCGACATCCGAGGCCGTTGAATTGCGAGGAAAACGCAAGGCGGACTAATTCTTCTACCGGATCGAGGTGAGTGGTGATAGTAAATAATGTACTGAGGGTTTGAAACCCCGTACTTGCACTTCACAGTGCTATGTTGAGATGAGACACGCGTCTTGTGACGGGCGTGGTGACATTGTGATTGGGGAATCGGACTTGGTCCTTCCTGGCTATTAGTGTATTATGTATTGTGACTAAGAATGAGATTATAACCGTGTAATTGGGCTAATAGTCATGTTTGGGGCCTTGTGCCGATCTGTAGAGCATTACGGGACCTGTAGAGCTAGGCGACCCCTATATATCATGTTGGAAACTTACACTCAGCCGTAAAACTAGCTGAATGGAATATTAAGAGCCAGTACTTGATGTGTACTGTGAGAGATAGCTTACTTAGGGTGGAAATTCCCTGATTTAGCTGAGTGGGCCTGAAAGGCCAATCTTATACTAATGGGGACACGGTCGAGGACCCGTTATGAGGTATTATTTATATATATATATACCTATATTGGATCGGACTGCACGTCGCAGCAGTATTTATATTGGATCGGGCTGCACGCCGCAACAGTATTTATATTGGATCGGGTTGCACGCCGCAGCAGTATATTATGGGATCGGGCTGCACGCCGCAGCAGTATATATGTTGGATCGGACTGCACGCCACAGCAGTATATACATGTGGATCGGACTGCACGCCGCAGTATTGTTGCGCTTGGGCTGTAGGAGCCCCTTCGGAGTCTGAGTCTGCACACATTCTCGGTGAGCGCTGGAGTATATTATGGGATCGGGCTGCACGCCGCAGCAGTATAGTTATATATGTATATATATTTATTGGATCGGATTGCACGCCGCAGTTATATATGTGTGGATCGGGCTGCACGCCGCAGTATCGTAGCGCTTGGGCCTAGGGAGCCCCTCCGAAGTCTGTATACACCCCCAGTGAGTGCCGTCGACATTAAATGGAGCGGGCTGCGCGCCGCAGCGATATATGTATTGGAGCGGGCTGCACGCCGCAGCATTATACTTATTCATATCCATATACATACTCAAATACTTATACATTATAGACATATGTACATATTTACATACATTGAGTTGACGGTACACCGTAGCGGTACGAGTGAGGATTTGGTCAGTGTGGGACCTTGTTGGGATAGTTGTGGACTGGAGATGAGAGTATTCACTGTAGTGATGACTTACCTGTGAGGTTGCCTTAGAACTGTTTAGTGATAGTACAGGTGTTCTCACTTTCAGTTATTGTTTATTATTATTACTCACTGAGTTGAAATATACTCTCCCCACTCCCCTGCACTTTTTATGCAGATATACAGGTTTAGGAGGGCAGTTTAGCTATCGCCACTGCTTTATTATACCCATTCCGTGGAGACTTCGAGGTAGCTGCCGACGTCCGCAGTACCTGACCTCTTCCTTTTTATCATTCTGTTGTCTCCATTCTGCTTAGACTTGGTTGTGTAGTAGATCTTATTTGTAAAGGCTCACACTTATGACACCACGATTTAGTGGGACTGTATTCGTGTATTTCATTTCTACACTTCTTGATTTGTTGTAAAGACAAGCTAATTAATCAGTATTGATTTATAACTGGCTGGTTTAAATGGATAAGATGGTCGGGCTTGCCTAGCAATGTGTTGGGCGCCATCACGACCGGGGTTTGGGTTGTGACACTGGCAATATCCCATATGAGCTCTCTTCTAAACAAAGGAAGAAGCTCAAGCCAGATAGTTTGGATTTCTATTGGGACGAGCCGTATTTGTTCAAAATTTGCACCGATGGGGTGATTCGTCATTGTGTCCAGGAAGAAGAACAATTGAGCATATTGGAAGCGCGCCACACTTCCCCTTATGGTGGTCATCATAGGGGGGGGGGGTGAGAACGACATCTAATGTTCTAAGTTGTCGTTTCTATTGGCCTACCTTGTTTCAAAATGAAAGTGATTTGGTAAAAAGGTGTGACGCATGTCAACGAGCTAGCGGGATTTCTAAAAAAGATGAGATGCCTCTTAACACCATTTTAGAGTTGGATATTTTCGACGTTTGTGGCATTGACTTCATGGGCCAGTTTGTTAGCTCTTGTAAGAACACGTACATTCTTGTGGCGGTAGATTATGTCTCTAAATAGATGGAAGCCGTAGCTCTACCCAACAATGAAGCCCGGAGTGTCGTGGCATTCTTAAAGAAGCTGATTTTTACTAGATGTGGAACCCCTCGTGCTATCATTAGTGATGGGGATCCCATTTTTGCAACAAAGCATTCGACTCTTTGCTCACCAAATATGGAGTTAACCACAAAGTGACTACTCTATACCATCCCCAAGCAAGTGGTCAAGTGAAGGTTTCTAACAGAGAAATTAAGAGTATTTTGTCCAAAACAGTAAATGCAAATAGGATCGATTGGTCAAAGAAGTTGGACGATGCTCTTTGGGCCTATAGGACCGCATACAAAACTCCAATTGGTATGTCTCCATATCGGTTGGTATTTGGTAAAGCTTGTCATCTTCCGGTAGAACTAGAGCACAAGGCGATGTGGGCTTTAAAAAAGTTGAATTTGGAATGGGATGTTGTGGCCAACCTCCGAGTAGACCAATTTAATGAGCTTGATGAATTTCGTTTTCATACTTACTCCAGCTCATCCTTGTACAAGGACAAGATGAAGTACTTACATGATAAATATGCTAGGGGCAAAGGAATTCAAGGTTGGTGATATGGTCCTTCTTTTCAACTCAAGGCTAAGGTTATTCCCGGGAAAGCTCAAATCCAAATGGAGTGGGCCATTTAAAGTAGTTTGTGTAACTCCTTTCGGTGCCCATGATCTTAAGAACAAAAATGGCGAAGTATTTCGGGTTAACGGGCATCGAGTTAAGCATTACTTGGGAAAGGTTGATGATAGCCACGTGGTGGCACTTATTCACTTGAAGTAAAGATGATGGTAACCCGCGTCGTGCCGCGATGTTAAATCAGGCGCTTCGTGGGAGGCAACCCATGTCTTTTATGTTTCTTTATTTTTTCATTGTAGAGTAGGATTTTTGAACTGATGGTTTGTGAAGTGCTGCAAGGATGATGTTGAAACAGTGCAGGCTAAAATAAAAATTGGCCAGTATCTCACCAGTTACTACGTAGCCGCATGACCATTTTAATGCGATCCGCGTGAGTTTGGACTCAAGCAACAGGTTCTCTGAAGTTATCTCATGCGGCCGCACACTAAAATAGTGCAGTCCGCATGGAAATTGTGGAATAAGCCAACTTTCTGAAGTTTCCCACGCGGCCGTACACCAAATCAGTGTGGTCCGCGTGGAAATAGTGGCAGAAGAAGAACTTGCTGAAGTTCCCCTGCGGCCGCACTTCAAAACAGTGCGATCCGAGTGGTCTTCCTTAAGGGAAAAATGAGGAAAATCATGCGCGGTCCGTGTGCCATTTCTATGCGGCTCGCAGGTGGGTAAGTAAAGGGCCACATGGTTCTCTATAAATAGAGACCTAGGGCCAACTTTAATATTTTTCGCTCATTTTACATCCGAGGCTCATTTTTTACAGTTCATCCACAAAGTTGCACACACTCCGAAAGTCAACTAATTATTAGTAATATTTCACCCCTACTGCATCTATTAATTCAAGTTATTTTCATGTTAGTTAATTCTTAATAGAATAACTTCTTAATTTCTTCCTCTCTTAATTTCTTTTACTTTCATTAACTGTTAGATTAGGATTGACATATGCATGTACATTAGGGCTTAATCTTCTTGTTAAAAGTACTGAGTAGGGACAATTACATTGACCAAAATTATACCAAAAATAACAAAATTGACCTGCTCAGGAACATTTGCCCTACGCGGCCGCACAACATTTTTGTGTGGTCCGCGTGAATTTGATCATAATAATGTACAACCTCAGCGCGGTCCTCATGACTTTTTTGTGCGGTCCGCGTGACTTTAATGCCGCCGCGGTCCAAAACAGTGTGGATCACGTGGCCTATCTTCAGAGTGTTCCAGTCTTTTGAATTTGAATCCACGCGGCCGCATACCAAAAATGTGCGGTCCGCGTAGGTCATCCACACATAATTTCTTATTAATCAATTAGCCTATGCGAACCATGTGGCATTTTTTTGCGGTCCGCATGACTTCTAACTAAACCACTGTGTGACTTCACTGTTTCATTGCCCACTTCTGCTGTGCTTTTACTAACACTTCTAGACTTGTACATTTTTGCAGAAAATGGTAAAACATCGCGGAAGTGGGAAATCTCAACGTAGGGGAAATGATAAACAACCCAGGAGAGGTGGTTCCTCCCGAGGGGCAAAAAGGAAAAAAGGTGCATAAACTCACTCCCAAGACAAGAGCAAACATTAAGAAAACCCGAAAGATGATCCAAGCTGCTAACAAGGCTGCCTCCCACTTTACGGGGAGTGAGTATTCACCCTCCAGGAGTGCAACTTTAGAGTGTGCCCCCACGCATATGTCGGTATCAATAGGCCTCCATGACTCCCCGTCTCCAGATCAAGCCACTGCTGCCACCTCCAAGAAGGCAATGAACGTGGTATCTTTAGACTCGTCTGATGGGTCCGGGTCCAAGAAGGGCAC